>JAUPMG010000004.1:19581959-19593697 GCA_031762675.1 Pachysandra terminalis
CTATACCCAAAACGCGTACACGCGCTCGTAATCAAGCGCCGCGTGTAAAGTGGGGTTAAATTAGCCCGCCTGATCAATAGTATCGAATCTAAATCCGACGCATTGACAGATGTCATTGGTATGTCCCGTTGTTGAATGGTGTGATGGTACATAACAAATACCTAGTGTCAGTGTAAAGGCGTAAATGGGATCGCACGGCACGGCCTGCGACACGTTTAGCGCGAGCCCGTCGTGCTTTCGGGCTGGCACGGCCCGCGGCCTGCGCTGGACCGTGACGAGCCCATTTTGACAAACCCCAGGCCCAACATGGCACGAGGTCCGTGGCACAGGCTGGAGCATGCCGGGCTGTGCCGAGCTGCGTGTTGTGCTAGGCGGGTTTTCTGAGCCGCCCGCGAGCCCATCACGCCAAAATACGATTTTTTTAATAAATTATAAAAAATACAAAAATATTAAAAAAATTGTAAAAACTTAAAAAATTACAAATTTAAACTTATAAAATCTATTAAAAATTATAAAAAAAATATAAGTTTAAACATATTAAACTTATAAATAATATAAATTTAAACACGTAAAACTTATGAGATTAAAAATTATAGCCCATTTATAAAAATATAAGTTTAAACTTATAAAAATTTTACAACTTATTTAAAACTTATATAAACTTATTAAAATTTATAAAAACTTAAACAAAAATATAAATTAAATTTATAAAAAATTATAAAGAATATAAGTTTAAATTAATAAAACTTGTAAAAGTGTATAAAAATATAACTTTAAACCAATAAAAAAATTATAAAAATTGTAAAAAAAATATAAGTTTAAACTTACGAAACTTGTAAGAACGTAAAAGTTAATTTATAACTGATAAAAACTTATACAAGTTAAAGGGTTTGTATAATAAAACTTTTGTAGATATGAAAAATGTCAAAGGCAAGTAACCCGACGAGGAATTGACATATGTTGGTATCGCACTCATCGCTATCCGCGTCAAAAGGGTATCGCGGAAGATTAACTTGTGAAGTTAACGCCACGGAGTGCTATCCACGTCAAGAGGTTACCATGGGAGATTAACTTGTGAAGTTAATGCCACGGAGTGCTATCCGCGTTAAGAGGGTACCGCGGAAGATTAATTTGTGAAGTTAACACCATGAAGTGCTATCCGCGCCAAGGGGGTACCACAAGAGATTAACTTGTGAAGTTAACGCCACGGAGTGCTATCCGCGTCAAGAGGGTACCGCGGGAGATTAACTTGTGAAGTTAATACCACGGAGTGCTATCCACGCCAAGAGGGTACCGCGGGAGATTATTTTGTGAAGTTGATGCCACGGAGCACTCTCCACGCCAAGATAGTATTGTGGGAGATCAACTCACCAAGTCGATACCACAAAGTGCTCATCGCGCCAAAATTGTATTGCGGGAGATCAACTCTTCAAATTAACACTTCGAAGACATTGCTTGAAAATCACATGAACAATGACGCTATCCGATCGATATTCCACCACGATGGAGGCCAGACCCCGTCGACGGGTAGTAGCTATTTTCCTACGGCGGATGCCGGATCCCCTCGACGGGCAGTCGATATTCTCCCACGCCAGATGCCGGATCCCCTCGATGGGTAGTTGATATTCTCCCATGGCAGATGCCGGATCCCCTCGATGGGCAGTCGATATTCTCCCACGATGGATGCCGAATCCTCTCGACTGGCAGTCAATATTCTCCCACTGCGGATACTGGATCCCCTCAACGGGCAGTCAATATTCTCCCACGGCGGATGCTGGATCCCCTCGACGGACAGTCGATATAAAGTTTCACCTCACAATCACCAAAGAACTATGTCTCAATGAACATATACTTTCTTTTGAGGAAAACCTTAACAATGCAAGAAGGGATTCCGATGACTTCAAGAGTACCAAGGTTGAAAAACCTTGAGGGTGTTAAAATGAGCGTTAACGGCTACACCAAGGCCAAAACAATTTCTACTACACTCACACTGCTGATCGCTATCGCCCATATCGCGACGTCACGAGCGTGACATACAGGGAGACTCGCCAACCTCTTGTCATGAACTAAATATCGTGTCACAGTTTTCAGTGGCAAACATGTAATTTTTCAATATGACTTGGGATTGGTCCACATAGAAGATTGGGGTAATTAATGCATGTCACCCCAGGTAAGCATTTTAACACTGTTAGAAACGATCTAACAGAAAACTAACTTCCGTTATCTTTCTCCAAATGCTATAAATTGTCGCTCACTTTCCTTGAAACAGGATGTTAGAAAAAGGGATGGAAAGAGGGGTAGAGGGAGATCATGAAATCCTAAGACCTTGAACTACATCTGACTTGATTCCTATTTGGGTACGTAGGCAACCTGATGCAGGTGTAGTCTGAAACCACCGTTAGACAAGGGATGATGGGAGGTGTATGGAAGAATGCTTAAACACAGCTCTGAAGTATATGCTCACACGATCTTAGTAGGAGAAATAGGGGTTGTGGAGCTTCAATGAGTTAGACTCCTGATACGTGGCTTTGAAGAGAGATCATAAACTTCTAACACCTTGATCGACTATTTCTCCCAGTCTTACTTGCCCGTGCTAAACGATTGCTTAGTCTTACCTCTTTAGTTCTTCTAGAGACGGGGTACGGTCATCCGTTGATTTAGGCTTCCGTCAATCAGTAATACTACCGTTGGTGACTCCTTCACAAAACACCATTTACAAACTTATAAGTTAAAAATTATTTACAACTTATAATACTAATAGTACTTAACTAATACAAGTGAACAACGATAATGAGCACATGAAAAAAAAATCTCATTTTATTTATTGAATCAAAATTGTACAAAGGATATGGGTTGAAAATTGCATCACTATAGTATGAACGCATCCCAACTAGGTTGGCACCCACTCACCTATCTATCATTTGCAGTTATTTACAAACTATAACCCCAAAAAATACAACTAAAAATTACATTTAGCGAAAATAAAAAAATTACAAATTAAGTTCTAAATTTTCAAACTGTACATCAAGTAAATTCAAATCAAGCTCGTCTTGTATCATATCTTCAGCATTGAATCAATCCTTTAAGCAGATGCAACACTCTACAGTCTCTGTTAAGCATCTTTTAATGTCAAAAGACCAAATTTACCCTCAAACTAGCCGTTTTTTTGGATGTTGAAGGGATAAATTTAGTCAAAATACACTTCTAATTAAAAATCCGGCCAAAACTAGTAGTTATTCAGAAAAAACGGCTAGTTTCCAGCTAGTTAGCCGTTATTGGGCTAACCGGGCTGGCGCGGGCATGTGTGCCATGTCGGGCCCTCGTGCCCGCGTGCCGTACTAGGCTCGTGTGTCCACGCGCGAGACTGGGCTCGTGGGCCACGCCGTGCTCTTGACCTTAGCGGGCCGTACCCAGGCACAGTACGCTGGGCTCCAAAGTGAAGCCCAGCACGGACGGCTTATAAGCCGTGCCGTGCCCAGCACGCCACGTGGCATGCCATGCAGTGCCTAAGCCTCCCCTAACTGGGCCATGCCCGGGCCGTCCCACGGGCTGCACGGCCCATTTACATCTCTATGTCGGTGTACATAACAAATAACTTGTTTAGGTCTTATTTGAAGTTTGGTCTTCATATATTTCCTTGTTGACAACAGTTGGGATGGGACCACACGGTTTTGATTTCTAGGTCAATCAATCGTTTTCATTCATCCCCTTAATCCCCAATAGACAATTCCATGGCTAAAGTCAACAACCCAATACAGAAGCAAGATATTAAAAGGACTTATAAGTCTTCCAAGATCCATTGATTCTAGAGTTTAATCTGCTTTAATTTCTGACTTGAGATCTTACTTTTTTCTCTTCCATGAATCATTGATCTTGGAGATGTATCCGTGTTGGAGATCAGTAGCAGCACCAAAGGAAATAGAATCGGAAGAGGAGAGATTGGTATCAGAGAATGGAGCTCTATTGCTAGAAGCTCTAATAGCTTCCTTTGATCGCAGATACAATCCTATCCGCATCTTTTCTACGAAAGAGCTTGAGATAGCAACCAACAACTATGCAATCCGAGTTTCGCAAGAAGGTCAGGGCAATGCTTTTTACAAGGGATATCATGAAAACCGCGATATCCTGGTGAAGAAATACATGTACAAGTTGTATGGAGAAAGAGAGCGCAAGGTTTTACGAGATAGCGTCAATGAAATTGTAGTGGCATCACAGATGAACAACCACAGAAATTCGTTGAAGCTCCTTGGTTGTTGCTTAGGGACAGAAGTTCCCATCTGTGTTTACGAATTTGCTCACAACGGCCGTCTCTTCGATCATATCTTCGAAGAAGAAGATGAGTTTGAGAATCCTTCAAGAACTCTGCCGCTGCTATCATGGAAGAATAGATTAAGGATCGCGACCGAGACGGCTAACGCACTTACATATCTACACAATGCGTTTCAGAAACCGATAATTCACAGGCATATAAAGGCATGGAATGTAAGCCTGGACAAAGACTGGGCAGCTAAACTCACCGATTTTTCACTGTCGATAGCGATTCCTTTGGGTAAAACCCATGTACACGATGAGGAGGTGCGAGGAACATGGGGTTTCAATGCGCCGGAATACTTCCATACCGGTCTTTTAACAGAGAAGAGCGACGTGTTCAGCTTTGGGATACTTATGCTGGAGATTTTGACAGGACAGCCGTCCATTATATTTCGACGTTCTGATGATAACGGAGTGGACAACGACCGTGTTTGGCTATTGGATTTCGTCAAATCCCAATTGGGGAATGATCGAGATGCTACTGAGATCGTGGCACCTTCTATTTCGGAAGAGGAGAGGACGGGGCATCGGCAGCAGCTGCAAGAATTTCTCAAGCTTGCCGTGAGATGCACACATGATGTACAAGAGGAAAGACCTACAATGATGGAAGTCACAAAAGAGCTCAGGCGAATCCAGAAGTTCAGTTCGTAGGAGCTATTGCGGCGAGGTTTGGCAATCTTCTCCATCTTGGTGAGTTTTGCTAGCAATCAAGAAGAGTAGCTGGCCTGGAAAATATTATGAACTTGATACAACAAGAAACTACTACTGACTCACCTTTCAAATGGGTAATAGACAAAATCCCTTATTCATAAATCAGAATACACTGTTTTTATAATTATTTTGCATGAATCAGATATATCAAAAAACCACTCACTGTATTTCCATATCTAGAAGTTCAAAACCTAATGCAGATCCGGAAAATCCCAAAAGGATAGTGATAATGCATTGAAAAAGATCCTCATTTCTAAAACAATCATGCAAGAAGATAAAATTAGAGAAGAAAAGGTAACAAGTTGTGATTCATAGACCCTATAGAGGTGTCTGGATGTTGAATGAAGGAGCAGACATTAGAGAGAGAACATCTGTCACGGAAGCCATGGAGCTTAAAGCAGCTTTAAGAACATCCTGTGAACAGCCTGGTTTCACAATGCTTCTCACCTAAAAGGCAGAAAACAGAATAGCTTATGAGAAAGAGAAACATCTATCAATAAGTGAGATTTTCTCACAATACATAATTAACTAGAGTGTTAAGACTTGCATGAAGTAATTCATGGCTCAACATCAGAGTCAAAACTGTCCACATCCTTTAGGTTAGTCAATCCCCCAATCTGCACCCAGTCAGATGACCCTAATCTCCGGAGCATCCATGGGAAGATAGCTAGATTTATCTAACCACGCAGCTTTCGTGTTATGGCTGGTACAAGAGATGACCCACCAAGTAGATGGCCTATATGGATGAGATAATCCACCGAAGTGGTTCATATAATGGTTTCAGAGATACTAGGTCAATGGTTCTATATATTCATAGGGTTGTATTATGATTCAGCAAAAAAAAAAACACCAAAGTAATAGAGGTGGAAATTGAAGCACCTTGTCAAGATACTCCTGCAGCTTCTTGATCCGGCCCATATAGTCTTGGTCCTCAACACATAGGGTCACAGTCTTTGCATCAGCACCTGGCCCGTCAAATTGAAGAGGTCCTGGATTTCTGTAGAGATCGTCCATCAAAAATTTTGTTGCATTTTGTCTCAGCAACCTGTATTCCAGCACCATACATCAGTTTCTGACCAAGAAATTTTGTTAATGCAATTATAGATATAGGTTATTGATCCATTTCCTACAATCATCAACAAAAGCCTTATGGCCCTTATCCCAACTAGTTCGGATCAGCAACACAAACAAATTTGTTTCACCATCTCAATCTATTGAAATCAGATTATGTGCCTTTATCATTTATGTTCAATTCCAGTCCATTTCTCACGATAAAGTATATAATAGTAAATGAGAAAATAGAAAGAATAAAAAGTCATCTTAGAAGATCATTTAAGAAATATGCAAAGAAAATATAACGATATTTTATCCTCAGGACACTAGTATTCCACCCAGTAAACATGTGATAAGTATGCCAGAAGAAACATACTCATATGCTTTGCCTCTCAAATCGACAGTAGCCGGGTGAAGAGCAGGTTTTCCAATCAAAGAGGCCCCCGGACCACGTGCCCATTGCTTTACAGTCATCATGGCCTAAGGTTAATCAAATACAATCAAATATATTATTATTCCCTCAGTAGCAAGTATAACTAGGGTACCGAGGAACAGTTTTTCTGTGAAATATAAACAGAATAGAGATCCTACTGTGATTGGAGCAGCACCACATCGCCACTTGTTCACAGGATTCTTCAGATTGGTTAAAGTTGCCATGTAACCATTCAAACGAGCAGCTAAAATGTGATAGCAGATGTGCCCAAGAACCTGCAAGAGTATAGTTTCATTATTACCACATATTGATCACGCATGTAATCCGAAAGCCTAGAAAGCAAAGCACCCATTAGCAAAAACATACATAGGCATAGTCGCAATCAAATTTTGATGGTAGAGATCCCCGAGCCTGATAGCCAAAGAAATGGCAGATAGCATTGAACTTCTTGCCCTTGTACGTGCCTTCTTTCTGTTCAAATAGCCCAAATACATCAAAATATTTCAATATATTAGCCTAGACTGGAGTATGCACTATGCAAGCAACTCTTTTTTCAAGATGGTTGTTGGTTCGAGGCTTTGATCTTTTCGTTATTCAAACATCTTTCCCAAGCCAGTTTGTCTCTCCTAGAAATATGCTTTCACATTTAAGGCATAAGCCAATTGAAAGGGGAAACAGAAGCAACAAAATAATAATATCCCAAGCGCATCTCAGTTTTTTTGAGAAATAACATGTTGAAGAGAAAGTACTAAAAACACAAACATGCGCATGCACGACACGCACACACTGGTTCCCTATGGATTTGGTGAATTAAGAATCGTGTAGATTGTATAGCTTCTGAAAGGAAGAAAAGAAAATGGGAAAAACCACCAAGTGGATGTGAGTAATTACACCCACCAGTTTATTAGTAAAGTGTCCAGGGCTTCTCCTATTCATCATAGTATGCTCTTTGAGAAGGAAATGCAGATAAAAAATCAGGAAGGCAGCAAAAAGCATCAACCAAAATCTAAATCCAGACTCACTAAATAAAAATTACTAGGGAATATATCCAAAATAAGGCTGATGATTTGGACACAGTATGTATTTGATGAGCGGACACAAGTACATAACTTTTACCTTCAAAATCAGGTGACATGTGCCAAAAAGCTACACACGTGTATCAGGTAATCAAATGTAACCAGCCTATATAGAAGTAGAAAGACTATCAAAGAAACACAATGAATGGGAAATGACAAATGAGAACCTAATTGCCGTCTCGAACACACATTCAATGCATCAACTCTCTACACATCTAACAGGATAAATGAAGAAAGCAATAATGAGTTAAATTGCTTATCACCTACCAATCGTTTATTCATGTCTGTCTCCACTAGATGTGCTAGAAGTTTCTCCGTCTCAATCTGGAGAAGAAAAAGCACATTGTAAAAAAAAAAAAGAAGAAGAAAAAAGTATAGAAAAAAAAATCAAGGTTCCCTTCTAAGCACAACACAATGATTACAAGGTTCCATACCTGGGACAACTGTGCAGAGTCATCTGATTCAGGGTGAAGGATCAGCTGCACCATAAAATATCTTATTCTCAGAGGAGCGCCATTACTCAGTAAGATTTAAAAATAAAGCAGCAAGATTTCTCAATAGATGTGACCTTAAAAAAGGAGTTGGAACCTGTTTTCTGATAAAGGGCGGCAAAAATTCAAACAGGGCAGATGCCCATGGGGAAAGCTGTGAAGAAATGTTGTCAACAAAAACACCTTGCATGTGTAAACTGTGAATTTCCTGGGTAGTACAATATGGAAAATGGAGTCAAACTACGGCATTCAATTATGTCAAATGAAGCTACAGAAAGAAGCTATCAGCTTCCAGTTCTGCAGAAAACATGCTTCAGTGTAACTAGTAGAGAAAAGTTGGAAGTTTATTCTGTCATCAAGCCGGCTTACCTGCAAGAGAGCATACACTTCAGGAATGCTTTCTATAAGGCCCTCAGGTAATAGGACGACTCCATGATACTTGTCTACTCCAAAGACATGACGTTAAACAACAAGAAGAGTAAAAACAACAAAACTAGCAAAGAGAGAAGTCCATCAATTCCACTACCTAGCTCTGCCCTGGCTTGAACGGCATCACAAATTTGCTTTGTCAAATCAAAAAGAGTAAGCTTTTGTGAAGCCACCTCCTCACCAAGGATAACCTGAGAAAGAGCAAATCGAGTGTTCTTCAAAAGGGAGGTCAAGGGTTATTAGAAAGCAGACAAACACCCAAACAAATAAGCCAAATCAAATTAAGTGATGTCAGGTAGGGATGCTGACCATATTTGGATGTGACTGGAGGGTGCATTCCAAGGCGACATGTGAAGCTTTCCGGCCCATGAGTCGGATAAAATAATAATACTGGAAGAACAAGGGAAACTACTAAGCTTCACAAAGACATCTTCAAAAAATATATCAAATACACAATTTAAATTTGAAAAAATAAAGTGAATTGCTGAGGAAACAGAAGGGAAACCTCCTACTGCCCTAAACCAAATAAAATATTTCAGTCAACAGAAAACTTTTCATGGCATTTGCAAGTTTTCTTCATGATATAATTAACTACTCTACATTAACCATTTACCTTCTCAGCGGAGAGAGCATCTGTGCAGACATTGTTAATGAGCTGAGAATTGACCTGACACAAGGGAATCGTAAAACAAAGAAAATGTAAGAGTGGGGGAGAGTGAGGTAAGTCATACCCACTATAATTTTCCATGTCAATCATATCTTCAATCAAACCCCATAATCAATGAACTTCCAATCCCACATGTTCATAGAAGTCATAAACATAAACTGTCAAGGTCATTGTTACCTTGCATATTGTATCAAAACCAACATTAGTTTCAACAAATTGGTTCCTGAGATCTCCATTCAAAGTTACAGGAACTCCAACCACCTGCAAAGAGCAAAATAATTCATAATCTAATACTGGGAAAATAAGTCTAGGACAGACTACCATGTCCATTTAATTTATAATGAAAAATAAATCAAACTCCTATTGAAAATATCACTAAGTACATTACCTTTGTTGGGCATTTTGCTTCAGCAAAGGTCTCTGCAAGCTGAGCAGCGTCCGTATTTGAGGTTACACCTTCAAAAGTACCAATTATTTTGAGCACAAGAAGCTTTAAAATATATTGACCACATTTGTCATCAATAAATGACTAGATCATTGGGTCTACCTCCAATAATGACAAGGCCATCCAACCTCAGAGCTTTACACGTGTTTAATGTAGCATTAACTTGCTCAGTTGTTCTTATTTGATCTTTTGTCCGGCCCAACATGTCATAACCACCTTCACAAGCATGACCAAATCAAAACACAACTCTCAAATTAATGAATTTTGTACGTCAGGAAGACTAGACACATGCCAATATGGGAACAATATAAACTTGGTTGCCAGATGTCAAAGTACTTGTTACTTTTCCAAAATGCTGGTACTGACCAGTATACAAATGGAAGAAAGAAAAACTTATAAAATAACATAAATCAAAGTGCACAGACCACCACAGATTAATGCTACCAGAACACGCATTTTGTATGAATAGGACTGATAAAAATTACCATCAAATCATCCTCATCATCACCAGGTCCATTTAGACAATTTAAGGTCAGGTATATGATTCGCATTTTTTGTTCCATATAGTAAAATCTAGAATTCAAACAATTCTAATTTACACTAAAGCTCTGATATGTCTCCTACAAAAAGGTATAAATAAAATTATGCAAAGACCACATAGAAATTAGAGTTCCGACATGAATGTGGTAATAGCTACCTTGATTTTTGTATGTTGTTAAAATATCGTCTGTGATTTCCATCGTTTTTTGGGCAAATAAACCTTCAGTACCGCCTGCCATTAGAAACATAAAATCATCAGTTTGGAGAAATTGTTTCATAATCCCGCTGATTTGAATCTCATGGTATCATATAATGGATTTGGACTGCAAAACAACGACACAATGATGGAAATGCACTAAGAGACCACACTGTCCATCTTATGAGGATGGTGAAAGAAGATGACAAGATCATAAGTCATAAGAATGAATAATCCATTCGAATAACATAATCCAAACAGAAGTCTCGAAAGTGTTTGACTCTTTATGCACAGAGAAAGAGGAAATTTACAGCTAAATAGAGAGAGAGAGAGAGAGAGACTGCTCACCGAGAAATCCAAGCAAAATACTATTAGAATTGTGAATCTTAAGAGCATTGTGAAGACCCCATATGACATTATGTCCTCCTGGAGATTGTCTACCACAGAAGACCACTCCCACCCTGTAAGAAAGCATTTTGAATGTAAATGTATGACCAATTGCTATTCAAAATATGCAGGGTCATCTTTTTCTTGTTTTTGATAATTAACGACATGTCATCAAAAAGTGCGAAACTGTACAAAGAGCTATCAAGGTGGAGTAGCCTCAAGAAAAAACCAAACACAAATAAGAAAACTAGAAAATAAATACAACATCTACCAATACCACCCACAACCCCAACTACTCATGTGATCATGTCCTCAGATGGAATGCCCCAAATAAATCCTCTCTAACTACACCACCCCTAGCCAATCTATTTGCTGATCCGTTTCAGGATCTAAGTAGATGGGAAAACGAGATGTTCAACACATTCGTTACATCGAGTGCTAACCAGAGGAGTGAGAAAATCTCCAAGAATGCTTACCCGCAACTAACACTTAATTCTATTGTGCAAACAGAATGCAATGGTAAAACATTTTCAAGCTGTGCACAACATGGAAAGGAAAACATTGCATTTTAAAATAATTATAGAGTTTTGCAGTTTATTCTAATGGACTTAAAGTGCCAAGGTAGGGAAAGCTCAGAAAAAATAAGAGGAAGACTCAAGTATTTAAGAAACAGTGTAAAATTTGTCTGTCGGGACCATAACATATATAGACTTCATTCTGAAGCATAAGAAGACACACGAAGAAAGGGGGAAAATCGAAACCAATATTTTTTTATCGGTAAATAATGTATATTAATACATATAAAAAGAGGGGCAATCCTACACCAGCCATGAAAAGGAAAAAAAAAGAGCTATCCCATCACAAGCTCATTATAAAAATCAAAAACTCATTTCCAAACCACAACATGTTCCTGTAGCATCCTCTACCCAATTAAAAGCACTGACGAAAGGAGTAAACAAAAGTACAAAGATAAACTATAAGCAAGTTAAACTTACACTT
>JAUPMG010000004.1:19609878-19623672 GCA_031762675.1 Pachysandra terminalis
ACAGGTTGTGATCCCGATATTGTGACCTATGGGATCATGGTTGACATTCTCTGCAAGGCTGGGAGGGTTGATGAAGCCATTGGGGTTGTTAGGGACATGGATTTCAGAGGCTGTAGGCCAACTTCTTATATTTACAGTGTTTTGGTTCACAATTATGGAATAGAGAATCAGATTGGAGATGCAGTTGACACCTTCTTAGATATGGAGAAGAGTGGAATCAAGGCTGATGTTCCTGTGTATAATGCTCTAATTGGTGCCTTCTGTAAAGTGAACAAGTTTAAGAATGTATTTAGGGTTTTGGATGAGATGGATCATAAGGGCATCACACCCAATTCAAGAACTTTCAATATCATTCTGAACAGCTTAATAAGTATTGGAGAGACTGATGAAGCGGTTAAGGTCTTCCGTAGAATGATCAAGTTTTGTGAACCAGATGTGGACACGTATACAATGATGGTAAAAATGTTCTGTGAGAGAGATGAGTTGAAGATGGCTTTGAGAGTATGGAAATACATGAGGTTGAAGCAGTTCATTCCAAGCATGCACACATTCTCTGTTCTTATCAATGGCTTGTGTGAGAAAGGCGATGTTAGCAAGGCTTGTGTGTTCTTAGAAGATATGATCGAGAGGGGGATCCGGCCATCGGGTGTGACATTTGGGAGGTTGCGTCAACTGCTTATAAAGGAAGGGAGGGAAGATGTACTTGAATTTCTTGTGGAAAAAATGAAGCTTCTGGTTAAGGAACCTTTATGTGATTAATAAATCAAAATTTGGGAGCTAAAATGCTAAACATTTTCAAAGTTGCTGGTTATAATGATATGTCATATGAGGCTCCGTAGTTGAAATGCTTGGATCTGCTGCCGAGAACATTATAAAGCTTTTGCAAGTGAGTTGTCAACACACACTCCATCTGGTTTCTTGATATCTTGTTTGCACTTGTTATCATCTGGTTTAACCAATTTACTATATTTGATGTACTCTGGCATTCTTGAGGAACAAACTATATTTTTATTATATTTTCTGGTTCATTTTGGTTGGAATTATACCTAGAATTTTATCACTCACATCAATGCTGTCCTTAGTTGCTCAAGTGGGAGGGCTTTTAGAACTTAGAAGGGATGGTATCCTGCGTGCACCTCTATAGAACGACCATAAATGAGACAAGTGTGTATTGTTAATGTGTGCAGTATAAATTAGGTCTCTCTAGCAGTTGCTTACGTGTTCATTTGAAGTGAAAAAAAAAAAAAAATTATATCCATCACACAATTGCTTGAGTAATTGAGCGTCACCTCCATTTTATAGAGTGCTTACAATGAAGACGTGTCACTAGGAATGTCAGACATTTTTCTTTTTTTTTTTGAATTATTGACTTTGTGTTACTGTATTGTTATCCTTAAAAATTGGTCAGCTTTCTAACAAAACCTCTGAATAATCATCAAATGTGATGTGAACTATGAAGACAATGAAGGTCAAAGATCATTTGATATGTTAACATCATACAGTTGGAGGGTGATTGAAAAAGTGCCGTGTTTTCCCCATTGGCACATTGACCTTTCTTTTATATGTAATCATGTGCTATCCGTGCCACAGATGGTAGTGATCCCTGTAATTTTTTTTTCTTCTTATTTTAGTTTTTATTCATGTTTTTTTTTTCTTATCTCCTAGGAGACTATATATGTGTGTGTGTGTGTGTGTGTATATATATGTATGTATATATATGTGCGTGTGAGTGTTTGCTTGCTTGTGCATGTGCGTGCTGTGTGGGGGTGTGGGTTTGTGCGCACTCGGGGTTGCGGGTGGCTTGAATGTTGATATTTTAGTTCTTGATTTTCATATGGAAACTGAGAAAAAAGAGAAGAAAATTTGTAGAACAGGGGAATGAAAGATGGTGCATGAGTTGCAGTCCTCCAGGGTTTTGCTGTCACCTGTCAGTGTTCCTCTAGAGTATTAGAATCTCAAGCTTCAGTTGAATCTGATTTTGTCAACCCAATTATAACTCTTACATATGTGATACCTTGGCAGTGAAACAAACAAAACATCAGTGATGCATTGTTGCAAACATCAGCATCCCATTCGAAACCACTTTTAACCATTTTTTGTTTTGCATGATCAAGAGGGTTCTTTTATGTCTTCTGCTTTTCCTGTAGCCTCGGCATTTGTTTGTACATTGTTCTTCGAAGTCTTTTTCCTGCAGTGATCATCAGGAGTTTTTTAACTCAATAAGCTAAGTTTGGCATTACAAATTTTTCCTCCTTAACATGTAACTTACTTGGATTATGACATGTTTTTGTTTCTTCTCTAGAGCACCAAGGACTTTCTCATCTTTCTCATCTTGCATTCTAGGCGTAGTGTGCTTTATGTTCTCTGGAACTGTTATGTTGGAAGCGCTTGACCTTGATGTATTACCTTGTTCTATCTCAAGGCTTAACTGGTGTTGAAAATCGAGGATAAAAGATTAAAAATTGTAGCGATCCAAAACAATATAACAAATAAGATGAGGTACTTCATAATGTCTCTTAGTGTTTTTGTTATCATTTATCCAGGAGTGCCTAAGATATTGATCATTGCAAACTAGTTGATTGGTTGTAATGGAGTTGAGATCTACAGCTATTTGAGGGCTGAATTACTTTCTCTTTTACTATAGCTTATTAATGGCGTTTGGAATTCAAGTTGCACCTAATCCAAAAATTCCATAATCATCAATTGATTTCCGCTGATTAAAATCATTCGTGGATGAGCAAGGCGAGAAATATTTGAAGGTCTCTGGTTTCAATGGTCTCACTCCAAAAGAAAGAAGGCAGGATTATTTTAATGGCTTCCAATTGACTTTTGTTTACCTGTAATACTCGATTCTTGAGCATTGCTATTCGTTCCATGAGTGTTCCTTTGAAATGAACTTTCTCAAGTGATGAGGACAGGGTCTCGTATGATTTGTACTGTTCAGGTTTTGTTGAAGTGGTACTGCACGAGTGGCTTACTGACAGATTCTGTTTTTCTTCCAGATACTGTAGCTGCATTGCCAGAATTCTACACTCAGGAGGAAGAACGAAAATAAGAAACTAATGAAGCATCCATAGTCGATACACCGTCCTACTCAAGCTAAATTAAAATACCAATCTAACTGACAAAGACTGGTAACCGTACTAAGTTTGGGAATCTTCCCAAACTTACCTTATGGGGTGGTTGCCTGACATGGTGATGGTAAGTATCTGAAAGGTGTTTTATTCTCATATTTATGAAGATCACTTGAATTAAAAAAATTAGATTAGTTTCTTGGTGAGTGGACTTCTGCTCGCGGATGAGCTTTTGCCTGTGGTTGGTGTAATTTCTTCTCGAGCATCGACCTTGCAACTTCCTATGTTACTGTGCAAAACAACTTGGGAGAAGCTTAAATATAGCAGTCAAGCAAAGATGTGTTACCGGATGACCAAGGCGATCCAATCTTTGAAGAGCAGGCATGGGTGATGGGGATTGGTGATTTTCTTCATGCTTCATTTCAAAATAAGCAGGTCCTTTGTTCCAAACCAACTTACACCCTTCACCATCTTCACCTGATCTGCTTCTAACCATAATTGATGGAAAGTTAACTAACTGCATGCCTGCATTGCTGTAGCTGAGCCTCAAGTTTTTGGGGCATGTTATCTGTAAAAAGAAGAAAGAAGAAGCTAAGGGTAAAAAAACATTTTTAGGATTTCAAGCCAACTTGTGAGGTGCAAGCTGTCAACACAGACATTAGTAAGTGAAAGCAATGGAGTCGGTGGAAAAATGGAAGGGGAACTCAGGAATTTAACACTTTCAATCTTGTGACCTTTCATATAATTTTGTAGGTCAAAAAGTATCTCATCTGTTTCATGCCATGTTTACAGAAGCTTTGTTTTGTTTTTTCTTTTATTTTTGTTTTTCATTGTGTCTTTTTCCTAATGTCACGATGGTTGTGGCTTTTGTCAATCAGTAAATGAAAGATGAGTTTTGTCTGTCTGGGATTGCCCTTTTTACATGGCAAGTTGGCAACTATGTATGCAGGTGGTTGGGGTTTTATCCAGATCGCTGATTGGTTCTGGATATGTATTATTTACTAGATTCTAGCTTTGATGTTGGGATTTGGCTTGATCCAGAACCAGGTTTCACCATCCTTCGGTGAGGTAAGTTTGATCTGGATCTCCACAACTTAGCTGTTTCATTTTAACTACAGATCCTCTTTTCAGAAATTAGGGGAAACAATGATTTGGTTAACTCTGGAACTCAGGTTAGAGGGAGACTGGCGAGGAAGAATATTGTCCAGCAAATACAGGGAGAATCATGTATTCTTTTAAGTGGTTTGTGTGTCACACACAATGACTCAGCACCAAAACCATTGGTTGTGAGCTGATCCTTCTGTGCCGGCAACAGGTACGATTCTCAATTTAGTCTAGAAATTTGTATGTGCACAGCTACATGATATAGGTTGCCGAGGGCTGAGGCCCAATCATAATACAATACTATATGACAATGAAGGATCTCAATCTTCTCAAGTCATTATAAGCTATTAATTGATTTGAAATCAATGGAAATATGACATTTCTGCCAACATGCCCTCAATGTTGATGTAAACTACTTGGATTTGGAATCAAATTTTTTTTTCCTTCGTCTATTGTGGTCAATATAGAGAAGCAGGTGTGAGTTTGAATCACATTTGTACCAGGGAAAGCAGTCTTGTACTCCCATTTTTCTATACCCATTTGATAGACCGCCATCTGAATTAGCTAACTTATACAGGCTCCTCTTGACATACAGCCCCTGCATCCATTGGACTTCTTTTGCTTCCTACATCCTTTGGGCTACTTTTCTTACAGTTGGAGCCATTGAAGAGTAGAGCTGTAAATAGGGCAGGCTGGACTGGGTTCTACTCAGTTTGGGCTCGGCCCAAACCAAAATCAGCTAGCCGCACCCAGATCGACCTAAACTCAAACTAAACCTATTGAGCCCGAACCCAGCCCGAACTCAATTTGTTGAGTTTGGCTTGGGTTCGGGTTGGCCCAAATTAAATGTAGTAGGCTACAAAAAGAAAATAAAAAGAAGAAGAAAATTAGATTTTTTAAAGATAATATAACATTATATATATATATATTGGCTCGGACTGTGTTGAAAAGACTAAAAAAGTTAAAAAAAAGAAGTAACTTATAATTTTGTAAAGTAATATAACATTACATGTGTGTGTGTGTGTGTGTGTGTACGTGTGTGTTTTTATATATATATATATATATATATAACATTATACTTTTTTAATAAAGTTTGAATAAAATATGCAGAACTATAAATTGCCTTGATGCATGGTGAAACTGTAAGATAAATCAATAACTTGGCTCAGATACCAATTTTGAAAGACTTGCGCCAAGAAAGTTGAAATCAATCTAATATAAAACATCATTAGTATCAGAGCCAAGTTATTGATTTATCTTAAAGTTTCACCATGCATCATGCCAGTTTATAGTTCTGCATATTTTACTCACTTTATTAGAAAGTTCTGTTTCTGATTTTCAAAATTATATTAGCATTCTTAATGATTTAGATCAATTAAGATTTATCATATCTTGTTTAAGGAACCAAGGTTTGAATTTACAGGATAGTATAAAATTCAATATATTTCTTTCAAAATACAATTCTCTTAGAAGACAGAGATCGCTTCTCCGATTTAATATTAGGCAAAGATAAGATTTTCAAAGATAAAATTGTGTTATAAGGATAGATTACTTTCTTTGGATCATTAAGTTTGTTTTAGTATATCAAACATAGTCGTACGTCAGCTGTGACCGTTTGTGGCAGGAAGCCGGTTAAGGTCTATACAGCAGGGATAAGTATTGACTGTTTGTATCTGAATCAAACCTAATTCTCCAAATGGCAAGTTTAATCTGTTCTTTTTCATACATTTTATCTGAGAAAAGTTCTTCATCTAAGTCTATTATTAATTCTGAAGAAATAAATTATGAAAATTTAGAAAAACAAATTCAAAATTGGAAGAATCCTAAAGTACCCGTCAAAGAAATTTATAAAATTGGAAAATTTAATCTTCAAAGTGATTATTCAATCAAAATAGTTGAACAAACTTTTAATTTTACCAAAGGACATGACAGTTTCCTATTATTTACGAAGAAAACAATTGATCTTCATAAATTAAAATATTCTTACTTACACATAGGAATTATCCAAATAGCAATTAAACCTTTAACAAGACTAGATTTAGATGCTTCAGCCTTAGTCTGTTTAAGAGATGCCAGGCATACAACTTTTTCAAATTCCTCTTTTAGGACAAATAGAATCTACTCTCTGTGATAGACCGATATATTTCAGTTGCTTTCCAAACTTCACTGTCGCATTAAATGATCCAGGAATACTCAAAGTATTAACTCTTAATATTCAAACCCAAGGATTTAAAATGGACATAGGATCATTAAACTTAGCTTTATGTTATAGGATGTACTATAAAACTATGAATACTATTTGCCCAAATGCACAACATTTTGATACTAAAGGATTTACAACCCTTATTCAAACAAATATCAAAAATAATGTTGCCATTCCACATCTCTTCAAATGGACAGACATCCAACCAAATTTACCTTCTAGGTGGATTCTAGAAAATGAATTAATACTTGTACAGATTACTAGCACTCTTCAAAATATCCAAGAACACCCTGATGGCACTGTAGAAATCCAGTTTGCATCTCAGCGACGAATTACCATAGGTCAACCTTCTAGTACCCGCCGTTCCTGTTCTTCAATTCCCCAATCCGAAATTGATCCTATTACCTTACCTCAGTCCGACCCTGACCCATATCCATACCAATTCTCCCCTATCAACTTCCACTCTTTTACGCAAAATGTAGATCGCCCGACCTACACTTTACCCAAAACACACGGGGAAGAGGAGTCGGTTGATGTCATTAATATTCCCCAAATTGTTGTAATTTCAGAACCCACTTTTCAAATCAACAAAGAAATGCTTCAAAAAGATTTTTATGGTTCTCACAATAACTTCCATAGAGAATGTTTCTTTAAATATTTTAATACTGAACAAACAAAACAGATTCAACAAAATTTTTATGAATACCTAGAAAGAAACAAATTTCATGTTTTCTTCTTTTTCTGGTTTTATAAAATTTATAGCAAAGAGAAAATTCCACAAATTAATACAACCACAAATCCAATAAATAAATGGGCTACACAAAAAGGAAAAATTATTGAACAAATCCATTCGCCAACAGAACCCCTACTATTATCTGAATCAACCAACAACTCCTTTTAAAACAACTCAGCTCCCAAAGGACGTCCCTATCAAACATGAACACTTACAACCTTTAATTGAACAAAATAATTTTACAAATGCCCATCTACAAAGTATTGGAAAACAAATTGAACGAATAGAAACATTATTGCAAAATTCTAAACAAACACCTCAAATTCCACATCCAATACAAAATCCAAACATAGCATCCTCTTCAAGTACTAAAAAGATTACCCCTATAGTAAAGCCAATAGAATTACCTACATTTAAATTATCTTCAAAACCCCAAATAAATGATGAATTTATGGAAAAATTAATGGCACAATTAGCAGCCTTAAAACTTCCAAAAGACTGCTCAGTACTCCAAGAAGATTCTAGATATGAATATTCGAATAATTCATCAACTGAACCAAACTCACCTACAAAAATAAATGCCATCAGAGAACAAAAGTACCAAAGAAAATTTAATTGGTCACCAGCTCCCAAATATTATCCTAGACCTTCATTAGCCGATACCCAATATGAACATATGACTGATTACTAGCAGACCTCTTTCAATGGTCACCATATTTATAATTGGAATATTGACGGTATGACAGAATACCAAATAACAAATACTATCCAACAAATGCTCATGTTTGCCCGTGTTGCTCAGGCAGACGGTGTAAATGGCGAACTTGGTGCAGCCACCATAATTGCCTGTGGATGATTTTCAGGTCATCTCAAAGGATGGTGGGACTATCAACTCACTAGTGATGAACAAACCCATATACTTAGAGCCAGTAAAGTTGATCAATACGGAAACCTAATTAGAGATGAAAATGGAAATGAAATCCAGATGGAGTTTACACATTGATTACAAACATACTTGAACACTTTGTAGGACATAACCCACAAGGTCAAGACAAAACTGGGGAACAACTTAAGAAATTACATTGCCCTACCTTATCATCTTTCAAATGGTATAAAGATAACCATCTTACTAAACTTTATCAAAGAGATGATGTTGGACATGAATCTTGGGAAGAAAAATTCATAGCAAGCCTACCTCCTTTATTTGCCGATAAAGTTAGAGATAGGCTTAGGGCCCAACATCCGAATAGTATAATTGATTATTCAAAATATACTTATGGGGATCTAATTGTCCAAATTAATTTAACAGGAAGTCAATTATGTACCGATCTCAAACTTAAAGGGCAAATGAAAAAAGAAAGGCTTTTAGGAAAAAGAGAATTAGGAGCTTTCTGTGAGATGTATGGTTATACTCCGATAAAGCCTCCTAGCACAATAACTTCACATAAACATCACAAAACTAAGAAAAAATTTAAACAAAAATCTTCTCATAAAACTTGCCAAACTCCAATAAAATCAAATAAAAAATTCTCAAAAATGAAAAACTACTCCAAACCGGCCTCATCATATCAAACCTCTTCTTCCAATAAGAAAATACTAGTGTGTTTTAAATGTGGAAAACCAGGTCATTATAAAAATAAGTGTAGAGTTCAATCAAAAATCAATGAATTAAAAATAAATGACAAACGCAAAGAACAATTATCTTCAATACTATTAAATTCTGATTTCGACTCAGACTCAGAACCATTAAATGATTTAAATGACATTCACACAGATGATGAAGAAATCATTCCATCAAATTCCTCCTTTGATAATGAAGAAGAAATAAATTGTTCACTCTAGCTCAGGTACATGTTTAAACTATGTATTCTCAACTAATTCTGTAAATCTTCTATCCATTGAAGAAAAATTTATTTTGGACACAATTGATCAAATTCCAGATAAAGACCAAAAACAAGAAGCTATACTAAAATATATACAAATACATAAGCCTAAGAAACAACAACATATTACACCAACACTCCCTACTGAAGAATTATATACCCTTAAAGAAGTATATAAAAGATTACAACCTAAAAGGGAAACTTCTTTAGCAGATTTACAAGCAGAAGTAAACACAGTCAAATTTGAAATACATGAATTAAAAACTAAAGTACAACAATTAGAGTTAGCAAACACAAACCCAACTATGGATGAATTCCATTAGATGTATACAGACTTCCCTCATGTCGGACCAAGTCATTTAGGAAAAGAACCCGATGAAGAAAGTCAACAATGCCTAATCCAAGACAGTAATGCAAAATTTTCAGTAGAAGTCACCAATATTAATAAAATTCTCATCCAAAAATGGTATACGCATATCACAATAATTATAAGAGGAGAACATATACTACAAACTACGGCATTGATTGATTCAGGTGCCGATCTAAATTGTATGAGAGAATGATTAATTCCTACCAAATATTTTGAGAAAGCTTCACGAAGATTAAATATAGCTTCTGGGCAAAAACTTAACGTGGAGTATAAATTATCAAATAGTCACATTTGTAATCAAGGCATATGTATAGATTTACCTTTCATCCTAGTCAAAAATCTTTCCCAAGAAGTTATCTTAGGAACACCATTTCTAACTTTTATCCAACCATTTACAGTTAGTCCAAATGGAGTAACATCAGCCCTAGGTACGGAAATAACATTCGCCTTCATCCATCCTCTAGATACAAAAAGTATTGACCAAATTACTAACCAAATAGATCATAAGACAATTTTTATGTCATCTTAAAGAAGACTTATCATATAAAAAACTTGAAGAAAAACTTCAATCCAAAAAT
This sequence comes from Pachysandra terminalis, assembly GCA_031762675.1. Classification (NCBI taxonomy): domain Eukaryota; kingdom Viridiplantae; phylum Streptophyta; class Magnoliopsida; order Buxales; family Buxaceae; genus Pachysandra; species Pachysandra terminalis. The sequence goes on from JAUPMG010000004.1 coordinate 19,619,824, forward strand.
TTCAAAAGACAAATCGAAGATTTCCAAACAAAATTAAAGCAATAAGTCTGTTTTGATCTATCCACTGCATTTTGGGATCGTAAAAGACATATAGTTAAATTACTTTATGTTAAAGAATTCAATGAAAAACAAATCCCTTCAAAAGCCTGACCGATCCAAATGAATAAAGATTTAATTAGTCACTGTAAAAATGAAATAGATGACTTACTAAAAAAAAACTAATTCGCCAAAGTTACTCTCCTTGGAATTGCTCAGTATTTTATGTAAATAAAGCTACAGAAATTGAGAGGGGAGTTCCTCGCTTAGTTATAAATTACAAACTTCTGAACAAAGTATCACAATGGATAAGATATCCTATTCCGAATAAGTCTGATCTTCCCAATAGACTAAATAAAGCTAATATTTTCTCAAAATTTGACCTAAAATCAGGATAATGTCAAATTCAAATCCATGAAGATGATAGATACAAAAATGCTTTCTCAGTACCCTTTGGGCATTATGAATGAAATGTAATGCTTTTCGGTCTAAAAAATGCTCCGAGTGAATTCCAACATATAATAAAGCCCATTTTATGCATCTTAGGATTTTCTCCAAGTCATAAAATCTAATGTTAGATTTTTAGGACATTATATTCACTAGGCCACAATTCACCCAATTGAGAGAGCTTTAGAATTTGCAGAAAATTTCCCAAATGAAATCAAAGAGAAAAAACAACTCCAGAGATTTTTAGGAAGCTTAAACTATGTGTCCCAATTTTATAAAAATGTTGCAATACTTTCTGTTTTTGAAAAGGATGTGAAAAACATTGCATCAAAACAAATTTTTGCACGATGGCAAGCTATACTTTCTGTTTTCGATTTCAAAATTGAATTTTTAGAAGGAGAGTCAAATTCCTTTCCTGATTTCTTGACCCGTGAGTTTTTACAGGGAAATGGCCAACTGTGGCAAAACTCCCATTAACCGAAGCCCTTCAGCAAATAAGTTCTCACCTATCTCTCCTTATAATCCTACATATCGAAATGTTGCCAGGTCTCCTTCAGTAAGATCCTTTCATGATGCTACTATTGCTAGTCCTGTCCAAAACATTCCAACTATCCCGAATTCCTCACCATCAATTTTAATGTCACCATATCAAATAATGATAAGGATATTGAACAATCAGCACCTTATTTACCAAAAGGCGTTTTTGGTATGTCTATTGAATACGATGAAATGCATTGTAATCCCAAAGAAATTGCTTCTTACTTCCCCAAAAATACCCAATTTTTCTTCAATGGCCACAAAGACCGCTTGTTCTATGAAAGAGTTTTACAAGAAATTAAGTCAGCTGTTATCATTCACTCAGAATAATCAGGGTATCATCCAGTTTTCAAAGTTACAAATCAAATTCCTCTATACTTCTGAAACTTGGGTGATATGCATAAATTCAAGTACTTCATAAATAATAACAATCAAATTCCTTTCTCATACTACGATTATATCGAATCTTGGGAATGTGTTCTTTATTACCAAAACCCGACCTACCAGCACTCATGGTTTTTATATTTTTGTCCCAGTTTTGACCAAATTCTACCTGCATGGTTCCTTATCTGATGGCAAAGATTTGGTCCTACCCTTGATTATTTACCAAATCCTTACAGATCTTGTTATGATGCCCGGTTCACAAAAAATCCTAGCATTAACCTTTCTGTCACTTTCTCCTTTCTACTATTTGCAATGGAATTCGAATTACGTTGGATTCTTTCTTGGCACGATTATGTTAACAAGAACTGGGATCCCCCATGTCTCCAAAGAAGAATTGCTATTAAATGGTGGTTGAAAGGTGATTATTCTCATATACATGAAAGGATTCATCAAATTTATCAAAAGCCAAAAATCAACAGTCCATTGGCAGGCTCCTCATAAAAAATGTTCAAGCTTCTACAGAACCATTGTCTTTCATGCAAAAATTGAGGCAGCAAATTATTGATAAAAATCCAGACATATATCCCCATCAGATCTTAAAAGAAAGTTGATCGAACTTATTGACAATGACGATGACTCGGCATCTTCAACGACACCAATTATTGAAGATGAAGACACTTTCTTCGGGTGTCATATCTAACCCCCATAACTAGATGATAGGATTACCAAAGTAGGACCTTCTATTTTATCAAATGAAAAAATTTGGGAAGATTTGGCCCATGATTAACAAAGTCCGTACTTACCAAAGATTCCAGCATTCGTAAGCAATCCGTCTGCAAGCTCTATCAGCAAACTATATTATTTGATTCTCTTTCGTAAAAGGCAAAGGATGAACAGTTCAAAGTATATAATGTTATCATAGTGTTTAATCTCGGATCAACTCGGGGATTGGACGAAACGAGACGATCTGAAATCAATAAATTTCTCTCAAAAAACCCAACTCGGACGATCCGACTTGCTGATTCCGAGTTGGATCGCCCAATCCGTATCGGGATCGGACCGATTCATTACATTTTGTATCACTTTAAGATCGGTTTTAACTCGGGGATCGTTCTAGTCCGATCCTTTACACTATGAATGTTATATTCTTTGTATATATGTATAACGTTATTGTGATTAGCTTATGATAGAGGCACTTGATGTGAGCTTTCTGTTAGTAGTTTGTACATTGGTGATGTTCACAAGGGAGTGTTCAGTGTGATGCATTGGATTCCTTCCCAGGATAAAAAAATAGTGTTTAGGAAGGTAAGCCCCATGGATCGAAAACCCTTAGATTTGCGTTGTGCACATAGAATACCTAAAAGTACCCACTCTCTTGGAGGCCCATGATCACTCTTGGGATATCATAGGGGATCGAATAGTGGATCTAGTGTGAATATACATTGTACAAATTCCAAACAACATACATATTCGTATTCTTGTGTATGTAAAATTGATTGGTTTTCTTGTGTGAAACAAAAAACGCCTGTTTACATGTCACTCACTTCATGAATTTTGCATCATATAGATTATTATTGTAGGTGAGTGGACTAGCATACTCTAAGCCTAACCCTGTGAGTTTGGGAGAGAACAGTATTTGTTACCTAATTATTGTGATGTTGATTAGATTTTTAATTAATTCTTATTTTACCTTATCATTATAATATTTTTTTATTTAGCAGGATGTTATGTGTTTTTAAATAAGTACCTCTGTATTGTGGGTTTACTCACGAAGCATTCATCTCACGCTTGTTGTTCAATATTTTTCAGGTCTTGGTTGGATGCTTGTTCGTGAGAAGTACTACAAGATGTATGGTTAAAGGAAGATTATTTCCACTTTAACTAGAGTTGTAGGTTTTGTTGTGGTAGATAGTTTCTCATTTAATGTAATAAATTAAATATATGTGAATAAAGTGAATTAGATGAAGCATTAATTATTGTGTATGTATATATATATATTAGAATTTATTGAAATTCTTATGTTGTGATTAGGTGTACCATCCCTGGAGGGGGTGAGAATTACATCTAAGATTCATTGTGCACTTCGAATAGTGTATCTTGGATTTGAGGTGTGACAAAATGGTATTAGAGCCTACATTTCATAAAATTTTAGGAAAACTCATAATAATAAAGTGAGTTGACACCAATGTGATGGGGACCCTAGACTGAAGTGTCTCATTGAGACACCAACATTGAAGGTTCTTAATATACTGACTGAGAAAACACTTATATACATCGAAGCTTAACATTAATTTATTTTCTAAGTTCTTCGGATCATTGTACTTGTAAATACATTGAATATGAAATTTTAGGAGGAAAAGAGGTGTTAAGGTACATAATTATAATGTTGATACAATGCGTGGTGATTTATATGTAATATAAATATAACAATAAGAATTAATTTTT
>JAUPMG010000004.1:19637384-19649929 GCA_031762675.1 Pachysandra terminalis
ATGATTCTCCTACCGTGAGTAGGCATTCGAAGTTCTGAGGTCCATCTCATATAGATCCTCAAGATACTTGTTTATTTTAAGATTATTCTAAAATATATAAATTCGAATTTGATTCTCCTACCATAAGTAGGCATTCGAAGAAATACTTGTCTTCTGAGATTCTCTTACATATGTAGCCTTTTGAAAGTTTAAGGTCTATCTCAAGTAGATTCTTAGTATATTTATGATTTCGAGGTAGTTCTCTCACTTTTGTGAGTGCTCGAATATCTAAGGTCCATCTTGTGTAGATCTGTAGAATATATATGATTTCGAGTTGATTCTCTCACGTATGTGAGCGCTCGAATATCTTAGGTCTATCTTGTGTAGATCCTTAGAATGTATATGATTTCGAGATATTCTCCCAACACATTTGGGCTCTTGAAGAAATATTTAGTGTTTCGAAGGTATATTCTCCTTTCGAATGAAATATATAATTATATAGTTGCATATAGGGTGTAAGCCCCCAATTTCATAATCAAACATCTCATATAGAAAGTAAGACGCCAAAATATTGAGTTCGAAAAATGATTCGAACTTGTAATATCAAGTAAGATTCAGATTTATATATGACAAAATCAAATAGCCCAATTTGAATTTATAACTTCCAATGATGAACAATTATATTCTAATTTGTAACCGAACAGTTACTTCGGAATGATGAATAGTAATTTTCAAATGAATATCAATTCAAAGAGATAATGAACAGTAGAATCCAAATCATGAATTAGAATATTCTAGGAGTCACTTTTCGAACATTTCTTTTAAACCTTTGTTTTCTTCAATATTAACATATCACAGCCATGTTAATATAAAATTCTTTAAATACACACACACACACACATATATATATATATGTGTGTGTGTGTAAATATATAAATAAAGAGAAAAGCAAATAAGAAAATTCACTTTTCAAGATGTCATTTGTGTCAGGTCCTTGATCAGAGAGTCAGAGACAGAAGTGACCTTAATATATCTTTGCAGAGATTTGACTCTTTTGATAGCTTTTCTAAGCTTTCAAAGAAAAGGCTTCTTTCACTGAGTTGCAGCAGAGTAAATGCATAATATGTCATGACGGAACTCAAAGGAAGAGTCCGAAAGAGAGTTTAAAAGAAAGCAACTCGAGAGTTTTGATGCAATGATACTCGAGATTCTTTGACTTTCTTACCTGGGTCATACTATAATTTTCCGAATTTAACCCAAATAGGAGAAGAAGTTTTTGAATATTAAATATGGGTTGCATCTAAATGTTTTCATTCAGGTGAGACAAAAATTCGAAATACATTGAAGAGTGGTCCAATTTGAAATACACTGAAATGGGTCCAATTCGAAATACATTGAAATGGTTCTTACTTTGAGTGACCTTTCGAGATGAGTAACAGATAAATAAAATGCACTCTATTCGAGAAGAGGTAATAAATTCTTTGATTCTTATACATTTTCTTTCTTATGCTTTTGACTTTGTAAGAACACATAAGACAAAAGGTTATAGCCTTTTTTTTTTCTTTTTTTTTTTTAAGTCAAAAGGTAAATACCTTGAGAATGATGAGAAACAAGTGTTATAAATGACATGTCTCCCAAAAAGCAAGTAAACCAGCAAGTAAGACAAACTTGCATTCAATGAATAAAATCTCTGAAAAATGGAATTCGCAGATTGAAGATTTTGACAAATCACAACAAGCTCAAGTGATGCTCGAAAGGATCACTCGAAGAAGATTGGTAGGAGTTTGAAAGTAGACTTCGAAGGAACCCGATAGGAGCTTGAAGGAAGTCTTAAGCAGTTCAAGAGTTCGAAGGGATTTCAAAAGCTCAAATCGTAATAACCTTCTTTAGCACCTAATTCGCACTTCAAGAAAAGAATGCTTTCGAAAACTCCTCTATACAGAGGTTACAAAACTTTCAGTTTTAGCATTTTCAAATATATAATTGCTTTTGAAACATGAAGGGCATGATTCTTGCACATTTGAACTACAAGAGTATGTTGAATCCATTGATATGATCAACAATCCTCACTCATTTGGAGTTGGTCCCTCTTTTGGTTACCTAAACAATTCTCATTTTGGAATTCGAGCAAAGGCTGCAGAGTTTTTTTTTTTGCTCATTCTAGGATCTTCACTTATTAAGATGCCTAGAAATTGCTCGATGAAATGTGCACAAAGAGAGAGTTAGAAAAGGCTCTCGAAGGGAGTTCAGTAAGAGCTCAAAGGAAAAGGTCGAAAGCAAATCGAAGAGTCGATGTAACTTGAAATATCATCAGGGTAACCTCAAGAAAGAAGAAATCGATCGGCATATTCTTGGTTCTAAAATTCTTCATACTGATAAAATGTTATTAGGAAAATTCATCTTGGTTTTCAATCAACCTCTGTGCATTCTTAAGAATAGTTTTGTCCTTTATAATGATTTAAAGAGAAAGATCAAAATTCTTAAAGGGGAAGCTTCGAAGAAGAAGCTTGGGATTCTCAAAGGGAAATTTCGACAAGACCTTTAAAAGGAAGATCTTGAAGGAGACAGTCAGAAACTCCAAAGGAGATCTCGAAGCTCGAAGAAAATTCAAGAAGAGCTCGAGTGCCAAGTGCATCATTTCCTAACTATTTTCAGCAACCGAAACAATCTCAAATAATTATTAAACTTCTTCTATTGGAAAAGTTCAAAAATTCCAGCACTTTAATAAGAGTTGTTTATTTTGTTTGTTTGATCTAAAACAGAATATCTCATGACAATTTTAAATCTGTAATTACTCTTGCTCTCTTGCACCATTTTATATATCAATTAATGGAGCAGAGGAAAACTGAAATGAGTAAAGCTTCGGTTGCAGTCCAAGAGAGTTCGAGGAGACAACTCTAGGTTCGAAGGGATACACACGAGTGGGAAAACGATGACACTTGAGTAGATGGGTCCCACACAAGTTATATCTTTCTTTCTAATTTTCGTAAATTCTTTGTTTCGGTCTATGCAAAGCGATTTTACTGCAACGTTTTTATCAGAAGTTGCAAATCGAGACTTGAGAATCCTGAGAGGCAATCTTTATATTTTAAGCAGATCTTTTTCAAAATAATATTAATATCTTAGAAAGAAAAGAAAAGCAAATAAAATAACTAAATCTTGTAGAAATCAAGCTCTCTCTTGTATGGTATTCTTAGCTCCAAACTGCCCTTCTTTCAAGGGTAGTTAAACTTTTTTTTTCACGGACGGTTACACATTGATAATTGTAAGAAGGACGGTTACACATCCATTCAACTCCACATTCATTTAATGCTATATTGGTCCAACTAATAACTTTGAGTTTTGAAATCTTTTAATATAGTCAAAATCCTTTGATATGATAATTGTGTACCGTAAAATTTGAGTGAGAATTCCGCATGATAGAATTCAAGGGAGATTTTGAGATTTCGAGAAATGAGTCAACGACTCAAATGAGACAAATAGTCTTGTTTTGAGGTAAGACCCATTATCAAATAATAATAACAAGGGCATAATGCTATTTTCAATTCGATGATAATCTTTGTTTCGACAGCAAATTTCAATTATAAACTTTCAATTTTTGCAATTTGAATTTTCAGATATAAAATATAACATCTTCATATTAGGAAAAATAAACTATCACTAAAAGAAGTGAGAGTCACATACCTATTATGAAGAAAGTCATAATCAGAATATGAAAATTCTTATTTGTTGGAAAGCATAAAATGAACATCCCCAGCGAAGTAGCCAAAAAATTGTGATGCACAAATCGGTAAATAAGACCAGTTTAGGCCGATTTAGCCGTTGATTTTTTCGTATGACCGATTTGTGCCGGATAAGGTTTTTTGAGGTTCGGAAATACTCTAACCGCTCGCATAAACCGAGGAATTGGCCGTTTGGGTGGCGCTGCGTCGATCCAACAAACACGAATTCCGAAATAATGTAGAACAACACAAGAACACAAGATTTTACATGATTCGGCAATATCACCTACATCCATGGATTGCCATATAGCATTCATTCTTCTCACTTTATGCTTGAGAAAATATCATATACATGATACATTGTAGAAAATGCATATAAAAAAAAGGAGAGTGATAAAATTCTCTATCTTTTTGGAGATGATGCTTCCCGTAGTGTTTTTCTCCCTCTTTCTTTGTCTCTTTCTTTTTCTCCGTTTTCTCTCTGCTTTTTTTTTTTTGTCTTCTTAAAATGAGAAAACAACCTCTTTTAAATAGGGAGACTCTTTTCTCTCAATGAAGAGATGCCTCATTTTGAATGAAATGTCACACCTCTTGAATGGAGAGCTACCTATTAAATGCCTCAAAAAAAACTGTCAAAGGAATTGAATACTCCAAGAAAAATTGTCAAAAACTGTCAAAGCATTCAATATTCAAAGAAAACTGAAATAATAATAAATGTCAAATCTGTGAACAATAAATCACATGAACAATGTCATGGCTAGTGATTTCGAATCTCATGAACAGTGTCATGAATAGTGATTTCGAAATATGACCAGTGTTCTCGAAATACAAGTGAACAATGTTCTCGAAATACCAGTGAACAGTGTTCTCGAAATACCAGTGAACAGTGTTCTCGAAATACCATCTCGAAATATCAGTGACAGTGTTTTCAGACTTCAAATGGTCTAAAATATACAATAAAGGTGTCACCAATAACAAGGTGCCACGTGTGCATTTTACAAATCAGTCATCATCAGTACTGCCCGGTCCGTACTGATATTGGTTGGACTAATCTGATCCAAATCCTCATGATACAATAGTTATATTGTGGCTTGGGATCGGACCGGTCATAATCGATCTCGGTACGAACTAATTTGGTCCAATCCTTGAAATCAAGATCACATTCATAGTGCACACACCTGTGACGATTCTTCATGCAGACAATCCGAGCTCTTTCTAGTTATACTAATAATTTGTTTGATGTAGCTTCCTACAAATCCAAGGGCTTCAATATGAAGTTTTGTTCAAAAAGGTTTTGAAGCAAAGCCAATGGTTAAAAATTGCGTTTAGTGAGAAAAATTATGTAAAAGGAAGGGCTTCAATGTGAAGGGTTTTGTTCAAAAAGGTTATGAAACAAAGCCATTGGTGAGAAAAATTATGTACAAAATTATGTAAAAGGATGCTATGTACATAATTTTAAGCGTGAGTATTTTTATCTTTTCAAAAGATGTATAATAGAAATTAAAGGATAATTTTTTCATTTTAAAAATTTTACTTAAATTTAAAACATGACTAACTGCATCTATAAACAAAGTTTTTAAAAGCATACCAGCTTTCCCAAATGGATTTCTTGAAGAAGTGTCGCCAAATACCTAAGCATTGGATAAAAAGCCCTAAAATAATAATTTAATAAAATGAGATTGCTTAATGTTTGTTAAATTATCTTTTTTTCAAAATGATTTTCTCAAAATAATTTGATAAAGTAAAATTTATTGGCGTATTTCATTTCAAAAATTTAAGTTTTTAACAGTTAGAAGTCAAAAAAATTAAAGAGAAGAAACTAATGAGGGGAGTGGCATTTTTGTAATTAAACCGGGAGATTAACTTCTTACTTCAGGTTAGATTCTAACCAAAGTCGACAGCCGAAAAGTCCATAACATAACCTCTGGTTAGATAGACTATTCGAGAAACTTCTTATACAAAAACAAGGAAATAAGAAAGGATAAGATCGAAAGAGAGAGAATCATTGACTCATCCTCTCCTCTCTTCTGAAGATACGTACAGATCAATTAATAGCTTCAATAACTCTCGATCTGTCTTTAATGGCGTCTTTCGCGGCTTTAAACTCTATTTCATCAGGAAATCGTGATCCTGACCTGTATTCCTCAGTTTCTTTAAGATCTGAATCTTTCCGCAAGAAGTCGTTGGTTTATCTTCCTATTCGAAGGCCAAAAACGGTGTTATTCTCCGTCAAGGCGATGGCGGTGGCGAAGTTCAAAGGAACACAGATGAGAGAAAAGCATCTAGCAGAGATGATCGAGAAGAAGGTTGAAGAAGCGAAGGAGGTGTGCGAGGGAGACGAGAGATCTGACGAATGTAAGGTGGCTTGGGACGAGGTTGAAGAGGTTAGCCAAGCTAAGGCCGATCTCCGAAGGAAGATGGAGAAGGAAGATCCGTTGGAATCGTTTTGTCAGGAGAATCCCGAGACGGAGGAGTGCCGGATCTACGAGGACTGAGACGGATCTCCGCCGTCGATATCGATTTTTCTCACTGTAGTAGGTGTTCTATGTGTATTTTTTAGTTTGGCTAATTAGTTAGCTAATCGTGGTCTGCGCTTCCTTTATACGTGTCTGATTATGGGCGTGTTTGGTTTTGCGAGAAGCGGTTCCTTTAAAATTGATTTTTATAAACTTTTTAGAACTTCGTAAGAACTGCTTCAAGAATAAAAGTTGTTTGGGAAACACTTATCGAGGATAAAAGATGTTGGGTTAAATACCTATTGCAAAAGCGCTTTTAGATTTGTGAGAGAGGTAAAAAATTCATATATAGTAGGATTTTTGTTCGTGAAGATAACACTGGTAAAATAGCTATTTAAAATGTTTTAAAGGAATATATATATATATATATAAGATCATTAGATATATTTCGTTTGGGAAGATAACATGCATAAAATAGGTATTTTATAGAGTTGTGACTTGAACGAGTTGGGTCGGGTTTGATTCGTTTAACAACGGGTCAATGAAACGTGAATCCAAACCCAACTTGCCCATAAACGGGTTGAATCCGTTAATTCGTTTAAATTAATTAATTTATTTTTAAATTAATAAAATCTTAAATCATTAGATCCATCCTTTTATAATTAATAGCATTCGAAAATTGGTTTATTGATCTTTTCATCATTGGTATCTAAAACTTAGTAAGTGGGGAATGAAAATTTAATTTGGGTAGTCATTCGTTTTCTGCTTTTTTAATTTCATCTTCATTTTCAGTTGTGGGTTCATGTCGTTCCTTCATTTTCATCAACTAATAATCAGAATAAGCAAGTTAGATGAACCCAAATGAAAATGGAAAGAGAAAAAAGGAAAAAGATGTGCAGAGATTTAGAAATTATTTTTTTTATTTGGAATCAAAAGGGTTCAAAATAAATCAGATTGAGAATGTCGAGCGTAAATTTACTGCAAAATTTAGTTTGGGTGAAGCAATAGTGATTATTCAAATTAAAAAAATTAGAAGAACAATCTTACAACAATAAAAGATCAAAATTTTTATTCAAACGTATTCAAAGTATAGTTTTGCCCTACATCAGATCAAATCAAGCTTAAATGGATAGAAAACTTATATCTTTCGAGATCAGTTTAGAGAAAAAGAGAGTTGTTACTTGATAAGTAGAGAAATTCGCCATTGATGAAATCGGGAAACAAGGATTAGTTGCAGAGATGTTGCAATAAGGAGTCTATTGCGAAAGAGAAAACTTTCTTCGTTTGCTTGCAGTCGTGGTGAGAAGTGAGAATTGAGTCCGAGATGTGGAGTGGAGAGCAAGAAACCCTAAAAGTTCAACTCTTTTAAATTATAATTATAGTCCTTGATATATAGTATGATTACTATATCTTAATTGCGGTATATAAGACCCCAGTAAAGAGAAAAAAACAGGTCCACGCGGGTTTGCCGGGTTCGGTCAGGTTCAATCTGTTTATCATGACCCACTTAATAAACGGGTCAATCTTAACCCGTTTAATCGAGTTGGGTCTTAAATTGTCAACTCTAGTATTTTAAAAGTTGTAAAAGGGCATATAAGACTATAAGACATAATTCGTTAAAACCTCAAATTGATTCTCATAAACATGATTTCAGAAGCAGAAAATAATAACTTCAAAAAAAGAAATGTTTGAATGAAACAATTCTTGTAAAATCGTTGTTCACTGAGAGTTTACATTTTCTATCTTATGTTAAAAGGTTGCACCGAGTAAGCTGATATGAGTGGCTACCTACATAGATGTACAAACTCTAAAGCTGCTCACGAGCATGTGTAGCTTTGCTTTGGGCAGGATAAGCACTGGCTATGTCCATCATAAAACAGGCAGATCCTCTGCTGCGTAGACGGGAGAGTCATGGCTATTAACCTACCTTCAGAACCGCTGATCCCCGTCTTATCCCTTTTCACCCCATCGAACAACCTCATTCATTTTCGGTTCGAAAACGTCCGTCTCTCCCCAGTACAAAAGCATCTTCGGAAATATTGCCTTCTCTTCTTACTTGAGAAGAGAAACCGGAGCAACATCCAAACGTTACAAATTCATGGATTCCGATTCTTTCCATCATGAGCATATCGGCCGGTTCCACCTCTTTCCATCAAATGACACACACCCAACTTATGGTTTGGAACTATAGAGGAGCTGGGAAATCATCCTTGGCGAAAAATATGATCAAGATTTATCACCCTCATGTCTTCATTGTGCTTGCTTGATACAAAAGTTATGTCTACTGAAGCCCAAGATGTGATCAATCATTTGGGTTTTAGAGGTAAGATAGTTGTTGAACCAACTGGATTTGCAGGCGACATTTGGTTGTTGTCGGATGAAGTTCAGGTTGCGGTTCGAACCATCTCGACGTCGACAAAAGTCGTTCATATTTCAATCACTGTTTACGCTCCTCCCATGTAGCAACAAAGACGGAATATATGGGTTGAGCTCATGCAAGTAGGTGAGCAAAATCAACTCCCCTAGATAGTAACGGGAGATTTTGATTCCATCCTTCATCAGGCTGAGAAGAGAGGCAGACGAACACCAACCCCGGCACAATTATAGTCGTTCCATTCCTGTATTGAAACCTGCGAACTCATGGACATAGGCTTCATCAGCAACCCTTTCACGTGGTCGAATAATCACCGAAGTGCTGCTAATATTCAAGAACGCCTTGATAGAGCCTTATGTAATTTGAGCTAGGCTGAACTCTATCCTCATGCCACGGTTACTCATCTCACTCGCTTGAGTTCAGATCATAGTCCTATACTCATCTCTACCCAAGGTACAAAACATCCTAAAACTCACATATTTCGGTTTAATAATATCTGGTTTGATCACCCTGATACAAAAAACTTGGTTCTCTCTGCATGGCAATCTAATGTAAATGGTTCTAGGAGCTTTAGGTTTTACCATAAGATCAAGTGCCTTCAACAAAACCTATCCGCATGGAACAAAACCACATTTCAATAACTTAAATTTTAAGTTAAAGCTCTCTTTGATTATCTATCCCGCATACAATTTGACCTGAGCCAAAACCCTTGTGCAACACTGGAACGAGAGGAACACAGGACTCATACCCGAGGCTCCGAGGCCCGATGGCTTTCAAGCGGGTTTTTACCAAAGGTATAGGGATATTGTTGGGCCCTTTGTCTGTGACAAGGTAAAGGCATTTTTCCACTCTAAACATATGCTCCGTGAAATGAATAAAACTTTCATTGCGTTAATTCCGAAATGTGAAATCCCAAAAACTATCTCAAATTTTATACCCATCAACCTTTGCAATATCTCCTATAAAATTATAGCTGCCATTCTTGCTAACCGTGTTAAACCATTTCTCAACAAGATCATTGCTCCACAGCAAACCGCTTCAATCAGAGGTAGACAGATTTCTGAAAATCTTGTTATTGCTCATGAAAGGTTTCAAGCTATGAGACTTGAAAAAGGTTGACCTGCACAATGGCTTTGAAATTAGATATGGAAAAAGCCTACGATCGCCTTCTTCCTTTGTACTCTTAAATGTACAACTAATTCAACCCATTCAATCCAAACGTAGCCTTCGTCAGGGCGACCCGCTCTCTCTAACCCTATTTGTTCTTGCCATGAATGCTCTCTTTTATCAATTGAACATAGTGTTGCTTCCAAGCAGTGGATCCCGAAAAAACCATCTAAATGCATCCAACCCATTTCACACCTACCATTCGCAGATGAATGTATCATCTTTGCCAATGCATCCTTCACATCTTGCTCGGCCATAAAAACCTTTCTTTCAAAATTTTGCCTTCAATCCAATCAGCAGATTAATCATTCTTCACTCCTTTTTAGCAGTAACACTCCTAATCGCTTCAAGCGAATCGTTGGCCGCTCTTTCTCAATTGCAATCTCAAACAGAAAGAATAGATAACTGGGCACTTCTGCTATCCCCCCAATTCAATATGCAAACTCTTGCTCTGCCTGCCCAGAGCAAGAGTTTATAAGATATGATCACAAATCTTAAATCATATATAAAGCGTTTTACTTGCTCTTTCACTAATTCATGTGTGTAAACTTTGAACGGCATCCATATTTAGGCCAGAATACCCAGTAGGGACGATTTGAATCTTCTGCTCTCAGAATTCTATAACAATCACATGAGTATTCTGGATTTGATCTCAGCCAATGTCACCCTACACACCAACCCCATCCATTTATTTTTATATTGTGAACTGCTCTGACCAATCAAGAGCCTTGGAGAGGAGTTATAGTAGCTCAATGGACGATATGGGAGAGGACGAGATGCAACTGAATAACACCAAAACTTTTAAGAGAACACGTGAAAAAAAACTCCAGACTTACCTCCGGAGACTTCCACTAGAGCCCAGCTTGCTACCAACTGAGCCACACATCGGTGGTTAGGCATCGTTGAGTACAAAATTCCACATCTTTAAAAAAAATAAAAGATAACTGCAACTTACTCCAACACTTATTGTTCTCCTACTACATCTAAAGATAAAGAATCCCTTGACTCTGGTCAAGGGAAAGAAAAAACATGAAAATAATGGCACGGAATTGTCGAGGGATTGGCCAACCCTCGACAAAGAGACACCTAAGGTAAATGATCAACATTCACAGGCCTCAAGTGGTGCTCCTCTCTGAAACATTTGCTTTGACAAAGGTTCGGAAAGGAGCATCACAAATTTGGATTTAATGTCTTTTTTGCAGAATCATAGGGTCATGCGGGTGATTTTTGGATCATGTGGGAAGATGGATATGAAATTGAAGTTATTTTTATTAATTCATGGGTAGTTCACTTGCCTGTAACTAGTATTAGTAGTAAGAACTAGATTGCATCATTTGTACATGCAAGCTCGATTACGAACATTCAAAGTCAATGGGAGCACCTAAAGATAATCGACTCAGCAAAGGGACGAACCATGGTTGATGGTCGGGGACTTTAATGTGGTTAGTCACCCAACGAAAAAGCAAGGAGGTAAGGGTCTAGAACTTGTGAGAACTTTGAACTAAATATTAATGCAAAAATCTGAATAGCATAAATAATAATATGCGGAAAAAGAATCTACTAACCTCCACCCATAGCCAATATACCAGAGATGAATACCGATATTTTATTTGGAAAATTGTAAGCTTGAATCAAACAGAGTCTATCGACCTCTAGCACTGCATCGTCAATGGAGCAGGAAAGAATGTTGCAGTTTTGAAGTTAAGGACTCTATCTGCCATTTCCCCCTTATTTATAGAGGCACCTCTCCATCAAAGGTTTATCTTATGAGATCTCATATGGCAATTACCAGATAAGAATCGTGGGTGAGGATGAGAAAAATCAGGAACATTTGAATTTAAATTTAAATCCATAATAGAATGACTTATCTTGATCCTTATCAAATAAGAAGATAAGTCTGAATTTAAAATTTAAAATAGCATTCTCCCATTTGATCCGTATATTTTTCTCACTTACCATAACATCCACTACTGTATAATCCTTAATTCCTTATACTTAAAACTAAAGAAACAAATTACATGAATCATAGCGGTAAATCCTCTAGTAAACGAATATTACCTTCCATGTATCACAATGCAATTTCCTTCTCTAATAATAAGTATGTATTTGATATCTTTAACTGTATGAACAAGCCCTATGCTCATTCGAGTCCTTACATAATGAATAAACTTTACATTTATTCCAAATTCATTACTGTATGAATAAACCCACGCTTATTCTAAATTCATAATAGACAATTGTCATTCTCTAAAACTTAAATGTGTACACCCCAATGAGAAGACAATAATTTAAAACTTTACGAGTTTCTTTACAAATGTGCTACCTATATAGCACTATAAAATGAAATTACATAAGAGACTCCCATATGGACTACATGATCCTTAAACCCCTTAGGTGGCATGCCCTTTTTCAAATGATCTGCAATCATCAATTCAGTGCTAACATGTTCAATGATCACTTCATTCGCTTTAACATGTTCCCTGATGGCTAAAAACATTATGTCGATGTGTTTGCTTCGACCTCCACTTTTGTTATTTTTAGCCAAGAAAACCGCAGTTGAATTGTCACAACATATTCTTAATGACTTACTAATAGAATCCACGATTCTAAGCCGAGAGATGTAACTCTTCAACCAAACACCCCACGATATAGCCTCAAAATACAAAACGAACTCGACCTCTATAGTAGAAGTAGCAACCAGTCTGTTTTGCACTTCTCCAGGATATGGCTCCACATGCAAGCATAAAGATGTATCCAGATGTTGATTTTTGTGAATCAACACATCCAGCAAAGTCCGAATCCGAGTAACCAACAACTTCCAAGTTGTTCGTTCGTCTGTACATAAGC
>JAUPMG010000004.1:19655321-19672242 GCA_031762675.1 Pachysandra terminalis
CAAGAGAATTTGACATCATCTTAGGGATGGATTGGCTATCTACACATAGAGCACGGATAGATTGCCACCGACATTCTATCTTTATCTGGACCCCTGAAGGTGATCAAGTTGAGATCGCAGAGACAAACCCAGATGTAGCAAGTTTGTCTGCCTGTATGTGACAAACGTCCTTAGTAGAGAAAGAAGAGTGGGAAGGAATCCACGTAATGGATAAATACGGGAAGGTGTTTCAGGAGATACATGTACTGCCTCCAAGGAGAGAAGTGGAATTTTGTATTGAACTAGTTGCTGAAGCACAACCTATAGTGTTGCCGATGTATCGGATGGCACTTGTTACATTTTAGATCTTAAAGTTTTTGAAATTACATGTTAGGCCCCAAAATTTCTTAAATTACATTTTAGAGCTTAAGGTGTCTGAATTACAATTCAGCTCCTAAAGTTTATGCAAATACATTTTAGTCCCTAAAGTTTCTATAGCTACATTTTAGTGCCTACAATTTTTGAAATTACATTTTAGACCCTAAATTTTATGAAATTACAAGTCTCTAGAGTCTGAAATCACATTTTCCCAAAGTTTCTGAAATTATATTTTAGAGCCTTAAGTGTATGAAAATACCTCATACGTCCCTAAAGTTTTTGAAATTAAATTATAATCCCTGGAATTTTTTAAATTACTTTTAAGACCTTAAAGTTTTTGAATTTACATTTTAGTTCCCGGAGTTTCTGAAATTACAAGTTAGACACTGGAGTTTCTGAAAGCACAGTTTAGAACCTAAAGTTTCTGAAATTACATTTCAGTCTAACATTTCTGAAATTATATTTCAAGCCCTGGAGTTTCTGATATTACATATTACTTCGTAAGG
Organism: Pachysandra terminalis; assembly: GCA_031762675.1. Lineage (NCBI taxonomy): Eukaryota > Viridiplantae > Streptophyta > Magnoliopsida > Buxales > Buxaceae > Pachysandra > Pachysandra terminalis. Next base: position 19,656,185 of record JAUPMG010000004.1, read on the forward strand.
TTTTTAAATTACATATTCTAAAGTTTCTAAAATTACATTATAAACCCTAAAGTCTTTAAAATTAAATTATAATCCCTATAATTTTTAAAATTACATTTTAGGCCTTATAGTTTCTAAAATTATATTTTAATCTCTATAGTTTCAAAAATTACAACCTAACCCTATAATTTCTTAAATTATATTTTAGGGCCTTTAAGTTTCTAAAATTACATGTTTGACCCTAAAGTTTCAAATATTACATTTGAGACCTTAAAGTTTCCAAAATTACATATTAGGCCCTAAAGTTTCTAAAATTACAAATAGACCCTAGAGTTTACTAATTATATTTTACAACCTAAAGTTCCACCCTAAAGTTTCCAAAATAAGATTTTATACCTCATGGTTTTTAAAATGACGTTCTAGTCCCTGGAGTTTTTGAAATTCTAGTGTAGACCATGGGATCACCAAAATTACATCTTAGTCCCTAAACTTATTGAAATATGTATTAGTCCCTAAAGTTTTTGAAATTATAAATTACCTTGTGTGTGCCAATGGTAGTTTCAGATGTCTCTTGTTAGAGACTAAATCTTATTAATTAAAATATTAAGGTATATATACCAACAAAACAAGATATCAACAAATATCATAAACAATACATAAATGATATCAAAGTGTCAAAATCATAAATTCATAAAGCCATCAAGATTTTTCAATAGTCCATTCTCTTGACATGACCAGTAAATGCCTTTGGAGGAAATCCTTTAGTTAACGGATCCGCAACCATGAGATTGATGCTAATATGTTCAATTGGCACTTTTTGTTTCTGAACTTCTTCTTTAATGGGAAAGTACTTCATTCCATATGTTTAGCACCCTTTGAATACTTGTTTTTATTTTTTGCGAAAAAGACAACTGCGGAATTATCACAGTAAATTTTCAACGGCTTGGCAATAGTGTCAACAATTTCAAGTCCCGAAATAAAGTTCTGCAACCAATTTCCTTAAATTGTGGCCTTAAAGCATGCCACAAATTCAGCCGCCATAGTTGACGCAACAATGGCAGACTGCTTCACACTCTTCAATGAAATTGTTCCTCCAGCTAATATGAACAAATAGCCGAATGTGGACTTTCTTGTATCAACACATTCAGCAAAATCTGAATCTGAATATCCAATCACCTCAAGATGATCAGATCTCCTATAAGTGAGCATGTGATCTTTCGTTCCTTGCAAGTATCTCAATACTTTCTTTGCACCTTTCGTATGATCCAATCCTAGATTACTTTGATACTGACCAAGCATTCCAATAGCAAAACTGATGTCTGGCCTGGTGCAAGTATGAGCATACATCAAGCTCCCAACAATTGATGCATAAGGAATTCTTTCCATTTGTTTGCGTTCCAATTCATTCTTTGTACATTGCATAAAGCTGAATTTATCTCCTTTCTGAATTGGAACGACACTTGATGAGCATTTTCTATTCTAAATCTCTCTAGAACTTTATTGATATATATTTTTTGAGACAATCCCAACAATCCTTATGATCTATCCCGAAATATTTCTATCTCAATCACATAAGTTGCCTCTCCCATATCCTTCATTTCAAAGTTCTTAGAGAGAAATTTCTTGGTCTCATACAATAAGCCAAGATCATTAGTAGCAAGCAAGATGTCATCAACATACAGAATCAAAAAAATAAACTTGCTCCCACTAATATTTAGATATATACACAGATCAACAGCATTTTCTTTAAATCCAAAAGAGGTGATCGTATCATTGAATTTAAGATACCATTGGCGGGAAGCTTGTTTAAGTCCATATATTGATTTCTTAAGTTTACACCCCGTGTGTTCTTCTCCTTTAATGGAAAAACCCTCTGGTTGATCCATATAAACCTCTTCCTCTAAATTCTCATTCAGAAAGTGTCACAACCCAAACCGGAAATCTCATCGGAAATCTGAATTTGAACTCGTAACCTTCACCCCAAGCAAAACTTGAGTGTGGCAAATGATATCTAGCCAAAACGGGCTAAATATAGATAAGGGATATTAAATAAGATGTAATTTATGAGAGGTTAAAAATTTCTTAAATAGTATCTGATATAGTTACTCATTATGCAAACAGCGGAATTATACTAGTCTAGTATTTTCAAATCAATTCCTACTATTGGTTTAGATAAAAATCAAAATAATAATTCTAGAGAAGACTAACATCTATATGAGATTAATCATCAAAGTCGCAAGATATATATAGGAAATTCATTCAAAGGAGAAATAACAAAAGGAATATACATACAAATCCAATTAGTAACCAACTAAAAGAAAATAAGAATATTACAAGTCCATATCCGGCTAAAATCTCTATAAAATATTTATACAATCTGGCATTTAATAAGAATATTACTACCCTCATACATTACATCAAATAGTAGGAAAGGTTGCTACCTCTTCATCCGGTCTTCATTTCGATCTTCAGCTAATATACCCGAAATGTGGTTGCCATAAAGCGTGAGCTACACTAGCCAGTAAATAAGATAATTTCACAGTTATCCTAGACTAAAGTAAAGTCAAACCATTTCTCTATAAATTCTAGATCACACAACAAGAATACACATTATGTGAAATGAGATGCATGAGGTCAATTCCTGTTTTAATGTATGAGATGCATCTATTATATGAAATCCTACATGTTATGCACCTAACACATTAAACCACCATGTGTGATTAACTCAATCATTCTAATATGAAATGTTATCTATATGGAGTTCACATAAATAGATCAATGCATATGATTAGGCTATTGGGCATCACCAATGTGAACTAATTCCCACCCATCATCTTTCCTCGTGTCTTTTGGAAGCTATACCTAAAATGCATCCCGCACCATGGGAGATAACCATATGTCTATGCATGTTCCACCCTTGATCGAGTCGTACTACTCACGGAAGCATCACCAGTGTGAACCTTCATCCCCCCATACATGGTAGGAATAAGTAGACTATTCTATGTACCAGATCATAGTTTCACGGGGTTTCAACCGAGAAGATACAAGCGCCACACTTATTTTTGATCAATGGGGATGCTTAGATCTCGAGGCATTACCAATGTAAACATTCCTCTGTGAATCATACTAGCAGGAACCTTTGATATCTTGGATATTGGGTATCACAATGTGAACTTCCCTCACCAACTCAATTCTCTTGACAAAAGTCCTCTCGACAATGTTTGAGTCTATTGGGATGGCCAGTCCCTCAACTCAACATTGCCAGTCTCCTCACTTATTATGATTTCCAAATCATAATACTCTCATGTAATAATCTAGAGTCCCCAAACTATGGACTCAGGAACCGGGTATTACTCATAGACCAAATCCATGGTCAAGAGTCAGTGCTATGTATGTGAGTGTGCACATTAGCTAAACATTCAACATTTGTGTACATGGCGCAATAACAACTAACAAGCAACACAAATCATCTAATTTACAAACAATATTAATTACAACTAAGTAACAAGAATAGTAGAATCACAAGGAGAAAGTCACCCAACATAATCTAAGTACAAGACATACTAACCACTAGCAAGAAACACAGGTCATTCAATTTACCAACGATATGAATTAATACTAAATAACAAGAATAATAGAACAATAAAGGAGAAAGTCATATAAAATAATCAAAGTATTCACATAGATCGTATCAGATGCATTATTGATTATGAGTACAGTATTTGTCTCATTCTGTACTTCTCATTTATTAACACCCATAATCAATGGGGAGGCAAGTACAAATACCCTTGTCCTGAACTTCTCGTAACATTATACTTGATAAGATTCTTTACGATTAATTGAAAAACATACACCACATGTTTCGTGTATTAACATACAATATTCCACTAGCTCAAGTATATACTATAAACTATCTTATAATTCATGTTAAGGTGTACTAAACAAGCACATTCTACCACAACTCACAATGTGTGCAATAGTTAACAACACTAGAACATAAGTCAAATAAACAGGTTCGGCGAGGTCTTCGGTGACCACTTCGGCGCACTTAAACCTGCCTCGGCGACTTCTTCAGCTTGCCTCTCTGAGATTCGGTGACAAAACCAGGGGTCTCAGTCTCGTTGACCACTTCAACGCATACTTTGGCGCACCGAAGTTTACTTGGCGCACCGAAACCTATTCGGCGGAGTGTTCAAGTTCGATAGCCATCTCGGCGGGGTATTCAAGTTCGGCGACCTTTCAGTGCACCGAAATGTCCGCCCTTGGCCCAGAATTTATGTTCGGCGAACCTAAGAGTCCGCCGAACGTCGCGAACAGGCAAAAGTAAAGGGATTTCTCTCAATTTTCAACATACAAACAAGGGGAAACAACACTTGTGCACGTATGAACCAAAATCTAGCCATAACTAATCCTTAAAACATAATATTAAACTAACATTCGAAATTTAGAATTAACCCCAACTATTCTTCACTTCCTTGAATAATCCACATGATCAAATATGTATATTCATGATCTAAATTCCAACATCAAATAAACCTAATACATGATAATAATCTAAGATTTAAATTAAAACAATCTAAACTAGTCTTAGACATTCCAACCTAAAATAAAGTAAAAATTTAAAGAGAAAATGTATTTAAATCTACTTTAAATCAAGCTTAAATGTGAGATTATCAACTTAACTCTACAAGAATGCAAGAAATGTAAGAACAACCAAGATCCTTCAAGAATTCAACCCCCTTTTTCCTTCTTTCTCCAAGCTTTCCAAGCCAACTCCACCCAAAACCCTAAAACCCAAAGAGAATATGAGATTCTCTTTTTCTCTCCAACCTAACCCTAAGCACATGGCTAATCTAAGCCATCCATCTCTTACCAACTCCAATCTCAACCCTCCATTTGCTAGCCTCATCCTAACCCTCTAAATACATCCAACTTTAATCCTAGCCTTTCATTTCTAACTACCTCAACAACTCCAATCTAAACCACACCTTTACACCCACTCAAATCCTAACCATACACCTCACACCCACTAAAGACAAATCAACACCTAACTTAAATCTAAGCCATACAACCATAACAACTAAAATCCTAGCCCTACACCACATCAAGGAACAAAATTTACAACTTTGCCATTCTCACAACAATTGAGGGCTAGACTACTATACATAGCACAAATACCCCAAAAACCATATCAAGTTTGATCGCATGGTCAGATCTAATCTGATCGGCGATCCAACCAAGGGTAACAAACATTATATGATATAGAATATAAAAATGCGCAAACAGGAAGATCAAAACAACCATAATATTTTATTCTCTTATTTAATTACTAATTTAGCTATCGGATTAATACTACCTTAAGTCTACAGTCTAAATTAATCAGTTAATGATCTAGGGATTTCTAGTGTGTTTCAGTGTGTGGTTAAGGACATTTAAGTGATCTCAACTAGATTAACTAAGTTTAGATTAACTTATCAATCTAAACAAATTACTATTCTACCCTAGGTTCTCAGTTATGATTTTTTATCAATTTTTTTAGGTTGTTACAGAAAGGCAATTTTCACATCCATTTGGTATAACTCTAAATCATAATGAGCCACCAGAGCCATAATAATTCTAAGAGAGTCTTTCTTGGAGACCGGTGAACAAGTCTCCTTGTAGTCAATACCATATTTCTGAATAAAATCCTTGGCAACAAGTCGAGCCTTGTATCATTCGACATTGCCATTTGAGTCACGCTTGGTCTTAAAGACCCATTTACACCTGACTCTTTTACAACCTTTAGGCAATTCAACAACGTCCCAAACTTCATTATGCTCCATGGATTTCAAGTCATCTTTCATAGCATCTTCCCATTTATTAAAATTAACACTTTCAATGGCCTGCGAAAATGAAACTAAGTCTTCATCAATTCCTAAGTCAAATTCTAACTCTTGTAGATATACCACATAATCATCGAAAATAGTAGAACTTCTTTCTCTTTGAGACTTCCTTAACGATATTTCTTGTGGTTCATCAGCATTACTTCATTGTGGGTAGTTTTTTCATTCATTTGTTGTTCTTGTTCATTGTTTAACTATTCCACAATTAGAGGAACAACAACTTTAGAAGAAGCTAAGGGCAAAGGAACTTGTACCCTAACTTCTTGAATTTTCACATTTCGTGGTTCTCGACTCTCACTAACTTCACAATTCGCAATGAATCTAGCATTTCCAATTTCAACAATGCTTGTACTATGCATGGACAATAAAACCTATACCCTTTAGATTTTTCTGGATAATCAATGAAGAAACCATTGGTTGTTCTTAAATCCAATTTATTTTCATTTGGATTATAGATCCTTACTTCTGTCTGGCAACCCCAAACATGTAGGTGCCTTAAACTGGGTATCCTACCAATCCATAGCTCAATAAATACATGGCAGTTTTTAATGCATGCATCTACAATGACATTGGTAAAGATAAATTACTTAACATACTCCTAATGTCACACCTCAAATCGGAGATATAGGATCTCGAGGATTAGAAGGGAATAACCTTCGGATCCACCACGTGGACGCGAATTTCCAACCACATATTTAGCCACATCTTGATTAATCAAAGTCTAAAAATAATAAACAACAGAAGTCTCAATAAAACCCAAACCTGTAGCTTAACATAAGTCTGTCGAGCTAAGAACGCACAAAAGTAAAATAGAATAACATCTATTACAATTCATGCCCACCAGGGGTCAAAACCAAATCCATATAAAACTGAAATAAAGTATCAAGTATCTAAATCAAAGAGTATCCTCTCCAAACTAGCCAGGTCAGACGAATTGATTATATGTTACATGTTAAGGGTCAGTCGAAGCCTTGTAGAGAAAGCCAACAAAATTTCAGTAATTACTTTCATGCATACATAACAATACAGTTAATTCATGCATTTCAATCACCACGTAATAACACAGTCATATGTGTAGCATGCTTATCATCATACTAAAACTCAAAGAATAAATACATATATCACATTTAATATAGCAAGCTCTTTTCACATTGAAAACCATACAAATAATCATATCATATCATGTTAATTGTTCACATGGTCCCACAATTATAAATCACAGGGCACTCATGATCCCATCATGTATTACAGCCCAATCATCATAGTCCCACTATGTCAAATACGACCCACATGATCCCATCATGTTCTACACAGAATCTACATAGTCCCACTATGTACCACCACGAAACATACGCATGGCCCCACCATGTAACACAAGCATACACAACAAGTATCGCATACAACACATAGTCTCACTATGTTCACAAACAACATCCACATGGTCCCACCATACTACGGCCAATAGCCACATGGCCCCACCATGCTACGATCAACAATCACATGGTCCCACGATGCTACGACCAACAACCATATGGTCCCACCATGCTACGACCAATATAGCCCAATCACAAACACAAACAAGTCAAGCAAGTCAACATATGAAAATGCACAACAATCACCTCAATCAAGATGTGCAATGCCATGCAAGTGGTATGATGCAATTATGAGATGAGGATGAAGTGTAATGCAATGCTGGGTTAATTAGGCCTAGCCCAATCACATGCTCAATCCAACTCATGGCCATTCGACCCATCATTTTAGGGACTTACACCCACGGTAAAAGCCACAATTCTTATTCGTTAAGAGACTTGCACTCATGGTAAAATACACCAGTACCAAACCATTCTTTTAGGGACTTGCACCCACGGAGGAAGCCACCTGTACCATTCCTTTAGGAACTTTCTATAATGACCTGAATAATTCTCAACTACAATTTAAATATTTAGGTAGAACGATCATCTAGAAAATAATCTCACTAATAAACTAGGTTTAATTTTCATAGAATCCTTAGAACTTATAAGTCACACTAGACATCACTTTAAACACGCAAAAACTGATTAGGAAGACCTTATAGACTTAAAGAGTAGAGTTAAGTTAGTGATCTAATTAGTCGAATAACTAAGGGATAAAATCAATTAGAAAGCTAGCTAATAATTAGTTTGCACAACTTAGAAGACTCATTTGAAGCCCCTAAGTGAACTTACATCATCAGAAATTATTTAGGTAATTAATTTAGAAAGATAGAGCTAGAAGCCCTGTTTTGCCCCCATACTTGTTTTGAATCTCACCCTAGTCCTCATAGGCTTATAAATAGAAACTTAAGTTCTAAACCTAATTTCTTTTCGTTCTCAAGCTTGTAGAGCTCATGGAGAAGAAGATAAGGAACACAATTTTCTCAGCTACGCAGTGGAGAAGCCATGAACGCGACCCAGCACACCCCAAGTTGAGTATACCTTCACCATTTGTGTATTTGCTTATTCTCTCAATGTTGTGACCATGTGGGGAAGTTTGTATGGCTTGTGTTCTTGTTCCCCTATGGATTTGGTTGACAGTTTTCATGTGTTTTAGAATTCTTACCCCTGAAATCAATCTTGCAAACAAGGTTGGTAACTCCTTGAAATTAGACTTTTTAGAATAAATTCTAGATTTTGAGAAATTGGGGGAAACCAACGAATCCTTGTATTAGACTCAATTTCTTGGAACTAAAACCATATACGAAGCTCCCTTAGGAGGTTAGTGACTTATGGATGAAATCTCACCCAGAAATGAGCTTCGACGACCATATCGGCGCACCGAAAGGTTCGCCGAGAATCTCTGAGAATTTCTGGATCTCTGAAAATGTCGCCAAAAACTGTTTAAGCGTGCCGAGGACCCCGCCGAAGCACTTTTTTGAATCAAGATAAGATCAGTTTTGGCCTAATGGAACCCATTGGGACCAATTCCCGAGGTCTCATTTCATTTGGCACAAAAATGCAAATCTCGGGGCACTGAAGGTTCGCCGCGCACCTCGTTGAGAGGCTCCATTAGTCCAAATTTGCATATTAAGTTATGTGCACGTGTATTATCCCTAAACCTACTGTTCTAGCATCTTGTTTACCTCAGTAACCTTTCCGATCAAAATATGACCCCTCAAACCAAAGGTTTGGCATATCTGAATCTTGCACCACAGTGTGAGTTTTCAATGAACTCAAGGGAATAGCCCATGAACCCATCCCTTAGTTCTTTCCCCTTGTTCTATGGATATCTTGATATAGAAATTTGCATTTAATAGTGATATTTGATGTTTTCACCTTATATGTGATGAGTTATGCTAAATTCCTTCTTTAATTTCACTTGCCTTTATATAATGATTGTTTGATGTCTATAATGGTTCTTACGCATCTAGACCTCATTCTTGAAGTTAGATGTTCAAGTACTGCTTGTGAATGACTTATGTTAAGTGTGGTATGGTGATAGGATTCCTTATACCCAATACTTGTTATTTCCACATTAGTGTGTGGTGATTGTGAGATCATGGGTTTGTGCCCATGTAAATGCTAAGATGAATATATGTTTGTGGATCATTTGGTGAATTGCATTAATTTGACGGACTTGAATACAATGAGTTGCATATGGACCTTCCTGCTATAATGTTTTAGTCTAATACCCCATATTATACCTTTGGGTTTAGACTCACATATAAGATAGTTTGGCCTATTTAACCATTTGTCCCTTGAGAGGACTATATTGTTTCCGCCCAAGCCGCAAAAGAACCCTTTGTTGGTATACCTTCCAGACTTGTGGTAAGTTGATTCCCAAGGTTTGTCACTTTGTGTGTCTTGAAAAAAGATTCGAATCATGATACTTACCCTTCTGTTGAATGTGAATATGTATGATTCTCTTGAGGACAATTCATTTTGATGATACATTGGAGTATTACCCATGATAAAAAATAAGATAAGGCGATTGTGTCCTCTAGGTCGAAACCCCTTCAAACTATGTTGCGCACATAGAATATCCTATCTTTGAGAAGGCCCTATATTGGGGGATGGTTCGATAAGACATCTTGCTCAAAGGACGAATTGATCATGATGGGAACTTATTATATTTTACATATCATACAGCATGACCTCATTGCACCGTGCACTGTATTTTCTCTATTGATATCATTTTGAGTGTCAAGGGTGTGATACGTTTGATCTAATTTTCATATAACATTAAGCATACAAATATTTTGATGTGGACTCTTATTGTAATGCCAAGTGAGATTGGGAGAGAATAAAGTACCTTGTTATCTTTGATATTTACTGTTTTATCACAATTGGCACATATTCTAGGTTATTATATTCTAGTTGGCTATGCACTTGTCTCTTGATTTTGGGTGATGAGTAAATTTCTTATGTTGAAGGATTACTCATTCGGGTTTTTTAGCTTACGAATGTTGATTTTATATTTTTTAGGTCTTGGAGCTTGGTCACGAAAGAGAGCTTGGGATGGGCATAAAACCGGATTAGGTTTAGAAAGTACTATAGAATTTAGTTTCCCTTTTGTATTTGTAATAGATTCGGTCTTTAGTTTATGCTACTTTTATCTTACTAGAACTCTTATATTATTCCGCTTATGTTTTGACTATTGTTTCCACTCCATAGCAATATGGGGTGAGAATCACGAATAAGGCTTGAAAATTTCAAAATTGGAATTTTCCGGTTTGGTTCGTGACAACCCACGGTGGAAACACACCTGTATCAATCAACCCATTCATTTAGGGACTTGCACCCACGGTGGAATACCACTATTTTTATTCCTTAAGAGACTTGCACTCAGGGTGGAATACACCAGTAAACCAAACCATTCTTTTAGGGACATGCACCCACTGTGGAAGCACGCCTGTAACCAGACCATTCCTTTAGGAACTTTCACCCACGGTGGAAGTACACATGTACACTGTACCTTTCCTTTAGGAACTTTCACCCACGGTGGAAATACACCCATACAATACCTTTCCTTTAGGGACTTTCACCCATGGTGGAAATACACATGTACAAGATCATAATCCAAATCACACAAATCCTTCAATGACAAACAACCATTCATAAGTGTGGATACTCCTAGTACCCTCATAGAACGTACAAGTCACCATCATAACCGAACACAAGTCAAGACAGTGGATGCTACAATCACCACTCAAATCATTCAAATTCTTACGCAGACATTTCTAATTATTCTAATCCTACCTTACAATCCTATATCCATATCCAACCCATTAAAGTCAATGTGACCTTATATTCCATCTAAAATAGCCTTATTTTCCTGAATTTCGAACCTTCCTATTCACTTTTCAATATTCAACCATAACTATGTCCTTTGCACACAAACCAACCTCATAGGCATGTGTACAACACCCCAATGGAACTATCCCTAAAATTTATCCCCATTTGGAGCTCGGCAGATCCTCGGTACCTAATGAGGGTCCTACCGAAAGTCTCGGTAGATCATCTACATAAGCTCGGTAGATTTTCCCGAGAGTTCATAATTTCTGGGCTTTTCGGTAGATGTCTTGGCATCTACCGAGAGTTCAATCGAACCTGAAATTTAGTTCAGATTTGGGTTTTTCATCTAGGGCTTCGTGCCTATTATCCAAAATATATATTTCAAGTGTTTCTAAACCTAAATTCTCAGTTTCTAGTCAATGTACTAGTGATCCATACTTACTATATCAACATCTAGTTTATACAAACAAATTTAATTATCAAATCAATCAATATAATAATACAAATCTCAAAATCATAAATAACTCGTATGAACGTGTAAGATCATCCAAAAATACAGCAAATATAGTTTTAATCATGCTAATCAACCAAGCAATCAACATACTCTTCAATCAACTCGCATGCTATTAGATTTCTAGTCTAAACATGCTTCAATTTATAGATCATGCATCAAAACCTATACCTATAGCATTGATATAATACATGAACATAACTACCGTAAGATCAAAGGAATTCCTACATTTTCTTCTTCTTAAATTGTTCTCTGCAAAGTTTCAGCAATAGCAGATCACCCAGTTTCCCTTTGCCTTCTTCTTCTTCTTCCTTTCCTTTTATTTTTCCTCTATAGCCTTTCTTCCTTCTTTCCTACTCTTCTTCTCTCTTTTCTCTACAACAAAACCGAGATTTCTTCTTTTCTCTCTTGTTTAAACGTGCAAACACTTTCTCTCTTTTAATCGTGTACACCAAGCAAAGGAATAGGTTAGGGAACTTTCTCATGCTTACATGTGTCCTTCCCATCTCTAGCCATAACTTTCTAATTCAATTTAAAAGATGTTTAAACTACCCCTAATGAATCGATTCATGGACACCTCCATCCCCCTTGTCTTACACGCCCATTTCAAACCTTAGCTTTCATAAGGTTTTAAAATAATTTAAATTACTCCATTTTTTCTAATTTTACACAATGGACCCTATATTTTGTTGTAATTACACATTTTACTAATTTCAATTATTTAGATACACAATCCTATATATCTCTCACAAGGGATTTTCATTGATAATTATAATTTAAAGACACGGCTCGTTACAATCTGCCCTCTTAAAGGAATTTCGTCCCGAAATTTACGGTTGCCCATATTCTGTATTTCAAACTAATAATAAGTCTATTTCGCAATACATCAGTGGGGTGATCATCCCACTATTATAATTACATAACACATGTTTTAATTAAAGTGAAGATATCTGCGTATATAAGTTTCAATCACCCTAGCGTGAAATTTATAACATTAATATCATCACGTTGTTAATCATAATCAATCTTAAATCTCACCGTATGATAAAAGAACTAGTTTGCAGAGAATACTCGTATGATTACCTACTCAATTGATTTATGATTTTGCTTTACGTTCACTTTCATAATAGAGATGTATTGAGTCTAAAGTTTGAGTATCAACTACATATATGCTTAACGAATACAATTTCTATGTTTATAGATTCTTAAGCCTCTAACATCATGATGACATAGATATTATATTGTAACTCATATCTCAACGATCACCTGCTCCCCATTCTAAACATTTTATCTCACGACTAATTTCATATTCCATAAATTGATGTGTTATCCGTTATCATTTAATAAGTTTAACATGACTACAACTACAGTGCATACATTAAGTCGCATATTTTGTCGAATTAGTGTTACAAGTTCTAATAACACTAGAGAAGTATTAGTCGTAGCATTACCATACTATTTGATCACTCAAACCATATTTCATTATCATAAACAATTCTCATAACACTACACAAAGAGTAAAGATGCACATAACACAAAGAAATCAATCACTAACATATTCACATCACGTGTGCAACAATCAAATGATGGGCCCAGGGCGTGATTAGTGTCATGCTAACTGTACCATGGACTGGCCCGGTCATGTTTGCCGGGTAGGGGGTAACTCGATCGGTTTGATTCGGTTTAGTGGCCAAACTTAAACCACAGAGATTTACTGAACTAAACAGAAAAGCAAACCAAACTGAAATACAAATCGATTTATAAAACTGAAAACCAAACCGATTTTTCGGTATACATGCACTGAATGGGATGACCATCTCCACCCCACGGTAGCTTGATAGGTACTATGTCAGATACACTAGAATATATCCCAATGGGATATGCCCTAGTAGGCCGAAGGAGTCCAGCGTAAAACCCGAGTTAAGTAACAAAAAAAAGGGCTAATGTAACAAACCTCCTAGACAGCTTCCATCAGAGTGGATCCAAGTCTTTCATTTACATGAGCTGCAAGAACTAAAGGACACACTAAATACCAGCAACTCACAAATTCCAATTATGGTAACAGCCCCATCACAAATCTCCATTACTTTAATCAAAATTGAAAATTCTGACCCCTCACCATCTTCTTGGAGCTGTTCACTTCTCAGACCTGACAACATAGACAAGGAAAATGTTGCTTTACTAAATTCTGTGAGCTAAATGAAGTTTCAACATTTTCTCCTGTGCGGATAGTAGTTGTAATCAAATTTGAAGCTGCTGCAGCAACTACTACAGAGCTTGACATGAAACATACAAGCAAAGTTTTAAATGTCGCTATTGCTAGATGTATTGCTACCAAGGGAAGGGAGAAATATTGCTCGATATATCAAAGTTGCACAAAAAGTTAGAGAAATGGGAAAACCTTTGGATAAAAAGGAAAATTTCTAATGAAATTAGAAATTTTATGAAATGCACATTTAGACATGTTTAGACCTAAATAACTTGAAACATTACAAATTTCAAATGTCTACAAAAAGATTTGTGGATTTTTTGCATTTTTGATTGATCAAAATAGGGAGATACTATCTTCATTTGATCTTTTATAATGGCATAAGCATGTTAGCAAAAGCGAAATATCGTTATATATCACCAATATCATTTTGATATCGTGACATCTCTTTTTTCTGATAACTTGGGTGTCCAGGGCCTTAGGCCCGACTAATCCTAAGTAGGAGGCTAGCGCAGCAACCCACCGCCACGACCTCCCACTTAAATCCGAACCTGCCCAACTGGGAAATCGAACTTGAGACCGTACGCCTAACCTACACAATCCCCTCTTCGCCCTTACCAACTGAGCAACCCGGGGTGGGTGTGACATATCTCTTGATAAATTGTAAATTAAAAATTACACCCTAAATTAATATCACCCCATGGGAAAAGGGGATCAAGGGATATATCGATATTTAAAACCATGCAAACAACAGGAGTTCACTAATTGTACAGCATCTGTGTAACTAGTGCTTCTAATACAGTACCCAATTAAAAAAAAAAAAAATTGTGATACCATCCATACCTAAGAACTGATGATAGTGGGAAAGTGCATCCTTGAATTGTTATGGCTTCAGAGTAGAAGTGTTGACAAGGGAGGCACCTGTAACACTGATAGGATGAACCCTTATACTGTAGAAATAGTTTCTACACACTTTGGTTAACAGTTTTATTTCGAGAACTAAAAAGTTTTCCCCTATAACAATCTACTATGAGTGAAGAGGGTCCTACACACTTACCCATAAGAGTAAATCCCATATTGGTCAATGCTCATTAAAAAATAACAAGCAACCCATCATTTAACTAACTCATGGAGCCAGCATCGAAGGTAAAACATAGCTATGAGTCGCACTTACAATTCATTGCAGCTCAAATCATTTTCAACAACTTAACAAGCATAATAGAAATATCGAAATCGTAGCAGAGCCCTATACCTTCTAAAATAAAGAGTGTTCTCACACACATACCTCATTCCATCCCACTGTCATCACCAGCAGCAGTTGCTTCTTTTACATCAACAGCGAAGTTATATTCCTGATCACAACCCATATACGAATCACACATGAAATAAAGGGTATAAGACTTTTTTCCAGCTTCTGCAGGAGCAGCAAACTCAAGTTTGACCTTTGATCTCCGCTGTAGTGAAACCCTCTTTATAGCAAGCAACTGGTTAGTTTTTGTATCACCAACTACAAGCCACCATCCTTCTTCCTTAGCCTTTGGATACCTGGGTGCATCCACTGAGCCCACCTCTGACCTTCCCTCCAGATCTCGTTCAAGGTTGACTTGTAGAGTAATGTCTTCCCCAGTTCTAAGGTTGTCACTCTCAAGTACCTCATACACCATATCAATATTTGGAAAACGGTTGCAAAACCGTGCTATATCAAGCAACTGTGCATCTGACATCTGTAACAGCTCCCTCCTTTCATCATCCTCCATCTCCACTAAATCAAACACTGTCTCTATGCTCTTGCCTGGGTTCTCTTGGCATTTCCTTGCCAACTCCTTCGTGAGGTGAGGAAGCTGTAAAAGCATGGAATCACGCTCCCACATGCCTTGTGTCACCATCTGACTCACCTCCATTGCAAGAAGAGCAAGGCTGAGCCATCCATTACTTGAGATCACATCAACCATTGCTTGAAGCAACCTAGTAGCAGAAAGTAGCACCTCCCGTTGGTCAGAGGCAAGATTCCCAACCACCATGTGCCTTGAGAAGTGAGCTTGTAGCAAAGCATTTGCCTTCACATGGGGATCCGTACATTTAGGATTTTCAAAAGAGAACCTCTGGTGGTTGATCAACCTTCTTATCAACTCTTCCTCCCCTGGCCTTACCGGAAGCTGAGCATACTCTGAAGCCGAAGCCAGAATCTCAATAAGCCCCTTCATCTTTGTTTTTGAAGTCAATGAAGA
>JAUPMG010000004.1:19694378-19711462 GCA_031762675.1 Pachysandra terminalis
CTAGCAATAGATCCCGAAGGTCATACCTCGTGATCCGTGCCATCCCACCTTGGGATCTGAGTCACCGGGATCCGGGGTGTGACACTTCCTCACCATAGCATGATATTAAAATCATAACCATTTCTCAGTTAAATCAGTACCTTCCACCGATGTAAAAGTCTGATGGTATGGTCAAGCACGTAACCAGAATATGGTCAGTAATGCAATCAGGCTATGTTGTGCATGTGTAGTGTTTGTGCACATTAACTAAACATACAATTTGTATGCAGTTGTCTAATAAGACTAAGTGATCAATAAGAATTTAATAAACATGGTATATCCCTTATGGTATTCAATTCAAGTTCAATCATGCTTAATAAATGATGAGACATAAAGATACATCAACCAATCATAATAATCTACCAATCTTGTCATAAAACCATCTAATAACCAATATATAATTAATTAAGATCAATCGAAGTCCGAATAAATAGGTAACACAACCAACCCAGCAAACCTAGGCTCTCCGGCAGGCTAACCGACACGTCGGTTGGTCTGCCGGCAGCCTAGGCAGAGGTTGGAAACAGGCACACACAAATTTTAATCCTACCAGCAGGCTAACTGGCACGCCGGTTGGCCATCGGTGGGCTAGGCAGAGGACTCTCAAACAAGTTTGGGAACCGGTAGGGTTCCGACAGGCTACCGGCACGCTGGTAGGGCTGCTTGACCCATCTGGGTGCAACCGGCACGCCGACAGGTCGCCGGTTGGGCCCAGTACGAGGTTTTCAATTTATTTTTATATTTTAAATAATATTTTGTAAATCTCATCAACGCAAACTTATATTTAAATCAATTTTCGAATATAAACCAATTAAAATATCAATCCAAATATACTAATTTACCTTCAATAGAATGATCATGCTTGCAAGTATGAGTTTTTAATAAAATTAACATGTTCTTGAGTTTGAATTAAAGTGCTATGTCATATTCACTGAATATGACATCTCACCTAAATTCAAATCCAAAATAAGGAATAATTGAATTACTTACCTTGGCTGATCTTCTTCGGATCTTCCTCCTCTTTTTCTCAGTTCAAATCTGAACTGTTCTTCTTCTCCAAGCTCCTTGCTCCAGCTATCTTCCACACACTTTCTCTCTATTTCAGATTGAAGATTCACATGTCCCATCTAGTGTATATATAATTTTCTAGTTGATTTAGAGTTATACTTAGTTTAGGATTATGACTTAATTCATAGCCTTTAGATTAGATTAGTTAGATTACATCCCTTGGATTAAAGTGTTCTAATTATTATCCAATCTAGCTTCCTTATTAACTTAGGATCAATTCCTTAATTATCTTATTTAATCCTAGCCGTGTAATATAGTTAGTTAAATTATGGCCTTTAAATCTATGTTATTATTTATAGATAATTTGGTATTTGTCTTCTTTTAAATCTCTAGGTCCTATTCTAGTTAGAATCTACTTTATCCTTATTTAGTGTCCTAGTCTTACTTAAACTAGTCTTTTATTATCTTATTTAATGTAGAATCCTAATATAACTAGTAGGCCTTGTTTTTAAACTGTTCGGGAGTCTTAGTCACTTTCTAACTCAAGTTTTCTAGAAGGCTTTTAATAAAAAAAGGATCAATTATGTTTTAAGTTTAAGTTGTGGGTTTTGGGCCTTAAGCCCATTAAGCTAATTAATTCATTAAGGTCCTTACTTAATTATTTAAGCCCAATTAAGGTTTATAAGCCCAGTTCCTTTTAATTAAACCCAAGACTCGTTAATTAAGCTCAACACTTAATTATATAAACCTTAATCATCATAATAGGTTATTATGTGTGTTTATATAACGTCTTAATAAAATAATATAGATTATATAGTTTATAACATAAGTATTAAAGGATATAGCTTATCATATTAAATTACTAATATACCCTTATATAAAAGGAAAATTTATGTTTCAGTTTTTCGTGTTGTTACATATATATTTTATGATTCATTTAGGGCGGTCTGAACTGCCGCCTAGGGACGACAGAAATCAAATAGGGGGAACTTTTAGGGGCGGTCAAAAAACTGCCTGTACGACCGTCGATAGTTCTTTTTACGAATGTACAATCATTGGCGCTATGCTTAGCCACCGCTAAAATCTTTAGTAGCGATTTTTTATTTATTACCGATGGTTTTGAGACCGCTGCTAAAGGTGCTTTTTTCGTAGTGAACATAACTACATAAGGATTGTTAACAGGTCATCACGTTAGCACGAACTCTTTTCTTGCAAATCTTAAGCTACAATCAATAACCCACATCGAATCTTCTCATTGCTTTGAAGAAGGTGGTGGTATTTGATAATTAGTTGCAGCATGACCCATTAACTAGAGTTCTTGCATATCATAAATTTCCAAAGTGAAGTCTCTAAGCATCTGAGTAGTCGTAGTAGCAGTAGTAGTAGAAGAACTCGAACATGAAGCAATGTTAGACACCTTCGTCGATTTCGCTCTGGTTGAAGTTACAGAAGAAGCTACAACGACGTTGTTAGAGACAACAACAAGAGGATGATCTTGAAGCGGAGGTAGCCGCCAAATTGATTCCAAGCTGCATCGTCGAGATGAAAGACGAGATGGATCTTGCAGAAATGTTGATCAGAGGCATCGCAGGTGGAAACACCCATATCTAAGGCTGGTTCGAAGGTCCAGCAATGGCCGTATTCGGTGGGATATTCAAAACGTCCCTGCAGCGACGACGTTCATAACCCTTCCCACATAGGCACAAATGCAGCAGCTGCTGTTGTCGTTGTTGATCCGATGGGTGTCAAACCAGAGGAAACTGATTCACCGTCGTTTACATCATAGTACTCACTTGTTCCAGATTTACCTCCAAAGATGCCCACTAAAGCCCAGCTTGCTACCAGCTAAGCCACACATGGGTGGTTTCCATGTGCTGGTTTGTATAAGACTAACATGTAGTTAAATACATTACAAGCAACTTATATTAGCTAATATACATTTTATCAAATTAAATCTACACTGTAGAAATTGATCACAGTAGGGTTTTTGTTATCGTTGATGAGGTGGCATTTCATGCCTTTGTATAATTGCTTATGAGTGATCCGTTTGAATTCAAAGAGTACGTCAGAAAGTTAGTTGGGAAGAAAATGAATAACTTTGAAGTTTTGATGATGAATGGTAGAATGAGGAACATGCTCTTCTCTTGATCTTTTCATTTCCCATAAAGTCTTTATCTTTTTTATCGAAAATCAAAAAAAGGTTATTTCTCAACACTTAAAAGAGTTTGATTAAAATATTTTCTGTGAGACCTACACTTTTCGAATATCCAAGCACGCATGTTATGCAAGAGAATTATCTTTTCTTTATGTTCCTACAAAACTTTGTTATGAAACAGAATCTATGGCTGCGTTTAGATACCGAGAATATGTGAGGGAATGAAAAAAAGTTTACTTTTCTCGCAATCCGGCCGAATGCGTTTGGATACCAAAAAAATATAAGAAACTGTGGAGCCCCACTAACTTTGTTAGAAAATGAATTATCACAAAGGTAAGAAAAAATTGCAAGATCAGTGTCAAAATGTGTCGTGAGAAAAGTTTTCGTCTTCTTTCTACATTGCCCTTCCCAAACATCCAAATTTACGAGAGTTGACATATATATAAACTATATAATTTGGTTTAAATTGGTTTGGTTTAAATTATATACACTAGAGCATAAATTGGTTTTCGATTTAGTTCGATTTAACCGAGGTTTCAACCCAAAATCAAACCTATCTAATTCGATTTTATAATTTCAAAATCAAATTCGAACCCAAAATCTAGAAACCCAACCTAAATCAAACCAAAGTCGGTTTGACATAACATAAATATGGCTTATTGTATAAGGGCAAAATTAAAATTTATGTTCAGGATTCTTATGATTTTCTTGCTAATGAAACACACAATTACATGATTTCCATTAATAATCATGCAATTTCTTACAACATCCAAACAACCTTAGGAAAGTTATTTTCACTTTCTTTCGCATTGATTCATACATATTACTTTCTCGCATTTTCTTGATATTGCAAACGGAGCCTATTATGTGAATGCGAATTCCTCGACTCTCCGTTTGGATGCCAAGAAAATGTCAAAAAGTTCGTTAAGAAAGTAATGTGCCAAAAAGTAATATGTAGGAAAGCAAAATTTGATTTTCCTGAGAGTTGTTTGGTTTCCCAAAATACATGACAGAAAATATTGATTTTGATGTTTGGTTAACAGGAATGAATGAGAGAAGTATTTTGTCTACATATTTTACCCTTCCTTGTATAAGTGAATTTTTTTTCATAAAATAAAGATAAATTAGGTATAGGAGGTGGCAATGGTCAGGTTGTAAACAGGTTGGGGCTTAAATGGGTTGGGTCGGGTTTGACCCGTTTACTAACGGGTCAGGAAAACATGGACCCGAACCCAACCCACCCATATAACGGGTTGAACTCGCCAACCCGTTTAAAATTTAAATAAATAAATAAATAATTAATTTAATTTTAAATTAATTTAGTTTTAAATTAATTTAATTTTAAATTAATAAAATAATTAATCATTTGCTTCAACTATTTAACATTATATTTTTAATAAATATTTTTAAAAAATCTATTTAACATTAAAAACATATTTTAACCTATGAAAATAAAATAGTAAAATACTAAATTAAAGAGAAAAAAAAAAACAAAAACAAAAACAAAAAAAACTACATTAAACGGGTCAACACGGGTTAGGCGGGTTGGTTCAAGTTCAACCCGTTTACCAATAGGTCAACAAAATCTAAACCCGAACCCAACCCATTTAATAAATGGATCAACCCTAACCCGTTTAGTCATGTTGGGATAAGTCGGGTTGGTGGGTTGAGATTTTTCATTTTTTATAAACCTTTAAAAAAAGTGAACGTTTTTTACTTTATTATTATTATTATTATTATTATTATTATTATTATTATTATTATTATTATTTTTTATTGTAGATTTACAAAAAAAATTAATTCTTTGATATGAAAGATAAAATGAGGAATGTGTTGTTTTGTTTTTCTTTCCCACAAAATCCTGTGTATTTAGTAAAAAAATGAAAAAAGATATTTTCTTTCTGTCAAAAGAGTTTGATTGAAAAACTTTACGTGAGACCCATACTTATCACTTTTTTGGCTATCCAAACACATAAAATGCAGAAAAGCTGTCTTTCTTATATTTTCCGGCTATCTAAATTCAGCTTGAAGTGTAAAGAAATCTAGATAACCCCACAACTTAGATTGGACAGATTATTCTTTCATGTGACGAAAATAACCCTGTCACTACAGCTGGAGCATAATACTTCCTTTGGCCTAAAATCAAAATGGCTAAAGCCATGAGATGAAGTTTGTAAATGGTGGACTCCATCTCCCAGATGTGACGAGTGACGACTTGGCTTTGGATTTCAAAAAGCTAGCTGTAAAAGACTGGAAGCAAAGTACGCTTACATGGATCCTATCAGCAACACTTAACAACAAAAATAATAAAAATACAAACCATTACGTTGATTTTTAAGACCCAGATCTTGAGAGTTTGCCTTCAATCCACGTTACAGGTTAGAGATTACGAGAAGAAAAAGGTTCCTTAAGGTCCCAAAACGAAAAATAACAAATAATTTGCCACGACAGCACTTTGTTGTTTATATTTATAACTATCACCTTCTATTATTGTAATTATTGTATTTGTAGATCCGATGTTAAAAGATGTAATTTTTTATTACTTGTTTTTATTGAATGATTATAATATTTTTTTAGTTAATAAGTGATATAGGCAAGAAAAAGAGTGCTGATAAATCCGACCAGAGAATACACAGCATTTTAGAGTTGTTAGGAATAAAAGGCAAAACCTTAAAACAATAAGAATAAAAGAGAATCATAAAATCGTCTAATAATAATTCTCTCTATAATCTCTTCCCTACTTATTAGAAATTCATAGCTCAAACGAAATCTTAAATTGTTAAAAACGATCCTAAAAAATATAGGTAAGCAAAAATTACTAAAATAGATAAAAGACTTTAGAGACCGTTTTGAGGGTCTAAATTACTTTAAACAGCTAACACGCATCTCACATCTCACCTTTGTCGTGAGTATTGTAGCTCTTGTCGTTAGCTTTTCGAAATAGTATTATAAGCCTAATTCCAACACCAGAGTCCTAAGTTATGCCCCTTTGAAACCATGGTAAGCATCTACGATCACCTCTACTACATCAATAAGTGTTGTTTTGTCTTTATCCCCTATGTTATTGCTTTTTTGCGTTCATATCTCTTTATTTATCACAATTGTGCATTTGTACACACGTTAAAAGCCACACAATACACTCATTTTTTTTTTTGTAAAATATTAAGATAACTTTATAAATAGGTTTTTTTTTTATTAAAATATAATAAAAATACAAAACAAATTCTCATAACTCAACCCGACTCTACTCGGTCTAAGATATTAATACCTAATAAAATGTGTATGTAATTCGTTTAAAGCCAAATAGATTCGAGTTATATACTTTCAATCTTTATTTTGATCATAAGAGAATCTACTTTACATTTTCTTTATATTATATATTTTAAGAGATGTAAGAACTTAAATTATGAGGTTTTTTGTTTTTTAACAAACAAAATATGTAATATATCATTAAGGGTGCAACTGCAATAAATTTGACAAATAAAGAGGTATAAACACGAGTTCAAGAATTGGTCTGGATCAAATCAGATTGGCCGATCCAAATCGAGATCGGCCAAGACTGGTCTGATCCCCAAGCCATGATACAACAATTGTATTGTGAGGCTTTGGATTGGACTGGTCCAACCGATACCGATCCAGACCGATCCAGTGAATGGATAGGCTGATCCAACCGATCTCATTTTTTTTAATCTATAAAATAAAGGATCCAACCGATATCGTCGGTCCAGCCGATCCAAAATACAATAATAATAATAATAATAAATAAATAAATAATAAAGATCCAACATTTGGATCGGACTAGGAACGGCCGATCAAGTACATGATCAGTCAACCCAGTACAGGATCGGCGATTCGAATCGGGATCGGTTGGACCGGTCCAATCCAGGATCCCAAGAATAAAAACCTTGGGTATAAATGTAAAATATCGATAACATATAAGGATGAAGGCAAAATAACACTCATTAAGTAACATGGTATCATAGTCATTCAATAAAAATAAGTAATAGAAGTTTGCATCTTTTAACGTCGAGTGTACAAATGTAACAATTACGATCGTAAAAGAGAATATATACAAATATAAAAGAAGGGTTAATTCTATTTACAACCCCTCACATTTCTGACAAATGCAAATACTCTCCTTATATTTTTTGATATTCTACTTATACCCCTTGAGATTTGTATCATATTACATAGACCACCTCTCTGTGAGCTTCCCATCTAACATAATGTGCTGATGTCATTAATTTTTTAATTTTTTTAAATTTATGGACTATATTACCCTTGAACTAAAGTCAGATATTTAAATATAAAAAAAGACCCAATGCTTGCTTAACAAGATTTTAATCATATTTCTATTACTTTATTAGTCTTTATTAATATGCAAAAAGTTTTTCAAACATAAAAACAATAAAAGAAAAATTTTATCTTATAAAAATTAGTTTTTTCTCATTTAAATATAATTTTTAAGATAAAATAAAAAGATAAATCAACGTGCTTTGTTAACATTGTTAATCCGATTGTACTTGTAAGAGGTGTAAGTGGAATATCACAAAACACGCGAGGTTTTAACGAAAAAAAAAAAAACCACAAAAAGTGTATCCTCATTTATTACAAATGTAAGGGGGGTTGTAAATAAAACTAACCCTAAAAAATATATAGAGTTATAAATACAAATACGAAATAAATAAATAAAAAAACCCTCTCTCAAAAAATTAGGATACCGTCTACCCCGTTTTCCCAAATGACAATGAGGGAAGAATCGTGGGTAGGAGTAGGACACCGAAAGTGGGCGTGGGTGACTTAGACTGTGGATTGAAAAGGGTGGGTTGATGGCCAAAGGAGAAAAGCTGAACAATCGTACGATCCACTTTGACGCAATGATGTGGACGGTCATGATTTCGTAATACGTGCCTCCGTACGGTACGGAACTTACGGGACCAGTTTCAAGTTGAGAGGAAACAGCTGGCGCTGAAGGATTTCAGAGCCAGGTAGGACGCACGTTTCGAGTGATTGCCGATTAGTCCTGGCCCACCGTTTCACCCAAGGACGGATCAGATGTAACTTGTACTGTAGTGATTATTACTGTCCTCATTCCTATTGGACCATATCATCAAGACATGCCGCCTCAGTTGTCACGTCAGATGAAATACAAAGTTCCGTGTCCTAATTTTCTTTCCTCTTAAAAATGTTATCTATACTATCTTTTTATTTTTTTTTAATAACGATTATCTATATCATATTTAAATCATAGGCAACCATTATAATGTGTGTATTAGTGGCTGAAACTTATGATGGACAATCATTGATCGGATGGTCAGATTTACATTTCAAAGGATCATAAAAAATCCAATGTCACTTTCATCAGATTGATCCACCACATGATCAAACAATTATTAAATGGTTGGTTTTATTTTTTTTAAAACTGATTAAACATATTTTTTACATTTTTCTTTTGGAACTTATAACATACTTATTTTTTTTTTAAATATAGAAAAATAAATAAATTTTTTTTCATATTATTTTATTGAATATTTATTAGTTTTCTTTCATCCATTAGAATTGAAGATCCTGCGGTCTAAACTAATTTTTTGGACACGTGGCGTGATTTTAGAATGCATATACACTCTTAAAATATACACCCGCATATACTACATCATATGCATCTGCTTTACTTGCTCTCCCTACTATCTCTCGTGTGAACGTCGTTTGGCGTTCACACTTTTATTCCGCCACGTCAGCAGTACTAAAGATTTTTTTTTGCTTGATACCAGAGGAACGGTCATCTTTATCTTATATCTAAGCTTAAACCACTGGTTAGAGGTTAACCCTTATAGTGAAGGAAACCTTATAGGAAGAGACAATTACTGTACACCTCATCAAAGACTAACCATCTTGAGATGTGCAATTCGTCAAGTGTTAGTCACCATCAAATAGACTAAGGGTTAGTCACCTTTTTCATATGACTAAAGGGTTATGTCTCATTCGAATGATATTAATAGGGTTTTGTCACCCATAATAAACTCTTGCATTCGGTTGACTTCAATGGATTCCTTATTGAAGGAACTCCCGACGTACACTTTACGCTCATCCCTAAGGAACACCTCCGAATAATGACTTTGTTGACTTCAAAGTACCTTAAAAAATGAGTACTTCGAAGGCATGTTATTACCTTTATCCATACGTTATCTTCGAATGACAGTTATGGATTCACGGGACTTAATTGTACAGTTTACTTAAGAGTACTTAGAAGGACACACATTTCTCTCACGAAAGTCCAGTTCAAAGGCATTCGAATTGGTTACTTAACCCAGAACCTTGAAAGATTCTAAGGTAACTCTTCCTCACAAGGATGATTGATCATGAAAACCGAATCACTCATTGAGAATTACATCTAAGATCTCTACATGAGCAAATTCGTTAAATATACTGATCACTTTATAAAAGTGATAAAGTTACTTTCGTCTCTTTCAAACGAATATGGATTGAACTACCAAAATGAAATCTTTCAGAAAAGGTACAAAAGCCAGAGGAAATGTTTGCAGAACTCGAATGACTTATCTCTGTAAAGAAGACTACAAAGAAACCCCAATATCATCACGTGTTAAAACCTCAACTACTTATATATTTGTTGTATATCTTATCAGAGGGAATTTTTGTCTTATCAGGTATGGCGGTGATAAGAACGGAACGTTGATTTATGAGACTTTATGCATGAAACACATGTCATCTAGTTCTTAATCTTATAAATTTTAGAGCAACTTATCACATAGCAAGTTCACTTGATCGAATGATTCATCATAATTTTCTTATGAAATTAACTTAGCTGCGTTAAAGGCACGTGCACTTGGATATGCATTGCTGCATGGAGATATTTTTAAGTTTTTTTTTTTTGGACAATTGTTTAATTGACATATGTCATGGTCAAGAGAGGATGCCATTGGATGATTTCTCTATAAATAGCAGAGCCTGCCCACGAAT
Source organism: Pachysandra terminalis (assembly GCA_031762675.1). NCBI lineage: Eukaryota > Viridiplantae > Streptophyta > Magnoliopsida > Buxales > Buxaceae > Pachysandra > Pachysandra terminalis. The sequence continues at coordinate 19,704,559 of JAUPMG010000004.1, forward strand.
CAAGAACATTTTTAGAAATTGATAAAGTTACTCATAATCTGAATAATTGTTAGAACATTGAAAATAACTTATCACTTTCAAGTAAAACTCGCAGATACTTGAAAGACTAAAAATAATAATTTATAAAAGAAACAAAAAAAAAATATATGTGGTATTCGAACACTGAAGTTCCCTCAAACTAATTAACCTGAGATGACTTATCTTCAAGTCCTCTCCGCAGATTGCCTGGGTGCATCATAAAGTGGGCAAAACAATTTTTAAAATTTTTTAAAAGTAATTTTTAGTATGATAAAATATTTGATACAATTAGAGATAATATTGTCTTCTGATTTATTTAGAGGTGACGGTTAGGTTTTCAAAATAATCGTTTGCTCTTTATTTCAGTTATTAAAATAAAAAGACAAGACAAAAAAAAAAAAAGATTAATACAATTTCAAGCATTTATGAGTGTAACAACTAAGGCAAGATCAAGGTTTTGGCTCAACCATTAGCTAAAAGAGAAAAAGACCCGAGACTGAGAGTATGCCTTACCAAATCTAATTACATTAGCTTTCAAGTAAATCAAAAACAGAAAGAGACCTTTGATAACCGAAGATAAAAAAAAAGAAAGAAAGAAACCTCAGTTTCTTCATTAACAATTTCAAAGGCTTCTGTTTGGAAGTTTCTTATTCGGTCAATATATGTGGACAGAAAATTGACCTTGTTATCATCTACTGAGAAATAAAATAGTTATATGATGTTTTCGTCTGCAATTAAATTTATCGGTGAGGTTATTTTCTTAATTTCCATTAAGTTTTGAGCCCTTTTTTAAAAATAAAAGTCGAATATTCGTGTAAAATGGATACTTTCGTGATGCTACAAACAAAGAATGAACTTGAAGGGTATTTTTCTTTTAAGGTAAGGGTATTTTCGACAGATAGAGGAAATGTTAGTACAGTGGTGGGTTAGGATCTGGTAAGCCCTTGCACATTGTCCACGGCTCTGACGGGAGAACGAGAAGAGCATGAGAGTTTTGATAAAAAAAAAAAGAAAAAAAGGAAAAAAGAAAGAGAGAAGAGCATGAGAGAGAAAAGAAAAAGAAAAGAGGAGAGAGAGAGAGTTTTAGAGAGAGAGAGGGAGAGGGGGTCAAATTCCTTACTTTATCTGATGAGCTGAAATAATTGAAGAAGAGGGTCTTGATTCTTCGTCTTTTGTTTGTCTCACTACTCGTCGGTCCGAGGCGGTCCATAATAACCCAAGTTTTCACTCAAAATTACTCTTTCTACCAACGCGGGAGAGGAAAGGCGTTGAAGAAGAAGAAAGGTGTTGAGGAAGAGATAAAAGAAGAAGAAAAGAGAAAAAAGAAGCAACTTTTACTCGTTTACGCCTCTCTGAATGATCGAAGCTGTTTTCTGAGAAAGTGTTCTTGATCTTGTTGCTGTCTCAGATCGGTTTTCTGCAACTTTGAAGGCTTATTACAGATCTGGTGATTGATAACAGAATGAATTGTGAGCTTTTGAATCCGTTTTATTTGACTTTCGGGTGATTGAAGATTGGGAAGTAAAGTCGATTGGAGATTTAAGAGATCCAGATCCGGGCCAAGAAGATGTGGACAAGCTCTGGAAATCGGTAAGATTGGTAAATCATGTCTCGTTATTCAAAGATCGATTTTGCTTTTGATGAGTTCGTTATTTTCCTCCTTTTTCGTTTAACAATGACTGCAACAGGGTACTAGGCTTGATATTTTAGGGTTTTATCTATGATATGCTCCAAGAAACCCTAATCACGTTGAAATAACAATAAATTCATCTTAAAATTCAGATTCATCATTTAATTTTATCACTGGATTTGGTTCCTTTTTGATCAATCAGGTTAATTTTGTTTTTCTCATGACTACTCTCTCTAACAAATACCCGATTTTTTTTCTTGATTTTATCTTTTGTGGTGATGGATTAGGTTGCCGTAAGCAGCTGTTATAGAAATTTGTATTCGGTTCGACATTGAGTTCCCTTTAGGTTAGTGGGAGTTAGGTTCGTGAGTGATGGAAGATGTTGGTGCGCAAGTCGCTCCCCCCATTTTCATCCACCAAACCCTTCCTGGCCGATTCTGCGAACCACCTTCCTTGGAGAAGAAGCGGAATCTACCATGGCAAAACCCTAATTTTCAGCAGCTGCAACAGAGGTTTAACTCCGGGTTCCAAAACCCTAAGGGTAATTGGAATCCCAAGGGTTGGGACTGGAACAGTGTGATGTTCGTCGCCAAACCGTCGGTGCCCGAGGTACTGCATATGGGGGGGACAAGGGCGGCGGCGGCTTCATCTGAGCAGAAAAAGGAAGGGGACATGAATATGAAGAACCCTTTGGATGAAGATGGTGAGGGTCTTGCTCTAAAGCTTGGTGGCAGCTTGTATTCACATGATGAGCCTGCATCAAGGCCCAACAAGCGAGTTCGATCTGGATCTCCTTGTGGTGGCAACTACCCAATGTGTCAGGTTGATGACTGCAAGGCAGATTTGTCGAGCGCCAAGGATTATCATCGGCGACATAAAGTTTGTGAGCTTCACAGCAAGACGACCAAAGCACTTGTCGGAAAACAGATGCAGAGGTTCTGTCAGCAGTGTAGTAGGTATTCCACTCTTCCTAAGCTAAATTTAGATTCACTCGTCCTAAAGCCTTTTCAAGGTCAAAACCGTTGGGTTGTCTTACAGTATTAGAATTGAGTTGCTTTCTAGCTCTCCTAGTTTGAATTCATGGTGAAGGGTTGTTTCCTATTTGTAGGTTTCATCCTCTTTCAGAGTTTGATGAAGGGAAGAGAAGCTGTAGGCGTAGACTTGCTGGGCACAATAGGCGAAGACGGAAAACACAGCCGGAGGACATTTCCTCACGGCTGTTACTCCCTGTAAACCGGGAGAATGCGGGCAGTGGAAATGTTGACATTGTCAATCTGTTGTCTATTTTTGCTCGTCTGCAAGGTAAAAGAGTTGGCTTACTGGTCGGTGGTTTTGCATCTTCTATGGGATTTTTATCGATGCCTATGTTTACATGTTACAGGAAATAATGTGGAAAAAAGTACCAGTGGCCCATCAATACCTGACAGAGATCGTCTAATTCAGATTCTTAGCAAGTCATTACCTGCTGCTGCAAATTCTGCTGCAAGAATGTCCATCCCAGGAAGTTTTGATCTGAATGTTTCACAGCAAGCTTCTATGGAACATCAGAATAAAATGAATGGAAACATGTCTGCTCCGTCAACCACAGACTTGCTTGCTGTTCTCTCTGCTGCTCTAGCTGCATCTTCCCCTGATGCCCTTGCAGTTCTATCTCAAAGAAGCAGCCAGAGCAGTGATGATGATAAAAGCAGGTCATACTCTCTGGAACAGAATGGTGATTATAATTTGCAAAGGAAACAAATTCCCGGGTTCCCTCCAGTCAGAGCGGAGAGATGTAGTAGTGCTGCCTACCAGACAATTCCACTCGGTTGTCAGGTTGAAGATGCTCGGCCTAACTTACCATTTCAGTTGTTCAGTTCTTCCACTGATGATGATAGCCCACCAAAATTGGCATCTGCTAGGAAGTACTTTTCGTCTGACAGCAGTAATCCCATGGAAGATAGGTCTCCTTCTTCTTCTCCTGTTGTGCAAAAACTGTTTCCACTACAGTCTTCAACAGAAATTATGAAGCATGAGAGGATGTCAATTAGTGGAGAGGATAATGTGACGGTCGATGCCAGCACAACACGTGGTTGGCACTCACCTCTTGATCTCTTTAAGCAGTCAAATGGTACAAAAGAAAATAACTCAGTTCAAAATGTACCGTACCGAATAGGCTACACTACATCAGGGTCCGATCATTCACCTTCTAGTTCGAACTCTGATGCTCAGGTAATAGTCTGCTATTTTGTTCTATATGTTTACTCTTGTTGATTTTATTTATTTTGGGTTGCTATATTTTCTGTGGAGTTGAAGAGTGGATGCATTTTTTCCATTGCAGGACCTGACTGGGCGTATCATGTTCAAGCTATTTGACAAGGATCCTAGTGATTTGCCGGGAACATTACGGACACAGGCAGGGAGCTGTTAAATTTTTGAGTTTTATCTTTTTATTTAGTTATCACCTAATAACATTGATTATCGCTCATGTTTCAGATCATTAACTGGCTCTCTCACAGTCCATCAGAAATGGAGAGCTACATTAGGCCTGGGTGCTTGGTTCTCTCAGTTTACATATCAGTGCCCTCTACTACTTGGGAGCAAGTGAGTGAAGTGCTTTTAACTTTAAATCCGCACTTGTAGTGTAGCTTTGGTTCTGATTATTGGCAGATGATTTTCAGCTACAAGAAGACTTCCTCCAGCGCCTGAATTTACTAATTAAGGGTTCGGATTATAATTTTTGGAGAAAAGGAAGATTTTTGGTTCATACAGACAGACAGCTAGCTTTCCATAATGATGGTGAGTGTTTTATATCTATCTATCTATCTATCTATCTATCTATCTATCTATCTATCTATATATATATATATATATATATATAATTTTATTATGTTATCAACTTTGATATATTCCGTGATGCCCAATGGCACAGAATATTGACCTTTGCTCTATGTAGAGAACTTAAAATAAGAACAGCCCTAAGGTAGTGTTTGGCTTTGATTAAGTCAAATGGTTAAAGTCATTTGTGATTAACTTAACAATTTTGACAGAAAATAAGCATTTGGGTTGCTACCCAATTTAAACATTATGAGGTGTAGAATCCGTATTACTGTTCAAAATGAGGTTATGTTTCTGGTTATAAATAGTCGTTTCTCATAATGTTCTAACTTAAGTGTGCATACATGCAAGTGAAAATAATACTCTTTATTCTTAATGGCAGGCTTCTATCATCTTTTCTTTAAACTTGGTGGCATACTTGTAATTTCTTCTAACTTCTTTTGAACCTTGGAAATTGGAATAAGCCAAAACCAAAGCCAATCATGGATTGCAGGGATCCAAAATCACTCAACAGCCACAATCATTTTTTCTTTAAACATGGTGGCATACGTATAGTTTCTGCTAACTTCGGTTGAAATAAGCTAAAACCAAAGCCAATCATAGATTGCAGGGATCCAAAATCGCTCAACAGCCACAATTTTTTATTGCCCGTAGTGAATTTTAGATCCAAAATCTCAGCCAAACATGCCTAATTGAATGAAGTCTTCAACTAAGTCTGGACTTGATATTTCTTCGTTTGCCTCATAATTGGAATTTTTCTCATTGGTGCTGTTGGTAATTGACATTCAGGCAAGATCCGCTTGTGCAAATCCTTGAGTGCATGGAGTGCCCCGGAGCTGATCTGTGTCTCACCTTTGGCAGTTGTCAGTGGGCAGAAGACCTCTTTGTTGCTGAGAGGTCGGAATTTAACTGTTCCTGGCACCAAGTAAGTGGAGTGTCCAATTTTTGTATGTAAAAGATGTCGAGGCTTTTCTTTCTGTTACGTAAAAAACACGTTGGCTTTTTTGCAGAATTCATTGCACCTATATGGGAGGTTACTTGTCAAAGGAAGTTTCAGGGCCAGCCTATGAGGGGATTATATATGATAACACAAGCTTGGAGAGTTTTGATTTTCCTGGTGGAGTTCCAAGTGTTCTAGGTCGCTGCTACATAGAGGTAGTGTTCAAATCCAATTGTTCGCCGAGGAAATAGAAAGCTAATTGCTTAACAAGTTTTACCTGTTCTAATTAAGTTCTTCGTACAGTAGTTTTGACCTCTGTTTATTTTGTGGTAGGTAGAAAATGGTTTCAAAGGCAACAGCTTTCCTGTTATCATCGCTGATGCTACTGTCTGTCTAGAATTAAGACTTCTTGAATCAGAGTTTGAAGAAGATGCCAGAGTGGATGATGTCAATTCAGAAGACCAGATTCAGAATTTTGAGCAGCCAAGGTCAAGGGAAGATGTCCTGCACTTCCTACATGAACTTGGATGGTTATTCCAAAGGAAGTGTGCCTTTTTTAAGCCTGAGAGTGCAGATTTTTCTCATAGGCGGTTCAGATTTCTGTTTGTGTTCTCCATTGAAAGGGACTGGTGTGCCCTTGTCAAGACTCTCCTTGACATATTCGTTGAAAGAAATATAGGAAAGGATGGGTTATTGACGGAGTCCTTGGAGATGCTCAAAGAGATTCACCTCCTGAACAGGGCGGTGAAAAGGAAATGCAGGAACATGGTCGACTTGCTTGTCAATTATTCTCTATCTAATGAGGTTGAAGCCCCCAAAATGTACCTTTTCTCTCCAAATCTTGCGGGCCCGGGTGGTATTACACCTCTGCATTTGGCTGCTTGTACTACAGACTCAGAGGACATTGTTGATACTTTGACAAATGACCAGCAGGAGGTAACTAATATTACTCTTGTAACTGTTGCCTGTTTCTAGTGCAAGTTTGAAGAGTCTGGCCTGTGTCAGATTCAAAAAGTATAAAAGTTAGGGTTTGTGGTCTTGGCAGGAAATAGTTAAATCCAAAGGAAATGCTGGATCAAACAACATATAGGATCTTATGGAATATGACTGCTGTCCAAGTATGTGTTTAGTGAGCTTAATAGTCTTTGGTTATTCACATAGGAACTTTTTGTAGGAAAGTTTACATCTATACTCTGTTACATGTTAATTTGTGATGTTTAAACAAACATATGAGAGCTATATCAGAATCTTTTCCATTGGATCCTGCATGTGTCTCATAAGTATGTCGATCACTTAAGTGTCCCTATAATGTATCCCTAGAGTAACGTGAACAGCTTCTCATATGGTTTAACTTAGCTCCTCGAACACTTCCCACAAATCTCTAATTATTAGTTCTCTTGGATTTGGAATCCCTCCATTATAGTTTTGTTTTGTTTGTGAAGCTCTTTGGTTTGGATTTTTCTGATCAATATATCTTTACCATTGCTTTTTTTTCCTCC
>JAUPMG010000004.1:19711562-19724238 GCA_031762675.1 Pachysandra terminalis
TGTCCATCCCAGGAAGTTTTGATCTGAATGTTTCACAGCAAGCTTCTATGGAACATCAGAATAAAATGAATGGAAACGTGTCTGCTCCATCAACAACAGACTTGCTTACTGTTCTCTCTGCTGCTCTTGCTGCATCTTCCCCTGATGGCCTTGCAGTTCTATCTCAAAGAAGCAGCCAGAGCAGTGATGACGATAAAAGCAAGTCGTACCCTCTGGAACAGAATGGTGATTATAATTTGCAAAGGAAACAAAATCCCGGGTTTCCTCCAGTCAGAGGGGAGAGATGTAGTAGTGCTGCCTACCAGACAACTCCAATCGGTTGTCAGGTTGAAGAAGCTCGGCCTAACTTACCATTTCAGTTGTTCACTTCTTCAACTGATGATGATAGCCCACCAAAATTGGCATCTGCTAGGAAGTACTTTTCATCTGACAGCAGTAATCCCATGGAAGATAGGTCTCCTTCTTCTTCTCCTCCGGTTGTGCAAAAACTGTTCCCACTACAGTCTTCAACAGAAATTATGAAGCATGAGAGGATGTCAATTAGTGGGGAGGATAATGTGATGGTTGATGCCAGCACAACACGTGGTTGGCGCTCACCTCTTGATGTCTTTAAGCAGTCAAATGGTACGAAAGAAAATAACTCAGTTCAAAATATACTGTACCGAGCAGGCTACACTACTTCATCGGGGTCCGATCATTCACCTTCTAGTTCGAACTCTGATGCTCAGGTAACAGTCCGCTGTTTTATTCTATATCTTTAGTCTTGTTGATTTTATTTCTTTTGGGTTACCATATTTTCCGTGGAGTTGAGAGTGGATGCATTTTTTACATTGCAGGACCGGACTGGGCGTATCATGTTCAAGCTATTTGACAAGGATCCTAGTGATTTACCGGGGACATTACGGGCACAGGCAGGGAGCTGTTAAATTTTTGAGTTTTATCTTTTTATTTAGTTATCACCTAGTAACATTGATTATCACTCATGTTTCAGGTCATTAATTGGCTCTCTCACAGTCCATCAGAAATGGAGAGCTACATTAGGCCCGGGTGTTTGGTACTCTCAGTTTACATATCGGTGCCTTCTACTGCTTGGGAGCAAGTGAGTGAAGTGCTTTTAACATTAAATCAACACTTGTAGTGTAGCTTTGGTTCTGATTATTGGCTGATGATTTTCAGCTACAAGAAGACTTCCTCCAGCGTCTGAATTTACTAATTAAGGGTTCGGATTATGATTTTTGGAGAAAAGGAAGATTTTTGGTTCATACAGACAGACAGCTAGCTTTCCATAAAGATGGTGTGTTTTATATCTCACTTCTGATGTGAACTCTCTCTCTCTCTCTCTCTCTCTCTCTATATATATATATATATATAGTTTATGTTGTATTATTTTATCAACTTTGATATATACCACAATCCCCACTGGCACAGAATATTGACCTTTGCTCCATGTAGAGAACTTAAAATAAGAACGGCCCTAAGGTGGTGTTTGGCTTTGATTGAAGTCAAACGGTTAAAGTCATTTGTGATTAACTTGACAATTTTGATAGAAAATAAGCATTTGGGTTGCTACCCAATTTAATCAGTTATGAGGTATATAATCTGTATTACTGTTCAAAATGAGGATGTGTTTCTGGTTATAAATAATCGTTTCTCAAAAGGAGACGACAAATTTGTAATAGGTGTCACTTAAGTGTGCATACGTGCAAGTGAAAGTAACACTTTTTTCTTAATGACAGGCTTCTATCATTTTTCTTTAAACATGGCGGCATACGTATAATTTCTGCTAACTTCTTTTGAACCTTGGAAATTGGAATAAGCCAAAACCAAAGACAATCACAGATTGCAGGGATCCAAAATCACTCAACACCCACAATTTTTTATTGCCCATCTTGAATTTTAGATCCAAAATCTTAGCCAAACATGCCTAATTGAATGAAGTCTTCAACTATGTCATGACTTAAATTTATTCTTTTGCCTTGTAATTGGAATTTTTCTGATTGGTGCTGTTGGTAATTGACATTCAGGCAAGATCCGCTTGTGTAAATCCTTGAGTGCATGGAGTGCCCCGGAGCTGATCTGTGTCTCACCTTTGGCAGTTGTCAGTGGGCAGAAAACCTCTTTGTTGCTGAGAGGTCGGAATTTAACTGTTCCAGGCACCAAGTAAGTGGAGTGTGCAATTTTGTATGAAAAAGATGTTGAGGCTTTTCTTTCTGTTACCCAAAAAACACCTTGGCTTTTGTGCAGAATTCATTGCACCTATATGGGAGGTTACTTGTCAAAGGAAGTTTCAGGTCCAGCATATGAGGGGATTATATACGATAACACAAGCTTGGAAAGTTTTGATTTTCCTGGTGGAGTTCCAAGTGTTCTAGGTCGCTGCTACATAGAGGTAGCGTTGAAACCCAATTGTTGTTCGCAAAGGCAATAGAAAGCTAATTGCTTAACAAGGTATTCCTGTTCTAATTAAGTTCTTCGTACAGTAGTTTTGATCTCTGTTTATTTTGTGGTAGGTAGAGAATGGTTTCAAAGGCAACAGCTTTCCTGTTATCATTGCTGATGCTATTGTCTGTCAAGAATTAAGACTGCTTGAATCAGAGTTTGAAGAAGATGCCAGAGTGGATGATGTCAATTCAGAAGATCAGATTCAGAGTTTTGAGCAGCCAAGGTCAAGGGAAGATGTACTGCACTTCCTACATGAACTTGGATGGTTATTCCAAAGGAACTGCACCTCTTTTAGGCCTGAGAGTCCAGATTTTTCTCATAGTCGGTTCAGATTTCTCTTTGTGTTCTCCATTGAAAGGGACTGGTGTGCCCTGGTTAAGACTCTCCTTGACATATTCGTTGAGAGAAATTTAGGAAAGGATGGGTTGTCGACGGAGTCCTTGGAGATGCTTAAAGAGATTCACCTCCTGAACAGGGCTGTTAAAAGGAAATGCAGGAATATGGTTGACTTGCTTGTCAATTATTCTCTATCTAATGAAGTTGAAGCTTCCAAAATGTACCCTTTCTCTCCAAATCTTGCGGGCCCGGGTGGTATTACACCTCTGCATTTGGCTGCTTGTACTACAGACTCAGAGGACATTGTTGATGCTTTGACAAATGACCGGCAGGAGGTAACTAACATTACTCTGTAATTGTTACCTGTTTCTGGTGCAAGGTTCAAGAGTCTGGCCTGTGTCAGATTCAAAAAGTATAAAAATTAGGGTTTGTGGTCATGGCAGGAAATAGTTAAATCCACAGGATATACTGGATCAAACAACATATAGGATCTTATGGAATGTGACTGGTGTCCAAGTATGTGTTTAGTGAGCTTAATAGTCTTATGTTATCCACATAGGAACTTTTTGTTGGAAAGTTTATATCTATGCTCTATTGGATCCAGCATGTCTCATAAGTAGGCAGATCACTCAAGTGTCCTTGCATTGTATCCCTAGAATAACCCGAACAGCTACCTTCCAAAAAAAAAAAAACCTGAACAGCTTCTCATATGGTTTAACTTAGCTTCTCAAGCACGTCCCACAAACCTCTAATTGAATGTTCCTTGCATTTCGCAGTTAATTCACTTTTGATTCTTGGGATCTCCAGTTCTCTTGGATTTGGAATTCCTCCATTATAGTTTTGTTTCGTTTGTAAAGCTCTTTGGTTTGGATTTTTCTGATCAATATATCTTACTTTACCATCGTTTGTATTTTTTCCTTTGTTGAATGTGTTTTGTAGGTTGGGTTGAACTGCTGGAATTCGCTTCTTGATGATAATGGGCAGTCGCCTCACAAATATGCTTTGATGAGGAACAACTACTCGTACAACAGGCTGGTACTTCGGAAGCTTGCTGATAAGAAAAATTCTCAGGTCTCCATAATAGTAGGGGATGAGATTTCCTTGGATACGTCAGGAGGGATGAAAACAGAAAAGGCTGACGGGCAGATTCCCCTATCTATACAAGGGCCGCAGTCTTGTGTGAAGTGTGCAGCGGTGGCAACTAGGTACTACAGGCGGATGCCCGGTTCCCAAGGGTTGCTTCACCGACCCTATGTCCATTCAATGCTTGCCATTGCTGCTGTATGTGTCTGTGTATGCCTTTTCCTTCGAGGTTCCCCAGACATTGGCTTGGTTGCGCCCTTTAAGTGGGAGAATTTGGACTATGGGTTTTCTTAGTCTGGGAAAGAGTAGTGAGGCGCAAATGCCTATCTATATAGAATATAGAGAGAGAAATCCAAGCCCAGGATTTGAAGTGCCATCAAATTGCTCTACATTCTGATTGCTTCTTTTTACTGATTTGGTCTTTTGGGGTTTAGAGATTCCTTTTTAGCCCATTTGTGAAGGTTATGTCATAAGGTTCTTGGTGACATATGCTGTGGGGGGATTGGAATTTGGCATCTATGGAACTTTAGAGATGGAAAAGGAATCCTCTTTGGGAAATTAGGTAATTTTAGAATATGTTATTGCAGCCCTTAGAGAAAGCAGAGAAGGGAGAAGAGAACTACTCTCAAAAAAATGTCCAAGGAGATCTTGGGTATATTTTAAGAAGTTATTTTTACAGTTGCTTGTTGTTATCACTAGTTACTACTATGTTTTTTCTTACCTCGGATATTCATGGATATTACTAGTCTGATAGAAGAAATACTGACCCCAGGGATTTCGTCACTGTATAATTAGAAAGTATGACATATATATAGATGGATAGGGGCATATTTATTCTAGTATATTTTCAATAACAGGAGAAAGAATATTTGTTGTCTTCACTTGTTTGTTGTCTTTTGGATATCGAGTAAAAGGCTGGTCATGGTTGGAATTATAACTTGCTACAATTTGCTCCAAATGATTTCAATCGGTAGAAATCTCATGGATAAATGGTTGATAGGCAATATTATTAGCAAGCGCAGCATTGGAAACGAAGCCAGGCTGTTGGGATGTTGCTTGGAGACTCAAGTTCCATTGCTTGTTTACGAGTATGTCTCCAATGGCACCCTCTTCCACCATCTCCATAACAAGGGTGGAACCGGAAACGGAAACGGAAAGTCCTTGCTTTCTTGGGAAAACTGTTTGAGGATCGCCGCAGAAACTGCAGGTGCACTTGCTTACCTGGATTCTGCAAGGTTAGTTCCTCAGGATCAGACTCAAATAACCACATTAGTTCAGGGGGAATACTTCCGAACCGGTCAATTGACGGAGAAGAGCAATGTTTATAGCTTCGGAGTTGTACTAGTGGAGCTCTTGACAGGGGAGAAGCCTCTCTGTTTTGATACATCTCAAGAAGAGAGAAATCTAGCTGCATATTTCATTATGTCAATGAACGAAAACCGTCTCCTTCAACTTCTCGAATCTTGCATGGTGAATGAAGGAGTAACAGAGCAGATCGTAGCAGTCGCTGAACTTGCAATGAGATGCCTTAACTGGAAGGGTGAAGAGAGGCCCATGATGAAAGAAGTGGCAGTGCAGCCGGAAGGATTGAGGAAGGTTGTGAAGCACCCATAGTGAGTTTACTACCTCAACCTTCTTCAGACTACACTAGCAATGGTTCTGGTCAATATGGTCTAGAGAAGGATATGATGTTATCGATGAACATACCACGATGAAAGTGCCTATTTGCGTATTGATGATCCAACATTCTGCACAGAACAACACTGTTTGAGCTATTTCTTCCTTTCTTCCTTGGATTTGCTCAAGTCATTATTGTAGCATTTTACTGTATCATCTAATTGAAGAAATTCAATTTGATATTCACACAACTTTTATCTAATTTTGATTATAAGGATGAGTAAGATCATCGAAATTCAATGCAGACTGTGTTGAATTCTGATCTTGTAGTTGTTTCAATCCCTCTGTCAAAAAGGAGGATAATTACTTCTTTGAGTCGTCTTTTTGGGCACTAATTAATCATGTTCTTCGTCCCTAGGAAAGTCCATCACGATGAGCGCCGATAATTGCAACTACAACCAAGTACAAAGATAATCTCCTCTTCGAAGACTAATTGATCTCCTTCGATTCGGTTGCTGCACTATATATATAATCTCGTCCACTCCAGCTTCAAATTAAGAAATGTAGTTACTGACACGGCCGGCTACCTTGTATATTTCATTCTTAATTTGTCTTGTACATTTGGTTTTTAACTAACAAAAAATCTATCTTGATTACCCAGCTTTGAGACCTTGATAACTCTGTGTACATTAATCTTCTCATACGGACCGTTTGGATTGCTCCAAGACGGATTATGCCTGAATTCCTATTCTCTCTAAACACCTCTCTTAACATCATTCTCTCTATTGTTTGATCCAGTTTGTGTTGGAATAAGATAATATCAAGGAATTCTCAACTGGAAACTTTACTTTCTGGAGCTCCATTTTTTACTTTATATGAACAAGAAGGCCTCCAATATTACTAGATATCGAAGCAGCAATGCTGCTTTGGTATGTGTGGCTTCTCCTCATCTTACTATCACCAGTTGTGGCATTAACGCCATCGCAAGCAAAGCCTGGTTGGCCTGAAAAATGCGGGAACATCAGCATCCCCTACCCGTTTGGCATCGGATAGCCAAACTGTTGCAAAGACTCCAGACATAAACTAATCTGCGACCAATCTTCTGATCCTCCAGTATTACTACTTCTAGGCCAAGGGAGTAACGTATCGGTTCTGGATATATCGTTACAAGGCCAAGTCAAGATCACCCTCTGGGTAGCTTATGACTGTTATACCAAGTCAGGCGCAATCAGAAGATCGAGCTCGCAAACATTTACTCATTCTCAGGCACCCGAAACAAATTTACAGCTATAGGGTGACACAAGTGCCTTAATTTCAGACCCAGAATCTAAGGTATTCCAAAGTGGATACGTTTCTTTTTGTGCAGACGCTGTGAACGTAATCGATTGGTCTTGCTCTGGCATTGGTTGCTGCCAAGCTTCCATTCCAAAGGGTCTTCAGACGTTGGACGTCAATTTAAGTAGCTATTATAACCATACCGTGTCCTGGGAATTCAATCCTTGCAGCTATGCCTTCCTGGCTGACCATGACTGGTTCAATTTCTCAAAGCTGGACCTCTCAAATTTCTCTTCTAGTGCAAACCTTACTTACCAGGAAAAGATCAGTACTCCAGTGGTGCTAGATTAGGTGGTCGGTGTCGAGACATGCGAGGAAGCTCTAACAATAAACTTGACCACTTATGCTTGCGGTGAGAACAGCCACTGCTCCAACTCCACCAATGGCCCCGGGCATTGGTGCTATTGCAACCCTGGCTACCAAGGGAATCCTTACCTTCCACATGGATGCCAAGGTCTCAAGTATTTTTTTCTAGACCAATTCTATGGTCAAAATTAACAATCTGTGAGGGGATTTGCAACAATATCCTTATCTTAATTTCCCTCTGCAATGGCTTGCAGATATCGATGAGTGTCTGGATCCAAATAACAATCCCTGTGAGGGGATTTGCATCAATACCCCGGGAAGCTTCTTTTGTTCTTGTTCGCCTGGTACCATCGACGACGGCAAGAAAGATGGCGTCCGTTGCATTCCTACTCAGAAGCAGTTTCCAGTGATGCAGTTCACTTTAGGTAATTGCAGTCATCAAACAGATAGAAATAGTCCAACTATGCATAGAACACAAGATTCCACTAAATTATTTCTTCCTTTTAGATGTCTTACTGCTAATTTACTCTGCAGGAGTTGGCTTGGGCCTCTTGTTTGTGCTCATTGCTTGTTCTTGGATGTACTGGGGTGTCCAGAAAAGAAAGCTCATCAAATTGAAAGAGAAGTTCTTTAGACAAAATGGTGGTCTGCTGTTACAGCAACATCTCTCCAAGCGAGATCGCACCGTGGAGACAACCAAGGTATTCACTGCAGAAGAAGTAAAAGAGGCAACTGACGACTACAATGAATGCCGAGTTCTGGGTCGAGGTGGCAATGGTATAGTCTACAAAGGAATATTACCAGACAAGAGAATAGTTGCAGTTAAGAAGTCAAAAGTAATAGATGAGAGCCAAATCAAGCAATTTATATATGAGATGGTCATTCTTTCACAAATCAACCATAGGAATGTAGTGAAGTTGTTGGGTTGTTGTTTAGAGACTGAGGTTCATTTACTAGTTTATGAATTCATCACCGACGGAACTCTCTTCCACCATCTCCATGATGATCATGTTTCATCAATCTCATGGGAAGATCGGTGAAGGATAGCTGCCGAAACTGCAGGAGCACTTGCTTATTTGCACTCTGCAGCTTCTCCACCCATTATTCATAGAGATATCAAGTCTTTAAACATTCTCTTGGACAATAATCACAGGGCAAAGGTATCAGACTTTGGGGCTTCTAGGTTGGTACCTATGGATCGAACCCAGTTAAGTACATTGGTACAAGGAACTATGGGGTACCTGGACCCCGAATACTTCCTCACAAGCCAATTAGCTAGTAAGAGCGACGTTTATAGCTTTGGAGTAGTACTCGTGGAGCTATTAACAGGAAAGAAGACAGTTTCATTCGATAGACCCCAAGAAGAAAGAAATCTAGCTTTGTTTTTTGTTTCATCAATGAAGGAAAATCATCTCTCAGGAATTCTCGAGGGTGGAGTAGTGGATGAAGGGAAGAACTGCTGAATACAACAACACCTTGAGGGATCATGTGATGTTAGTATTGGAGAGTGGAAGATGATTGTTTTAGCATGTCACTCTGGTTCATTGTTTAGGAGGATTGACTGTGATGTTCATTGTGTTACTTGGATGTTCTTCTTCTTCCTGAACTTTTCAAAGGTTTATTTGTTTAAAAATTATAAACCCAATTAACAATTGAGGTTCAGCACAATTTTTATTTTTAATTTTTTTTTAATCCTGCTTATCTACCAAAACAACTGAGGTTGAGCAAGTCTAACTCAGTTCAGGCCTACTGATCAATCTTGACCAGATCGACGTTTCTTAGATAACTAAACAACAAAATCAATCCAGCCGGTTTTCTAACAATTAAGATGATCATCAGGTTAATCTGTCCTGACCTTTTAAAAACTATATATACAGACCTCTCCATGTTAAAAAATTATCAAGAAAATAATTAGAAATACTAAGGTCCCAGTCTCAACTGACCTATCTATCCATCATCATATTGCCGGCTTCCTTATTCCATGTAATCACAAGTGGGACGTGTTCATTTTCTGCATTTCTGGCCTTGTGATTTGAATTTTTCTTCTTTGAACTATAGAACATACATCAGTGAAAGGAAATTTTGATGTTAAATATTGTATGATTATGATAATCTGTTAAAAACCAATAGGTTGACAATTTCAAGTCTACTGGACACAACATCACCTTTTAAACTTTGAGCATAAACCTTTTAAAGGGAGATCTCGACCGTGTCGTAACAAAAGGCAAGATCATACCATTAACAGCAATGGAGATGATGATCTGGATTGTGTTCCTTCACCTCATCTCACTATGGGAAAAAACAGCATTGGCTGCACAGGATACCATGCCAGGATGCCAAGAGAAATGCGGGAACATTAGTGTTCCATACCCATTTGGAATCATAGGAGATCCAAGGTGTTACAGAGAAGGGATGGGTTTGACTTGCAACTACTCTTCTAACCCTCCCAAACTTCTTTTACTAGGAAACACAGAGGTTCTTGAGATATTGTTAAAAGGCCAAGTTCGAATCAAGTTTTCAGTGTTGGATCTCCTCAACTTCCAAGGTAGAACTGTAGTCTTGGATTGGGCAATTGGGAATAAGTCGTGTGAAGAAGTTCTTAGAGGAGACCATGAAAATTATGCTTGCATGAACAATAGCTACTGTAACTCTACTAATGGACCTGGGTATCTTTGCTACTGCAACGATGGCTACCATGGCAACCCCTACCTCCTTAATGGATGCCAAGGTAATTAAGATGACTTATCCTTTCATTCCTCTGTCAAGGATTTACTGTGTTTAGTTCCTTCACTTGCTTGACTTTGCAGATGTTGATGAGTGTGCTGATGACGATTACGATTACTGCGACGAGATTTGTACTAATATTCCAGGGGGATACTTGTGCTCTTGTCCCCCTGGAACCTATGATGAAGGCGAACAAGATGGATATCGCTGCATCCCCTTAACTGACAAAAACAAATTTCCCATCATAAAAGTCACTATAGGTAACAACTTGTGTCTTTTTTCGCTCAAGTGAATCTTGGTATCTTCATCCTTTAGATTAACTGGTTTGATCAGATTGTATACAAGGGTCTTAGCAGAAAACTAAAATTGAAAGAGTTTGTCAATGAGAGCTTCTATATATTAATTCATCTGATCAGATCTAAAACATCTTTTACTTTCTGATATGGGAATTGGGTTAGTCAACTCGTGACTAAAACATCTTTTAGTTTCCATTTCTAATCACAAAAGAACAGAACAAATAAATAATAATCCTCATGATTGTGCACATGCAGGTACATGCTTAGGTCTCTTGTTTCTGTTGATAGGTAGTACTTGGTTGTACTGGGGCCTGAGGAAAAGAAAATTAATCAGACTCAAAGAGAAATTCTTTGAAAAAAATGGGGGTTTTTTATTGCAACACCAGATGTCTACACTCGAAGGCGCCGTCGAGACAGCCAGAGTTTTCACAGCAGAGGAGCTTGAGAAGGCAACCGACAACTATAACGAAAGCTGAATCCTTGGTAGAGGAGGCTATGGTACAGTCTACAAAGGAGTTCTACCAAACCAGAGTATAGTAGCCATCAAGAAGTCCATAAAAGTTGATGAGAGTCAGATTGAGCAATTTATAAATGAGGTAGTAATTCTCTCCCAGATTAATCATAGAAATGTGGTGAAGCTGTTGGGTTGTTGTTTAGAGACTGAAGTCCCTTCATTGATTTATGAATTCATCAACAACAATACTCTCTTTCACCATATTCACGACGATGATCACATATCGTCACTTTCATTGGAAACCCGTTTAAGAATAGCTGCGGAAACAGCCGGAGCGCTTGCCTACTTGCACTCTGCAACTTCTGTTCCAGTCATACATCGGGACATCAAGTCTATTAACATACTTGTAGATGAAAATTTCATAGCCAAAGTTGCTGACTTCGGAGCTTCAAGGTTAGTCCCTTTGGATCAAACTCAGTTAACTACACTAGTACAAGGAACTCTGGGGTACCTAGACCCGGAGTATTTTCACACTAGTCAGTTGACGGAGAAGAGCGACGTTTATAGTTTTGGGGTAGTGCTTGCGGAGTTACTGACAGGGAAGAAGGCTCTTTCGTTTGAGAGAAACCCAGAAGAGAGAAATTTATCTATGCACTTCGTCAGTTCAATGAAAGAGAATCGGCTGTTTGAGGTTCTTGAGGAGAGGGTGGTTAAGGAGGGTAAGAAGGAGCAGCTTCAACAAGTTGGGGAGGTTGCAAGAAGATGCTTAAGAGTGAAACGAGAGGAAAGGCCGACAATGGAGGAAGTGACAGCCGAACTAGACGCGATGAGGAAGATTGAGAAGCATCTGTGGATTGAAGAAGATGACGAGGAGACTGTTAATTTCTAGGTTGAAGATGAAACAAATAGAAAGTCCTAATTAGACTATGTACTCTTTCCTTTCCTGTTTGTAGCCTTAGGGCATTTGCTTTTCTTTTCTCTGTAATAATTGTTTCAATTGGTTATGTACTCTTTCCTTTACTGTTTGTAAGTGTTTCCCTTTGAGCAATGAAGTTTCCATCTTTTCATTCTTTTGCTTCCATTGAGATTAATAAGAGCTAATTAAGTAGAAATAAGATAAAAATCTATTCAACTAAGTAACACACTTATTTTAATCATTAATTGACTCTAACACCCACTAACACAAATCCTTGACTTTATAATTCACATCATCACACACACCTTTAAAACCAGAGTACTACTATGGAATTTATATAATTCATATACAAATAAATTTGGAAAGTTAAATTAATAACTTATCTGTATGATATTTACCTTACATACACACTAAGAATCAAATAAGGATAAACCATAAAATATGGACTCATGATTTTAAAACTCTAAATAATCAAAACAAATAAATACAGTAGAACAAGAACACTTATTATTAAACCACCAATTTAGAAGGATAACTTAAATTACCAATACATATCACATACTTCACAAAGAACAATGTAATAATTGAAAATCTTATTGGAGAAAATTAGCTAGAACACCTAGATAAATTTCGAGGACAAAATTTTCTTAAGGAGGATAGAGAGTAAAGACCAGAAAAATACAGATTAAAAAGAACTTTAACATAAAGGGTAAAATAGTAATTAAACCCTTCACACCTAGAAACTAACCTAGGGTTATTATTATAATAATGTTTGATCAACATTATAAGCCACAGTAAAGGAATTAGGTTAATTAACATAGCTTATAGCTTAACTAGAAACAGGAATTAAGGAATTAATCTGAACAGCCAAACAAGACTTAACTCTACACCTAATTAAACTGGACTTAAGTAAGGCCCATTAAGATTAAAGCTCAATTAAATTTATTAAGGCCTAATTAGATTATTTAATACCTAATTTTCATGCTAAATAAATGTAATAACCTGAACTTTATAGGGATATATTTGTAATTAATTAAAATATAGGGGTAATTTAAAATTTTAGTAAGTGATCACATATTTGACTGACTGTTTGTGATTGGTGGGTTGCACAATAGGAAACTAGAGTGCTTCACACACAATCATAACCTTTTAAGTTATAATGTGTGA
>JAUPMG010000004.1:19741969-19753806 GCA_031762675.1 Pachysandra terminalis
AAACCCAGTCTTTTTAGCATACTCATTATAATAAAATTCTGCATGATCTTCTGTTTCAAACACTTTGCCAACTTTCGATATATAATCCTCCAGGCTCAATTCAACATTGCCCTCATTTGACATTGATTCGGGTGATGCACTGCTACCAATTTCCATATGTTCTCTTCTCTGTTTTGATGCCTAAATGTGTTAGATTTTATATAAAACAAATTATAGAACAAAAGCAAACTGTAAATAAATTCTAGCTACAAGCTTCTTAATATAGGTAGAGGACAGATAAGCATTTAGTAAACTATGCTGGTGTTTAATGGTTAAGCAAGAAGAAAAAAAAAATGAAAAAGATGAAAAACAAAGAAAAAAACAAATGCTGGAGTTTAATGGTTAAACAAGAAAAAATGAAGAAGAAGAAATAGAGAAGAAACAAACGAAAAATGTAAGAGAAAGAAGAAGAGAGAAAAAACGTTCCGATGAATGCGTTCGCCGGAGTAACGTGGCCGGAGAATATATCGCCGGCACTGGCATCACCGCTGTTGGATCCAAAGTGTAAGAAAAATGTTTAGGTTCTTCTGTAAACAAAATGAAAAAGAGAGAAACGTTTAGGTTTTGTTTTAGTTTATTTTATTTTATTTTTATTGTCGGAGATACAGAAGTATTAAAGGGTCAGGTAAGGAGAGGAAAGAGAGTTCAGTAAAATTAAATGAGAGAGTCAAAAGGTGCTTTGACTCTAATATTTTAATATAAAAATTTGAATTCGTAAATTACGGAGACGATGCCGTCGGTGCGTTAACGCGTTTAAATGTTCAGTTTCGTCAGATGGACACGTGGCTGTCATCGGCGCACGGAACAGATGATGAAACAGCTTTTTGTAACAGACGACATGCTCTCCTATGCACATGGGTTGCCTCTACACAATTACAGTTTATCTCACTTATTATATAAACTCTTAAGATAGAATCTTAAAATTCATTAATCGAAAAAAATAAATAGTTAAATATCTAACAAATTTGAAAAGGTTCTTGATTTTAATTATCTTTAATACTCAAAAAATGGACCTAAATGAGAAAGCAAAAAAAAAAAATCTTTTATTATAGTGCTGCAAAACATAAAATTATTATTAGAAGATAAGCCAAAAGAAAAAAAAAAATTTAGATTAACTGTAATAAGATGATCAAGTTTCTTACATGGGCGAAAAAAAAGAAGGTGTTATTACATCACTGCAAAACTTAACATTATTATTAAACAAAAATAAGAAAACAATAAGCTAAGCACCTCTGCATGAGCTTGGATTTGCTAATGGCAAGGGGAATAGCACTTGAAATTGGGGGGTTCTGGAGATGAGAAGATGGTATTGCTGTTCTTGGAGAAAGAGCATAAATCAATCACTAAACCCTTATTTCTCTCTTGTAAGACTCTGTAATTAAAACTCCTCCAAACCCCGACAATACCGATGCAGAGAAAAGAAAGGTCCTAAAAAAATAAGTATTGCTGTTGTAGATGAAGGAGAAAAACTGGGCTTTCATCTACAGGCACCCGCATAGGCACAATTATCAAAAGCTCAAAGAGCAAACCAATCAAGACTGTGATGACAAAAATCTGAAACACAGACCACAGCATGATTAGAAGTGTAAATGAGGAACAGTCACATGATACAATTACTTACCCGTATCGATAGCAGAGAAGAACTCTTCAGGACAATGCCACACAGCTACCAAATTTGGTTCAACAAAACCCCAGCTCTTTCCTAGTTTTGAATTGTTCGATAATAATACCTAGCTACAGCTACAATCCAAATGTTGTAGTTTCCAATAATAAATACATACAGAGGAAAGGAGCGGTCAGAAACAAATTACCTTTGATTTCATCTCTAAACCAAGAAATTCAGTGGACCTTAAAACAAAATCTACAACCATATTACCATAACACTTGATGTTATGAGTTATTGGAAGACATGGGATGGTATTAAAGAATGCACGTACAAGTGAATCTGGTAAAAGTATCAAGGCTGAGTTGAAGAGACGGAAAAAAAAAGAGAGGAACAACGGAGAGAGGTGTGTGGGAAAGATGGTAAAAACAGGAAGAGTGAGACAGAGGAACAACGGAGAGAGGTGTGTGGGAAAGATGGTAAAAACAAGAAGAGTGAGACGTTTGCTTGTTACCAATAGAGAGAGAGAGACTATGTGAATTTAAAATAAAATATAGAAGTAATGAATCAAGAGCAGCTACCCAGACTTAAACAAAAGAAATGTATTTATAATAATGATTTTGCTCTCCGTGACGGGAATAATATCAACAAATATAACTAAAAAAAAATACCTCTTAATCGATTGACTTCAAACAAAAAACAAAAAAGTCCAACCTCAGACAATCTGAAAAGCTGGTATTGCAAAATTCAATGGGGAATTTATACACAACCATATGGCTATTCATCAAGAGGATTGAATAACTACAATTCTCTAAATAAGATAAAAAGAGAAAGTAAATAAGAAACTTTGGTAAAATTAATTTAGCATTAAAGAAAACTTAGAAGAAAAATAGAACTACAATTTTCTAAATAAGATAAAAAGAGAAATTAAATAAGAAAGCCAGGTAAAGTTAAGCAAGCATTAAAGAAAAGTTAGAAGAAAAACAAAACTACAAAACACATACTAAAATAATCAAAAAGAGAAAGCAAAGTGAGTGAAGCTAATCAGTATCAAACTGGATCTAAACAGAGTTTGCAACATCATGGAACTTCCAAATTCTGAAATCACAGTTGCACCTAAACGAAAACAAAATTAGCAAGTAAATAGTATAAATACTTGAATACCATTGCACAACTAATAATAACTTAACAACTAAATTGTCTGAAATCACTGTTAGACTATGATGAAACAAAAGGAACATATATAAACACACACACCTCTGGAAGTCTCCTGCAGTTTGTAGAGGCAGCCAATTCTTGGTCTGTTCAACATCTAAACATGTTCCACTTGACCCTGTAGACACCAAAAAAAAAAAAAAAAAAAAAATGGAAGAATACTATTTTACGTCTCAAGGACAAATGAAAGGCAAGGAAAAAATATAAAAAAAATAAAACAAAACAAAACAAATATACCTCCACATCTCAAGCAACAAAGGCAAAAGCAAGTCAAGAAGCAAAGGTTTAGTACACAACCTAAGGCATTTATCCGTCAGATCAGTACATCTATCTAGTAAAGAGGTGGAATTATAAATTGAGCAAGCATAATAGAGAATTTCAAGAATAGGTTATATCCTCCAAGGAGCTGCCCCTAAAATTGGTGAAAAAGAGTATCCCCCATCCACTCAGAAAGCACCTCCCAATATTCAAACAAATCTATTGACATTCACATTTACGTACTTCTTGATCCTTTCTAATATCTTCTTCTAATTCTCTAATTTTATCTACAATTGCAATTTTTCTTACCAAAAGAATTCCTAAATTACCTTCTATGGTAGCTAATGAAATTAATATATCTAAATTTTGTAACTGAATAATATATTGATTAATTAATGTTGAAAACATATTGTTTTCTATAAGCATGAAAAAAAGAATCAAATAAGTATTTTTGGTAAAACAATAATGATAAAAGTCCTACTCAATACTCACCACTGCAATCTGAATCAACTTCTTTGTTTGCCATTCTCAAATAGATCATCTTTCCTACTAACTTGGATTTTCAACTATCTTACTTGATATAAACCCCCATATTTTCTCAAGTGGTTCCTATGTCGTGTCCCTCAGGAGAGGCAACAGTTTGTAATAGGTTCAAGTGTTAGCTAAAAGTCTTTCAACCAACCTTTTGCTTGTAAGTAATGATAAGTTAGCAGCGAAAGAAATACTTTGGGAAGAAGTAAACAACAAATTTAAAAGCTAAACAGCTCTAACATAAATCTGGAGGAAGGGGAAAATATTTAGCCCTAAATAGTTCTTTGTTTACTCAGCCACCAGAGGTAATAGGAAGAAGAAATAAGTAAGCACCCATCAAGGACAATTAGATTAATATAAAGAGGGCACTCGACAAGCAAGGAAAACATGCAGAAGATAAATAAGGCGCAGATTTTGAAATTGTTTAAAAAAGAAGACTACCAAAGAAAAAAAAATTACAAAGAAGATTAAACACAACAAATGCCAAACATTACCTATAAGTCTGTGGCTGGCCATACATTACAAGGCCCATGGTTTTAAAAAATAAACAAACCTAAAATTTAGAAAAGCATTGGAGAGATTGATTACCTAAATCACTTGAATATCTGCTTCGAGTGCCTTGAGAAAATCCTTAAACGACTTTCGCATTGCCGCGTATTTCTCTGCAACTAATTCCCATCCAACAACACCAGGACCAGATTAAACCCTAGAACACTCCTTTATACAGCTCTTCTTACCAACTAAAATCAGAAAATGCTAAACCAAAAATTTAGAAAAGCATTGGAGAAGAAGAATTAGAAAAGTATTGGAGAAGAATACCTGCAGAACCAACTTGAAATGGTTCCTTGGAAAAACAATACAGAGCAGTGGAAGAAACTGATGAAGAGGTGAACCAATTCCATTTAGGGTTCTCCAACAAAGCCAAGCCTAGGAAAGCAAGTCGAATGGGATTGCTTGATTTCCTATTTCAGCTTGATTTCTTGCAAGACAGGTTATTTGATTTCAGACAAGGCATCTTGACAAGATGGTGCGAGGGAAATCAGGAGAAATTCAAAATATTATGCGTAGGAGGAGATGAAAGGACGAGAAAAAGAGTTGGAGGTAAGGTTGCAAAAGGAGGTTAGGTCGCGGGCCGCAGGTCACAGGAGTTTAGGTCGTAGCAAATGAATGAAAAAAAAATTAGATGGGACAAGGTGGGTATTATTAAAAATGTGGAGGACAATTTCGAAAAAAATACATCATACGCCCTTCTATTCTGGGTATTATTAAAAAAACATGGAGGGCAATTTTGGTATTAGAAAAGTGCATCTTACGCCCTTTTATTCTCTTTTATATATAGGGTAGTAGAAACATAAAGAAAACAAAGCATCACTGATCCACCTAAGGGTACACAACAATTGACACCAACAATAAAAAATAATGAAAACAAAATTAGGTGGAGTTCTAAAATTACGAGATAAGGAAAAGAGGCAAAAAGCACCCGTCTAAACCAGAAGATTGGAATTGGAGACCAAATCGCTCAAGATGTGTATTTTTTGAACAAATCCAAATGTAAAGCAATCTGACTATGGTACTAAACTGGAATAGGTATTATATATCTTCGCAGAGCCAAATAAAGCAAAAGTACACAAACAAACCAACAGTAGATTTCTCAAGCATTAACAATGCATGAAAGATTGAGATTAGATCTATAAAAAAAATCTATAAATAAAATTATACAACTCATGATAATTTATACAAAATTAAAATGAAACGCAGCCAATTCCCAATAGAGAAATTCTGGTAAAAGGTAACTTTTGTCTTCTAAAGAAACCTACTCCATAATCACAAGTAACGGTTAGAATATCTTGGAACCATGATTGCAAACCAAACCAAATCAAGCAAGAAAAATAATGAGACTTCAAAACAATTCAATGAAGAACCTGAGTTCTTGGAAGTGTCTAGCAACTTCTCCAGGGTAGATGGCGCAACAGTAGAGGTGGAGCAAAAGTCTGAAACCAAATCAACTAAGAAAGACAAAGAAAAGGAATGAAAAAAATAATCCACAAATCGATAGAGATGTATTGAGTCAAAAAAAAAGTTTCAAGTCAAAATAATACCAACCTCCTAATTTTGTGAAACCATAGTACCACAACCATCTTGTTTCCTATGGAGTCCCCAAACAAATCCTCAAGTACACAGCAATCCTCTTATTCTCTTCAGCCAAAACATAAACCAAATCATGGACCAGGAAGAAAATAGCAGAAAAAAGGGGATATAAGTTAGACACTAATAACTAGATCATAAACAAAACTAATTCCCTATAAGAATACATCCACAAGTTTCGTTATTTTAATCAATCAGAAACATGAAAACATGAAAAGACAAAAGTAAAAGTGAAAAAAACACTACAAAAATAATCATCGAGACTCCACTCACAAAAATTTTAATTCCATTATAGCAAAAAGAATGATAATGCTTTCGTCGTTTCCTACAAGTCCATGCAGAACCAAACCATGATAAATTCTTTAGGATGGTGGTCCAGATGCTTTAAATGAAGATCCTGAGAACAAATCACAAAAATAAAAGTAGAAATATATGAGCATTGATGTTATTAATTTTTTTTTAGAAGCTGAAGACATCATCCCAAAAGTCATAACCTTGGGTGTTCGGTGTCACAAGCATCTTGATTAGCTAATGATCTTTCAACCATCTTGAATGATTCATGCAAATGGTAGTCTGAACCATTAAGAGAAAAACACATGCACGTCTGTTGCGAAGAAACTTGAGTTCCACAAAATAGAAAATTGATCTTCATATACTTTCATAAATATGAAAATGAGAGACAAAACGTGCTACTGTTTCACCAAAGATGACTCACAAGAGAATGCAAACACAAACAAATCAACAACAACAACAAAAACAATATACTGCGTTATCCCAACAAACACAAACACATATACAATCATATATATGTAAGAGAAGTAATAGAGTATCGGGACAACAACGTATGTGCAACATTGCAGAGAACGAGAATTGAACGAGGAAAATAACAAATAAGCATGAAAAAGAAGAAACATAAAACCATGAATGCAAGAAATAACAAAATAGGTAACATGAATGAAAAATATCAGACATAAAGTGAATATAAGGAAATAATATGATAAGGAAAAATTAAAAATAGCAAGCATTAACTTGATGGAAGGGGAATAATAAAAAATAAAAGGAACATACCTTACCTGAGAAGATTGTAGATGAGATCTATGGAAGGTATCAGACGATTTGGAATGAGATTTTTGGACAAGGGGTTTCGGTTGAAAGGATGAAGAAGAAATCGAGAGTATAGAATTTCTTCGATCGTGTTGATGTACAAATACGGAACGGAAAAGATGCTGAAGAAGAAATGTAGACGAAGTGGTTTTTTCGACTGTGCTTTGATTCAGATAACAAGCAAGGTATCGGACGATTTGGAATGAGGACTTTCGAAAATGGGGTTTCAGTTGCAAGGAAGAAGAAGACGAAATGGAGAGGACATTTGGGGTTCTAGCCCAAAATGCAGAGCTAATCCACCATGGCTGACTTCCTGCAACAGATTTGGAGAGCTATGGGATCAAACCAAATGAATAGATATGAGATACGAAACTTGCACACCAAGTCGAATGTAAAATTGGACGTAAATGAGATTTTTTAAAAGTAACAGGAGTAAATTGGGTAGTGAAATAAGACTCCTATCGCGTTTTGTAACTTGGACAGCAAGTCGAAATGCAGAAAACCGTTGAGAATGTGTTTAGAGCACAATAAAAGGTGAAAAGAAAAATAATAAAAAAACGTCTGCAAAATAGCAATCATCACGTGCTAGAGAATGTGAACAAGGAAATTGGGAATATATTCGGTATTAATTCAAAAATTGAAGGTCAAATTGTATTTTGAAATAAGACATTGACCTGAATTATGGGGAGGACACTTTCGGTATTAAAAAAGTGCATCTTACGCACTTTTATTCTCTTTTGTATATAAATTAATAGAAATACTTTTTCTTTAAAAAATTTTTGCTTAAAATGAATATGGAAAAAAAAAATTATAGAAAATAACAGTAATGTCGGCCAATATTAAAGAGACAGAGAGATATGAAGGGAACCGAGAGAGACAGAGAGATAGATGAGGATTGTATAAGAGAGAGAGAGAGTGGAGGAAAGAAGAGAGCGAGATTAAATAAAGAGAATATTAAGAGAGAGAAGAGAGTTGTCATGTGTGTTAGTGTGCGCATATAAGAGATATTATTGGAGAATTTTGAGAAAAATGAAGGTCGTGAGGCATGACAGAAAATAACATTCAATTGACTTTTTTGGAAATTATTTTTTAGAATATTTTAAAACTCATTAAAATATTTTTTTATAATTTATAATTTTCTGTTGAAACAAACATCAAAAATTTTAAAATTTCAAGAAAATGTTTTCCTTTCCACAATTTTCCAGCAATTCAAACAGAGCCTTGGGAAAAAAAAAACAAACAAACAAGAAACCATCTTAGCAAAAGAACTCCAATTTATGTAATTTCATTGGTAATCAATCCATCACTCTTCATTGGAAAGAAAAAAAAAAAAGGAGAAAAATAAAAAGAAAAAGATTCAACAGCCCTTTGAAATAAGGCTTTCATTGTTCGTGTATTCTGCAGGTTTAACTTTTTCCATAACTCGGTTTGGTTTGGTTTGATCCGGATTGATATTGACTCAAAATCAAACCATTGCAAGATCAAACCAAGGTCAACCAAAAACAGAATCAAACTGGAAATCGATAGGGTGCAATTCGGTTCGGTTTGTCCTCAACCCAACTTCATACCGACTTCCTTGAAGATCAACTGAAACCCAATCCCAACCCAATTTGAAACTTGAATTATGAAAACGTAAACCCAACTCAACCCAAACTACAATTTTGGATTGGTTTGGGTCAGGTTAACTCGGGCTGATAAGTGCCATCACAACTGGAGCATTTATTTAGACTTAAACCAACCTAATGTGCAAACTTACCTATCACATTCAACTACGAAGGGTTTATTTATAAATAACGCAAGTTTAGAGAAGCTTTCATAAACACTTAAATTCCAAAATTTACGTGCTTCTAATATATATTACTAACCAGGTTAATTCGATTTGAGTTTCGGGTTGAGTTGAGTTATCCGAAACCTTAATCCAAAACTCAACCGAATTAATTTGGCTCGTCTTTTTCCAACCCAAAGTGATATAAATCTCAATCCAAACTGACCCAAAGTTGGGTCGTGTCAGTATGGATTCGGGTTAGCCTGATCCAAATTGCACCCCCTAGAAATCGACTACCACAACCAAATAACCCAACCAAATTTAATTCAATTAACCCGTTTAACTTCCTATTCAAATAGAATTAAACGGGTTAATCGGATCACAGGATTGATGCCGGTTTAAATTGAACATCAACCCATTAATACCGACCGAACCCCGACCCGTTTCCAGTTCCAAGCGTAACCAAAATATTCCAGTCGTTTTTCCAATAAAATTGTGGAATACTCTTCATGTACATGTTGGCCCCAGCTCAGATAGTGGAGCCGTCCGTTCGACGAAGCGTCCGTTGTGAAAACAACTAATAAAGTCTTTATTTAGATACGGCTCAGTTAGGTCAAGAAGCCGGCGCTAACATTCTCAGACCAGAAAGTTCTTGACTGTCTGTGTCCCGTACCCATACGTTTAGCTGAGCCGCGTGCCACGTCATGGATGAGGCATCATTCAATTCGTCTATTGATAGAGACTCCGTTTTTAACGGAGTTCGTTAGTGACGGCTTCCCTTTTTTATTTTTTCTTGTTGTATATAAATAAATCTAACGCCAAACCTCTGGCATTCTCTATTCCATCCACTCTCTCTCTTCTTCATCAAGCAAACGGCGTTTTGTTGTCTCCTTCTCTAGATGGGTAATTCTTGCTTCTCTGCAAACGACGGCAACGACTCGATCACTCTATCGACGGCGAAAGTCATATCACTCGACAGCAATCTCCGTGAATATTCCGTTCCGGTGACAGTCTCACAGGCACTCGAAATGGAGGGACCCCAGTGCTTTCTCTGCAGCTCCGACTGTTTGTTCTACGACGATTTCATCCCCCCTTTGGACGCCGGAGAAGAACTCCAAGCCGGGCAGATCTATTTCATTCTTCACAAGAACAGACTTAAATATCGGCTAACGGCATCGGATATGGCGGCCTTGGCTATTAAGGCAAGTCTTGCGTTGGGGAAAGTGTCGAAGAAGGTTCGTCATGGTGGGCGTAGTAAGAAGAAGATGCAGATTTCGCCGGTTTTGGTGGTGAATCAGCAGCAGAGAGTGGAGGATGTTAAAGTTGTTGGTGGGATGAAAAAGTTTAGCAATCCAAATCTGGGAATTTCTCGAAGTGGGTCTGTTAGAAAGATTCAGAGAAATGCATCAAGACGAGCTAAGCTTGCGATTCGATCTTTCAGAATGAGGTTGACTACCATCCACGAAGTTCCTATTACAGAGTAGTAGAGAATATATATTTTTATATATATATTTTTTGAGGTTTTCAAAAGGGGGGAAATGCTAATAAAGATACTGGTTCTTTAATCCTTATATTTGTACATGAAAGTAAAGGAGAAATTTTTGAGCAAGTTTTTTTTTTTACTCTGTAATTTAGAGTAATATAAGTTGCCCATTAATCTGAAATGGGTTTTTCTACTGTAAATTATTAGCTCCTATTTTTTTTTTTTTTTTTCCTTTCTTCTGTTTTGAACATTACATCTCTTCATTAACGTATCTGGAGAAAGTTTACAACAAAGCAAGCCCTAATCTTTTCTGCTACTGTTGAGTTTTTTCTTCTTCTTGGTTTGAATAGGCATGTTTAATTATGAAAATCATTTGTACTGAGCACAAATACTGGAATTTATCCAGGATTTGATTTAAGATATAAAGGATTTAACAGAAAGGGAATTTTCATTGTTGAGTTGGCCTGTGTGTTCAAGAATTCAATGATGGAGGAGTCGGTAAAGGGGGAGCACATGGAATACAAGGGACAGGAAAAACAAAAAGAAAAGAAAGTCCCCCTCTTTGCTCCTGAGAAACCCCTGTGAAGTCTTCTTCCCCAAGTTAACCCTAATCTGTCTACCAGTTTTTCTTCTGAACTTGTGACTTTCTCTAGGAGCTAATATTGCTCGGTAACATCCTCTCAGGTTCTCTCTTGCCTTGGTGGTTTCTTGATTTTCTTTTTCGTTTGGTGTCTTTGTCGTAGTTCCTGGCTCTTCCTTCTTCCCTTTTCTTCATTTCTTTTCCATCTTTTCGTTTTTTCTTCTTTATGGATACCCTTGCATATGACCTTTCTCGATTCCTTCCCCCTCGTCCTACTAATATTCTGAAACCTGATGCGGTAGAACTTACAAGATTGAAAGCAAAATGGGAACAGCTATTGCTCGGTACTTGCTTTGATCTAAAGCCTCATATCAACTCTGTTAAGAACTTCATTTCTCTCACTTGGAAAGATATGCAAATTACTAAAATCAGACAGATCTCTGATAGCCGGTTTCTCCTTGCGTTTGGTAATTTTGAAGATCTGGTTCATGTTCGGAGCAATCAACCATGGAGTTTGGCAGGGCATTTGTTTGTTCTGGAACAGTTTACTACAGAAAGAGAAGCAGAACAACACATTTGCAAGTCCATTACCTGTTGGGTCCAAACCCCCTCTCTTCCACGTCTCTTTCAAGATGAGTTGTTTCTTCGTTCTCTTTTTTTTTTTGGTAATTGAATGACATTAGATTAGAAGTAAGTTGGTTAAATATACAGTAGATGAGTTGTTTCTTCGTTCTCTTTTTTTTTTGGTAATTGAATGACATTAGATTAGAAGTAAGTTGGTTAAATATACAGTTTACTTCAGCAGTAGTGCTACAAACAGAAACTTTCCTAACAAAAGTGCGCCCAATCTGATCATCACGAAAGAACGGAATCAGATCTAATGGGATGAGTTGATCCACGTGCAAGAGCCTTCTGATAGTGCCAAGTTCGCCAATTTATCTGCCATCGCATTCGCTTCCCTATATATGTGACTAAAATGCACAGAATCGAAGTGAGATAGAAGAGATTGTGCTTCAAGAATTATGCTCGCTGATTTCCCACGCACAACGCTTTTTCCCAGCAACCTCCAAAAGAATTTGTCTTGAATCTCCTTCAAGAATAATTTTGCGGTACC
>JAUPMG010000004.1:19768123-19787647 GCA_031762675.1 Pachysandra terminalis
TCTTGTATAACCAGAGAAAAGACTTTGTTAATCGGAGGCAATGGATCACTCATGAGAATTTGAGCCCTGATCTGACTGAAAGATTCATTCAAACCCATAAGAAACTGTAAAACATAGTCTTCATGTTGATAATCTGTTAAACTTTTCATTCCTCCACAATTACACACTGGTGCAGGTCTAAAATCACGTAATTCATCCCAAAAAATCTTTAGCTTGGTGAAATAAGCACTAACATCATTAGAACCCTGTGTGAGAGCGTGGATTTGTTGCTTCAATTGGAAAATTCTAGGGCCATTGCTCTGATTGAACCGATCATGTAAATCAATCCACATACTTTGAGCATCATGAATATACATAATACTATCTGCTATGTCCTTACAAACAGCATTCAAGATCCATGACATAACCATGTTATTACAACGAGACCAAAAATGATACAGATTATCACCAATTTCTGGGTTATCAATTGATCCATCAACAAATCCAAACTTGTTCTTAGCAATAAGAGCTATAATCATAGATCGATGCCAAGAGTTATAATTGCTACCTGTTAATTGACTCGAAACCAAGCTAAGCCCTGGATGATCTCCATTACTGAGATAGAAAGAGCTGTTGGAATCTTCATGAACACGATTGGTGTTATCCAAGACCGAAAAAGAATTTTCATTGCTCTGATTGCCACCATTGTTGCCTCCCCGAGCTCCTCCTCCACGAGCCATTGAAGAACAATCAAGAACAAAGGAAGATCAATGAGAAAACTATAAATCGTACCTTTTGCAATTCACAGCTGAGCGAAAATGGTGCTCTGATACCATATTATGAAAGAGAAGAAGGAATAGAAATGAAAACAAATCTGATTGAATGAATGAGAACGATTACAAGAAGGCTCTTATATACAAGAAGCCTAAACCAACAAACAAACTAACAAACAAAACTTACAACTGTACCAATTGGCATAACAAACTAACAACAAAGATTACAACTGTACTAGTTGGCATAACAAACTAACAACAAAGCTTAAAGTAAGCTGCATCAGTAAGAAATTGTAACAGAAATAATGAGAAAACTACTCTGTCTTAACACTTTTTAATTTGAATAGAGCAAATAAAAAGAGGTACACCATTCAAATAAATTCTCCATTTTCTTTTACTTTTTAATTTTTTTTAAATAAAATCTTCATAGACTATAGTGAAAAAAGTAAATAAAAAAAAAGAAAAACTTTCTGCACCTTAATTTATTATTAAACTGTTTCAGAACAACTGATGATGATGATGAAGGTAGGTGGGATTGGGATAGGAGAGTTTTAGACTTTCAGAGTAGTAATTGGTAAATTAATTAATGAAAAGATTTGAAATTTTCAGAAAAGTATTATTTAATTAATAATTTTAAATTATTATTTTAATATTTTTCCATCAGGTTAAGATGATTGGAGTCTGGAGTGTTTGATTGTCTTTGACTTCAAATGGTGTTATATAGAGACTGAAGGAGATCTCTCAACTTTCAGTTTAATTATACGTGAACGGTTTTTGAGGAGCTGATTGTTTTGATTGTTTTTGACTTTGATCATATAGAAACCGAAGCTGTTGATTGTTTTTGATCAGTGATTCTCTCCATAGTTTCCATGGACAATATTTCAACTCACATATAATAGATTTTTATAACATGTGTTTGTGCATCCCATGTTAGTGTGCATCTCATGTTAGCACAGATGTTTAGTAATTTGTCAGTGCATAGGCGATTTGCACAAACCCATGTTTCTACCCTAACACTATCATGATGTACCATCACTGTGAAAAGGTACACCTTTTACATTGGTTTTCGTGTACAATGCCTTTTTGGTATCATGGTTTTAGCTTTTTCTATAAATTGGTATCATGGTTTTAGTCTTAATAGAAGTTCAATGTGTTGCGTCTGTCTTGAATTCCATACCCTTAATTATCTTGGTATAGGATTTGAGGGATGAACATCATCTCCCCAGAGAAGATACATATCACAAGTGTAATACAATTAAATATATTATAGGTGAGATTTTAGTTAACACTATCCATGTAGACCGAAGATACTAGTTTGTTTTTCACGTGTGTTAGGGTTGAGGTAGCCTGATTTGACCTAGGCCTAAACCGTTATTATACGGTCTTTCTCGAGACGTTACTTTAACTGAGAATGAGGGAGCGGGCTAAGAAGGCGTGGAAAGTAGGTTGTAACTATGATCCGGCGAAGGAAGATGCTCAAGTCTTTGCATTCTAAGTCTTATCAACTACTCTATCTCTCAAGTATGATGGAGAATCTCTGTGAAGATCTCCTAAATTTGTAGCCAAGTGTAGAGTGCAACAAGAAATGAATAGAGTCTTCTCACTCCAACACGTGTTCTCCTCTTTTTGGTCTAAGCCCTCCTAGACTTTATATAGGCCAAGAGAATCTTTAGGATGGTGACAAGTGTCATCATCCTTCTCATTTGTCATTGCGACACATTAATTCACCTCATTAACATGGTAACAGCCATATTAAGACATAACGGCAGAATTAATGTTTTCCATAATGGTCAATTAAATACTTGATGTTTTCTAAATGGGAACACCTAAAACATGATGTTTCATTCAATAAGAACACCTTGCAAGTGCACGAGTTCAGTTGTAGCTCGACAAGTATAAGGGTATCGTACCCAAGAGACTGAGACTATTGGATTGCTTAAAAGACTTGTGTTACGTACTGCCTAGGAGTACCCTAACATTCGCTCAACTATCTAGGAGATTCTAGAAGTTTTCTAGAATGTTCCCATGGAAGGGGTGGAAGAGAGAACATTGTGGAAGGTTCTAGATCTTTATCTAGAACCTTCCCAGCCGTTGGATATCCTACACTTGTTTCGATCTAGGCCACCCATTGTAACCCAATGGCTTATAAAAGGGGGAGAGCCCCTCACTTGTAAATCACCTCAGACATTGTAAACATTCAAGCTCTTGTGAATACAAAGCATCTCTCTTGCCTTCTCATACTCTCTTATTCTCTAAAGTTTCTTAGGAGTTCAAGAGATAGGCTGACTTGTGCTACAAATGGGTCGATTTGAGCACAAGTGCCACACGGTTGGCTTGAAAATTACCAAGGTTGTGACATTAGGCCCTCGTAGAGAATGGGATTGTTTGTTTGCGACATAGGATCAAGAGGATTAAGTAGTAACTCCTTGCCGTTGATTATTTTGACTCGAGAATTGATCCAACGGTGTATGATCTGAGCTCTACTTCGTTCAGATACAAAAAAATGTTTCAGAAAGTCTAGTTGTTATTACAGCTAAACTTGAACCCGTTTTCTTGGCGGGAGGAAGGGAAGGAGAATGGTGATCGCAGGGATTTCCAACCTCTTTCAACCTCCTCGTCTCTCTTTCACCAATCTCATTCTCTCTTCGTCTCTTCTCGTTTCGCAACAACGCCGTTCCTCTGCCATGACTCTCCACAGCTACAGCTCCAACGCCCATTCGAAAAGCCATTTTTACCTGCAGAAGAGATGAAGTTCTGTAACTCCGAGACAGAAAAAGACTTGATTCACCTAATACGATCATGCTCAACGAAGACCCATTTGCTCCAAATTCACGCCCGAATCATCCGTACATCCCTCATCCAAGATCGCGCCGTCTTAACCAGCTTCTTTTCCTGTGCCGCTTCACTCTCTCTGCAGCACGACCTGAGCTATCTCCGACGATTTTTCTCTCCGATTTCGAAACCCAAAGTTTCTGATTACAATACCCTTATAAGAGCCTATGCCCGGAGCACTTCCCAGAGGAGGGATTGTACTTTTACAGGCAAATGCTACAGTGGAGCATACGTCCTAGCCCCATGTCCTCTTCCTTTGCCTAGCCCATGTCCTCTTCCTTTGTTCTGAAATCCTGCACTCGAATTTCATCATCAATTGGAGGTAAACAGATCCGTGGTAGGATTTTGCTAGATGGACACCAATCAGACAGTCTCCTACTCACGACTTTAATTGATATGTATGCGTCTTGTGGCAGTGGTAATAAAGCGCGCCGAGTGTTCTATGAAATGCATCAACGAGATACTGTTGCTTGGAATGTCTTGATTTCTTGCTATACTCGTAATGGTCGCACCCGAGACTCATCAACGGGATGTAATGCAGAATCCAGTTTATGGGTCTGAGCCGGATGATGTTACTTGCTTGCTTCTGCTCAGCAACAAGCCCACCTGGATAGAACTTCCCCTCAAAACTGGCTTATCAGGGAAGGGAACCCACCACTTAATGCTCTTGGTATTGTTGAGTATAAGTCTGCACTAAGGGGGAGTGACAAAAGTTAGTGCAGCTTACTGCTTTGTCCTAGTCTGTGTCCTACTTTTTAGCTAGTTGAATAAGTCTTCAGTTTGTTTTATCTTCAGTTAGTTTGTTTTTATCTTCAGCTTATTCAGGAGTACACAAGTTGTTTAGTTGAGTCGTTTTAGGAAGACTTCTATTATAAATAAGTCTGTAACTTGAGAAAGTATAACACTTCTCTGTCTCTTGTTTTTTTCACTGGTGTCATTGAGTAATAAAGTATTGCTTCTCTTGCTTCAATATTTTTTATGTCATGGTATCAGAGCTAAGTTGTTTACCACGTGTTTGATTTTATTACTCAGTGAAGTCGTGTTGTTGAGTCTTTATCTCGAGAAGTGTTTGTATCGTTGTTTTGTCCAAAATGAATGGTGTTTCTCAAGCCTCTGTAGATAAACTTGTTGGTAACAATTATAGTTACTGGAAGCTGAGTATGGAAGCTTATCTACAAGGGCAGGATTTGTGGGAGCTTGTCTCTGGTAATGAAATGGAATTCCAAAAGATACTCCTCAGAATGCTGAGCTACGGCGGAAATGGAAGATCAAGTGTGGCAAAGCCTTGTTTGCTTTGAGAACTTTTATCAGTAAAGAATACATCGAGCATGTTCGTGACGTAAAGTCGCCAAAGCAGGTGTGAGAGACACTTGAAAAAATTTTCACTTAAAAGAACACTATGCGGCTCCATTATTTGGAGAATGAACTTGCTGGGATGATCCAAGGTAATGTTTCAATTCCAGAATATTTTCTGAAAGTTAAGAGCTTGTGTGCTGAAATTTCAGAATTGGATCTGGAAGAACCCATTAGTAATGCTCGCATGCGTCACTATCTTATACGTGGTTTGCGGAAGGAGTTTATGCCATTTATTTACTCAATGCAAGGGTGGACAAATTAGCCTTCAATTGTTGAGTTAGAGAATTTGCTTTTCAATCAAGAAGAATTGGTGAAACAAATGTCCAGCAACAACAAATTTTTATCCCATATGGACGACGTTCTTTACACTAAAGACCAAGAAAAAAGGAATTCATTCTTCCAATCATTTTTCAAACATTAGCAAGCAACCCAAAACAAAAGGGCAGTCCAAAAATAATTCAAAAGGCTGTTATAGGTGCGAAAAGCTGGGGCATCTAAAGCGTGATTGTCGTGTGAAGATGGTGTGTAGTCGGTGTGGAAAAGCAGGCCACATTAAGCAAAATTGTTGTGTTAAGCTTGTGGAATCAGATGTAAATGTTGCACATGAGAATAATGAAGCTGAGCAACATAAGTGGGAGCAATGTTTTTCCGTTGAAGCTATAGATCAACTGGAAAATGTGACTTATGTTGTGCACCAGACTGATGCACATACAGATGCTCATGGTTTCATTGATTATAATCAGGAATGGATCGTTGATTCTGGTTATTCTCATCATGCAATTGGAAATGCTTCCTTACTTTCTGGTGTTCGTCCACACTGCGAGAAAAGAGTCATTGTGACAGCTGATAATTCATTACATCTCATAATGAAAGAAGGATTTCTTAACATCAAAAAAGATAGCTCGAAGGATGGGGGTGTTTCTCTTGAAGATATCTATCATGTTCCAGGCCTAAAGAAGAATCTTGCGTCAGTTTCTCAAATAACTGATTCAGGAAGGTATGTTCTCTTTGGTCCAAATTATGATCAAATTCTTTCAAACTCGAAGCATGTTGAAGTTGATGTCTTATTTTCTGGAAAAAGAAAAGAGTCATTATATATATTGTTACGTCGAAAAAACAAGTCAAAATTCTAGTGCAACACTATGGCATGCTCGGTTGGGACATGTTGGTGTTCAATTGCTACACCAAATCTCTACTAAGAAACTTCTTGAAGGAGTTCCTTTCTTAAAGATATTCATCACAACTTGGTTTGTTCTGGTTGCCAATATGGAAAAGCTCATCGTCTTCCTTTTCCTAAGTCAAAGAACAGAGCCTTTACAGTGCTTCAGTTGGTCCACTCAGTTCTCATGGGACCAACATGAACA
The DNA here is from genome assembly GCA_031762675.1 of Pachysandra terminalis. Lineage (NCBI taxonomy): Eukaryota > Viridiplantae > Streptophyta > Magnoliopsida > Buxales > Buxaceae > Pachysandra > Pachysandra terminalis. The sequence continues at coordinate 19,774,428 of JAUPMG010000004.1, forward strand.
CCTAGCTATGCTGGTCTTCATTATGTGATGATTCTTGTGGATGATTTTTCACTGTTTGCTTGGGTATATTTTCTGGAACACAAAAATGAAGCTTTTTCCAAATTTATTCAGTTTAGACAGCTTGTGGAGAAAGAATTTGGAGTACCAATAAAGTGTTTGCGCACAGATAATTGGGGAGAATATATGTCAGATCAGTTCTTTGAATATTGCAACGAACATGGGATTCAGAGTCAAATGACTTGTCCACAAACTCCACAACAAAATGGAATTGTTGAGCGCAAGTTGGCACATATTATGACCATGAGTTTGTCATGGTTGCATGCAAAGAACCTTCCAACATAGCTGTGGGCAGCAGCTATACAATCTGCTTGTCATGTGGTAAATCGCTTGCCTCCATGGCCGGGGACAGAATCATCATCTCCTTTTAAAGCTTTATATCATCACCAACCCAATGTAAGCTATTTTCGAGTTTTTGGTTCAATTTGTTATGTCCATATATCAAAAAGTAATCGGACTAAGCTTGACCCAAAGGCAAAGAAATGTATTTTTGTGGGATATGACTCTCACAGAAAAGGATGGAGAGATGTATGGATTCGGAAACAAAGGTCATTATCTCTTGGGATGTGGTGTTCGACGAAGTATCATCATATCAATTTACAGCAAATACAGGTAGCAGTACAACTAATTTAGTGCCTTTTTCTGGTGATATACCATCAGATGAAAGGGGGAGCAATGCTTCTTTATTAAGGGAAAATATTCAGGACGATGAGACTGAAATTCGGAGGTCATCAAGACAAAGAAAGCCACCTGATTATTTAACTGATTATGAAGTTCAGTTAAATAATTGCACTGTTCTGTCGCGTTTTCTTATTGGAGATGCTTGTGAAAATGAGCCTAAGGCTTACAGTGAAGCTAAAGGTATTCTTGAATGGGAAAAAGCAATGCAAGAGAAAATATTAGCTTTACACAAGAATTATACATGGGAGCTTGTTCCTAAACCAAAGGATGTTGATGTCGTTACATGTAAATGGGAAGTTGAAGAAGAAGACTGATGGCACTGTTGACAGGTATAAGCGTCGCCTTGTTGCACGTGGTTTCTCTCAACAATATGGCCTAGATTATGATGAGACTTTCAACCCTGTTGCTAAAATGGTAACAGTTCAAACAATTATTTCTTTGGCTGCACATAAAGGCTAGAAATTATGGCAACTAGATGTGAAAAATGTCTTTCTCTATAGAGAATTAGATCATGATATTTTCATGGAGCAACCCCATGGATTTATTTCTAAGGAGTGCCCTCATCATGTGTGTCGACTCAAGAAGGCGTTATATGGACTCAAGCAAGCTCAGCGTGCTTGGTATGGTAAGGTTGCTCAATATCTTAATTTATGTGGATTTAAGTCTTCAAATGTAGATCCGAGCTTATTTGTTAAGAAAACATCCACAATGTGCACAATGCTTCTACTCTATGTTGATGATATGATCATCACCGGAGATGATAATGCTGAAATAACTAGTCTTCGAGATACCTTGTCTGTTCGTTTTGAAATTAAGAGTTTGGGTCAAGTTGGTTGTTTTCTTGGGTTGAAAGTTCGATGGTTAGATGGCTATTTTGTTTCTCAAAAAAGGTATGTAACAGGTTTACTGGATCGATTTGGTATGGGGGAGTCCAAAATAATGACCATTCCCATGGAACCTTGTCTCAAGCTAACTAAAGACAAAGGACAGCTACTGAAAGATGCAACTTTGTTTTGACAACTTGTTGGTAGTTTATTCTACCTTACCATCACAAGACCTGACATTGCATATTCTGTAGGAGTTGTTTCTTAGTTTATGGACAAACCATGTGTGGGTCATTTGATTGCAGCAAAAAGGATCCTCTGTAATGTAAAAGGCACGCTCAATTTCGAGTTAATGTACAAGCAGCATATACCGTTTTATCTAAATGGTTTTGTAGATGCAGATTGGGCTAGTCATGTGAATGACAGACGCTCCACAACAGGCTATTGTTTTAGTACCAGCCGCAGTCTCATGGTGTAGTAAAAAGAAAGCTATTGTTGCTCTTCTAAGTTGTGAAGCTAAATACGTAGCATCCACTATGGCTACTCAGGAGTGTATTTGGCTAAAAAGGCTTATTCAAGAAATGGTTTCTGACTTCAACTATTCAGTTCCTATTCAATGTGGCAATGAAAGTGCGATTAAGCTTGCTGGAAATTCAGTTTTTCATGCACGTACAAAACACATTGAAACTCGTTACCATTTCGTTCGAGAAAAAGTATTAACTCAAGACATCATGCTGCAGAAAGTACAAAGTAAAGATCAAGTTGCTGACATCTTTACCAAAGCACTTGCCAAAGATAAATTTGAAGGTTTTCGAAATACTCTTGGTATTGTTGAGTGTAAGTCTGCACTAATGGGGAGCGACGACAGTTAGTGTAGTTTACTACTTTGTCCTACTTTTTGGCAAGTTGAACAAGTCTTCAATTTGTTTTATCTTCAGTTAGTTTGTTTTTATCTTCAGCTTATTCAGGAGCACGTAAGCTGTCCAGTTGAATTATAAATAAGTCTGTAACTTGAGAAAATATACCACTTCTCTTTTTCTTGTTTTTATCACTGGTTTCATTGAGTAATAAAGTACTGTTTTTCTTGCTTCAATATTTTTTGTCAGGTTGGTCAAAGTGGATAAAAGCTTGATTTCAGTCGCATCTCTTCACTTCCGTGAAGGAAACATGGTTGCTGATACCTGGCTTCTTTTGTTTTTAAAAAACTCTCTTCCACAGTCCTGGCTTTCTAATTTGGACAAAATAAACTGCACGAATGTTATAAATCATAATCGACTAACCACATCCTAAAACCATTGGAATCAAAAATCCACCTTCTTTTTTATCGAAAAGATGACTTAACAAAATATTGTTTAAAGGGCGTGGCGTGCAAGTCTAAAAACATGGCATACCTGACCTTCACCTACATACCACTAATAACGCAGCTCAATACCTGTGCTAGATGAAACGAAACTGACAGAACTTGTATATCAACTTTAAAATACTGAACTATACCATGCAATGATCGCCAAAAGACATGGTTGGTGGCTCCTCCAACTAAATACCTTCTTGTTAATTACGTCACTTTTGCCCATTTTGCCAAATTCTGAGCAGTAATATGGGTCATATAATCCCATTTCTACCTGACAGTGCTAACTAGGTCTTCATCCCATTTAAGAAGTCACTCGCTCAGAGCTTATCTGCACGTTCAGAAGCCAACCGAGCTTTCCCAACCTGATATTCTCTCTTTTGTTGCTGCTGACTGCAAACCAATTCAATAAAGACTCAACAATCATACGAAATTGCGCATGTACACATGTATGAAAACACACATTGAAAAATATAATCAAATATATGCAATCAACACTCACCTCCTTCTCCCAGTCCGTACAACAAGTAATTATTATTAAGATGATCGTTTGAAGGAAAATTCCAAAGAGAAAGCCGCTCCAAATTCCCTTCATACCAATGGCATTCAAATCAAATATCATATCAAATACGGTTATTAGTCTCCATAGGTTAAAGCTTACATTTGTTGCAGCAGTAATGTAACTCATTTCAAAGAAAGTTGAAACCCAGACCCTATTCAAACAGGAGTTTGAGTCAATGGTTGAGTTTATTTTGCCTCCATATGCTAGTACAGGCAACTCAGATTCATAAGGATTATTAGTCAATCATTTCACCGAGGCCCTATTCGAGCAGGAGTTTGAGTCAATGGTTGAGTTGCTTTACTTCCATTTTCTAGTACAGGCAACTCACACGGGTTAGCTCAACTTGCAGGCCCTCTAGCTCAGGAACTGGAGGTCCCAGATTCGAGTCCCCGGGCTTATCTCATATATGGTCCTTGTGGGTGGGGTCATGTATCCGGGAATTACCCTGTCCCCATTAAGTGGGATCGGGGGTTCTAGGTCACACAAACGCACACAAAAACCTCAGATTCATAAGAATTATTAGTCATTCCACCTTACCTCCAAACCAAAATTGAATTTGAAGCCTAATATGAAGGCAATTGTCAACCCCACAAGATAATAGCATCCAATGTTTACATAGGCAAAAGTAGTCTGCCAACCAGCTCCAATAGCTGCACCTACAGTGTCATGTTTCAATTGGAGATCAGATAACAAGACAAAATCATTACAAAAGCTTGCATATACATGTATGCTCTTGCATTGGTGTAAAAGGCACCCTAGTGCTAATGCCATATACAGTGACTTAACACATGATGGCATGTGGTTACTCCTAGATATCCAGATGACAAGCCAATCTAGAACCGATCATCATCCAAAGTTTAGATAGAAGACTCAAAGGCAGTACATAATGGAAGTTTTGGAGCTTGGAAGTTTGGTTCTATTACTTGACAAAGCCATAAACTGAGAGAATAATTATCACATTAGAATCTATGCACTTTTTGAAGTGGCATTGAAGTAAGTAATCTGAAAAATGCCATGAGTTTCTCTCTTAGATTGCTACCACAGAGGGTTTATGCCTAAACTTGATTAGTTAAGAGGGATTTTATAGTGGTTCACCCAAAAATCTCCTGCAATATAGCCAAGTTGGTGGAAGGTTCTGAATTCTAAATTGAAGGACAAAAAAGGATAGTGAATATGGAACAAGGTGTTGGTCATTGGTAGTTTAGGGGTTTCTTTACCTAACATTCATCATGTTTTGAACTTGCGCTAAATCCATGATCTGCCCAACATTTGGAGAGTACCAAGACAAGAATTAACCTGACCAGATGCTCTCAATCATCAAATCATCGTATCTATCACATCCTATTTTGACTAAAGAGAATCATAGTCAACTGGTTGAATGTGAAATTTCTATAGCTTTTCCTTTGTTTATTTTCCCCTTTTTTCCTGAATTACATGAAATTTCACAGACCAACCTGATAGAACGGGTTGTACGCTGCTGAGCAAGATTGATGCTGATAGAAAAAGTGCAATCCTACTAACTTCTGCCATAACTTCCTTGTCATCTGTAAAGATCACTGGAAATTGTTTCCTCGTTAACAAAATTATTAGACTGAATGTAATCTGTGTGATCACTGACATTGCCACCGTAACCAAAATTGAGAACTTTGCAGCCTTCGGGCGTCCTGCTCCCAACTCATTTGAGACCCTCACACTTGTGAGCACAAAAGAACAATGAAATGTCATAAATTAGAAGTACGGAAGCAAAATAAAGATAAGTGAAAAACTTTTATCTTCTGTAGCCAAAGCATTTGAGCTAGACCTAGCCAAGGTGTCAGCAAGGCGTTGCGTAGACAATGCCTTGCAACTGGAATTCTTTTTGCTTATTACTTTAAAAGGTAAGCAAATGAATATTTACTAATGAGAATAAATATTAAAGTAGAAAATCCCATACATCTTATTTGGGTCTCAAATGGCTGCGTGCCTAGATTTGATGTGGGTGCTAAGAGTCTCAGCTAGGCAAAGCTGTTGCTTGGGAGTTTCCTACGTGACGTTCTAACTATACCGCTTTTGTACCAACAAGCATAGAATTTTTATTATGACAAGCAGACAGACGACCCATACAGTCATTGAAACCCTTCAACTGGCAGGCCCCATGTTGGATGGAGACGGTCATTGAGACCATTCAAGACCAAAACACGTACTTTTAAAAGCTAGGGAGAAAAGGATATGTGTGGAAGTAAAAATCCTAGATTTCTCTGAGTGTTTGTACAAATTTGAGCCACTGCTTATCCAGAAGATGGTCTAATTAAATAAACATTAGTGCCCAAGAGGTCGGTCATGTATAGGTGCACCGTGACGAATAGAACCCCTTTTGACTTCTTATATAGTAGACACTCCTTGAAGGGATAATCAGTTGATACCAACTCTTCTAAGTTCTACTTGAAAAAGAAAGAAAAAAAAAAATCTCTTACAAAAATCAACCTATAATTATCTATGACAAGCAGCCAACACCGTCCTTTCTCTGAAAAATCAACATCTAACAATCTATGACAAGACAGCGAATACCATTCTTCCTAACTTACTAGTAGGCAATAAGAACTGAGCTATGATGCATGGTGAAAAAATTGAGGTATGATCCATTGAGAATGTTCATAATGTACGTGTTTAAACTTGTGTCCCGGGCAACAATTGTTCCGTTTCTTTTTTTTTTTTATTTATTTATTTTGTATTTAGGTAAGCCAAGTAACTTCATCTTAAGTAGATTGGGCACTGATAAAGATGTGTTACGAAACAGTATCCAATGCACAGTCCATACCAAGCTCACACCTAGCAAAGCTGTATAACCATCTTCTGATACATTAATGGAAGGCAGAGAGCATAACAAAAGTTCCTAAGGAAATTGAGGGAGGTCATATATGTTTATGTGTGTACTAATGCTTATGTAAATGCAAAGGAGCGCACCTGATGGCAGCCGTAAAACCCAATGGAATCATAAATGTCCATCCTTCCACATTCATGCTGTGAATCCACAAAAAAAAAAAAAACGATTCAATCACTATTTCTTTCGAAACACAACAAAATCAAAAATAACTCCCACAGCTTTCAAAACCAAGATTTTTAAGATAAAAATGGAGAAATACTAGCAATGACGATACTTATAAACAGGGAAAAAGGCAAGAAGGTACAAAGTAGTGATAAACATGGTTCTTCAACTCATCAATTTCAAAACATTATCCAGTGACGAACCTTCTCACCCAAATGACGAAGTACATATGTTCGAGAAGCATTCGAGCAACAGCTCTTCTTTAAATAGTTAAGGTTGCTAATTCATGTACAAGTAACAACTAACCTTAATTTCTCTCATTCCAAAATTACATCAAACCTGTAACAATGCATATTTTTTCTTTCTCACCTTTTGATAAACAGGGAAGGTGTAGGAAAACTAAATCTTGTCTAGCTAAATTGTACATACAAATTAATGTATTTAACACCAAAGCAAACTACTCAAAGAAAATTCTTACTATTTTTGGAGCAAAAATGCACATAAATTTATCCAAAACAAAGGAAAAAAAGGTGGGGTAAAATTAAGAAACCAGAGTGATTTGATGATGAGTGCCTGACCAAATAGATGCAACATCCACTGCGATTTTCGCGTTTTTAAGAAATCCTGCTAACAGAATCACCACCATTAAATTCCAATACTCCAGGCTGCACAACAAGAATGGAATAAGCAAAATCCAGAAAGAAAAAAAACATTTCACTCTATGAAGCAGGGGTTAGAATCAATAATCAGAGAGGAAGAAGAAGATATACGAACCAGAGCATGACAGCAGAAGCCAAAGACAAGCACACAAAGGACGACAAATCAGTAAAAGCCAGCCAGGAAAATCCAGTCCAAGCTTCTTTACAACTCCCAGAAATAACATAAACAAATTGAGCAATCGCGAGGATCCACCAAGACAGATTGAGAGTGATGGCAGCTCCGGCAAGACCCATCTCAAGCTTGACGATGCACAACCAGCTCAACACCACATGTAACACCAGTACTCCCAATGATATCCAAAGCATTGCCATCACTTTGCTCTGAGCCTGAAGGAACTTCTGTATCGGGAAATTCACGGCGTAGGCGAACACCTCCGGTATCATCCATATCGAGAATTTTCCGGCCAAATCAGAAATCTCCGGGTCCTGTCCTATCAATTTGAGGATCGGAGCCGCGAAGTAGTAGATCAACGAAATGAAGAAACCGTTGACTGTGAGGATCACCCATGATCTTTGCATGTAGATACCTAACATGGATATCTTACCCGCACCGTATGTTTGCCCACATAGCGTTTCTAAGGCACTTCCCATTCCCAACTGCAAATTATTTATTAAATAATTAATTAATTCAACACAAAAAAACAAAACAAAATAAAAGATTTACTTCTATCAAATCAAGAGTATCTCAGTGGAAGTTATGGATGGATGGATGGATCTACCATGATGCCGAAACAGATACCGGCGATGACGAGGCATTGGATTCCGACGGCGGCGAGTTCCAGGGTGCCTATGTGACCGATCAGTGTCTGAGTCACCGAAGTGAGCGAATATTGGAAGATCGACGTGAAAATCGCTGGGCCAGCGATGTACCAAATCATCTTCGTCTCTGCCCATGCGTCATCTACTAGAGACGAACACCGGCTCTTTTGTTCTCTTTCGTCTTCTTCTTCGTTCAGCTTGTTTTGCAGCAAAGGGACAGAATAACCATCTTCTTCATCCATGGCTCGTCCCTTATTAGAAACTAGATCTCAAGCAATCTGATTCTTCTTAGTTCTTCCTCAGCCATTATAACAGAAATTAAAAACACGAAAACGTTGACTTTGGAAACTCGAACCCCCAGTCGTTAGACCACCGGAGGCTCCAAAATGAGTATTATAAAACTACTAGACGTGAGGATTGAATGGTTCAGGGCTAAATATCTTTTAATGGAAAACGAAAGTGATGATACTTTTGAACTGTTCAAATCTTTTGCTTTAAAATTTAAAAAAAAAAAAAAAAAATTAAGAAAATATAAAATATTTAGAAGCCTGATCGAGAAGAATCGATTCTTTTGTTGAATCCTTTGAGATAGATAATGCAAGAGGAGATCGCCTGTGTATCATGCAATGAGAGCATTTCATCTTGAATTTTGTCTAAAATATTTGCTACACGTTGCAATGCTTGTACTCTGCGTTGCAACTTAGGTACAAGGATTGCAATGCTTGTACCCTGCGTTGCAATGCTTGTACTCATGCAATCTTTGACCAACCCAACTACTTCATATGGCAAACCACGTGACATTAATTTAATGTCATCACTCCGCACAAGATGGATGAAATATTGATTTATGACGTTACCAAAAAGACAGATGACATATTTGCTTCTTCTAGAAGGAATTTATTGTACCATATGTTGGCACCACATTAAAGTCATAGTTTGGCTGATGATCATAGACAATGAAGGAAATAGGCAATTCGAGCGGGGTTTAAATTATAATTAAACCCATCAACTCAAACCTACTCTGCTCAATAATAGAAAAGTTTGGGTGTCAACTATGGCATGGTTCTGTTTGAAATTGAATCGCCGGAAAATAAGGAAAAATAAAATATTTTTTAAAATTTTAAAATTTTCCAATGTTGTATCAACGGAAAATCATAGATTATAGAAAAAATATTTTAATGAATTTTCAAGAATTCTGGAAAGCAACTTATGGGAAAATCTATTGGAAATTATTTGTCGACTCACGTCCGTGGTGAAATGCTTGTACCCTGTGTTGTAATGTTTGTACTTTGTTAAAATTTACAAAGTACAAGCATTACAGCATAGAATATAAGCACTATAGTATACGCTCCAGCCAATGGCCTAGCTTCGTGGACCAGAAGAAATGCATGCGCTCCAGCCAATGGCCTAGCTTCGTGGACCAGAAGAAATGCTCTCTCTCTCTCTCTCTCTCTCTCTCTCTCTCTCTTTTTAGTTTGTAATTATCTTAAAGTGAGGGTAGTTATTTCTTTCTTTGTAGACATTATAAGTCATGGGATAGTGGGGTAGTTATTTTTTTCAGTTATTTTTTCTCTTATCCAATATCTTGAATCTAAAACTGGTCTTTGAGGGAAGCTATCTTCGAATTTAGATAATTGGAGGTCTGGTTGCCTCGAATCAACCTTCTTCTCCCTTTTCTCTCTTTTTTATTTGATTTTTTATGTTATGGCCAAGGGGGATGGAATGTTACGTTGCCTAATGTTTAAGACCACATAGGAACAGCTACTGCAATTATCTTTTAGTTTGTAATTATCTAAAAGTGTGGGTAGTTATTTGCTTCTTTGTAGACATTATAAGTCGTGGGATAGTGGGATAGTTATCTTTTTCAGTTATTTTCTCTCTTAATTAATTCTTGCATTTGCTTTGTAAAAGTTATCCAATATCTTGAATCTAAAACTAGTCTTTGGATCTTTGAGGGAAGCTATTGTAGAATTTAGCTAATTGGAGGTCTGGTAGCCTTGAATGAACCTTTTTCTCCATTTTCTCTCTTTTTTATTTGATTTTTTATGTTACGGCCAAGGGGGATGGAATGTTACGTGCCTAATGTTTAGGACCGCATAAAACAGCTACTGCAGTTATTATCTTAAAGTGAGGGTAGTTATTTCCTTCTTTGTAGACATTATAAGTCATAGGATGGTGGGGTAGTTATCTTTTTCAGTTATTTTCTCTCTTATTTAATTCCTGCATTTGCTTTGTAAAAGGTTATCCAATATCTTGAATCTAAAACTGGTCTTTGGATCTTAGAGGGAAGCTATCATCAAATTTAGCTAATTGGAGGTCCGGTTGACTCGAATCAACCTTCTTCTCCCTTTTCTCTCTTTTGATTTTTTATGGTACAGAGGATGGAATGTTACATGCTTAATATCTGTACTTTAAGATAATTACAAAGATTTATGTATAAAAAATCTTAGGTCTTATGCTTTCAAGTCTCAAACTCTCAAGTCTTAAGTCCAAGAATTCTCTATCAAAAGTTATTTTTAAAGTCCCCTCATACCTAAGCCGTGGTAAAATTTATATAATGCATCTTATATGATGGTGACACTTGTCACAATTTCCGTGCTCCTTATAACCTCCATCTTTAAGAGAGAGAGAGTCATTCGCATGTGTAACCCTCTCATTAATTAAGGAAGTAGTTATACTCATTTTGTAACTTCTCCAACCACCCAATTAATTGTAGAAAGCATGCCAACTATTTTGTAACTCTCAGAATAAATACAAAGTCTAGTCATGCTAAGATGATACATCATCTCATGGTACAACAGTTTGTTTTGCTGCCTACTAGCTCATTCATCATAATTGGATTCCTAGTTGGCATATCGAGATTCAATACTGTAGACACCCCAATTTGCACGAGAGCGACTTTCTCTTGATCTTTGCAGCACCTGGAGACTTGAGCTTGGCTTTTACTATCTCCCGATCATCTCCAAACAACCCCCAATCATATTACCAATTTTCTCTAAAATTCCCAAAAAATGATGTAAAATGTCCAAAATACCCCTGGTAGACCCTACCTGATTCATCTTAGGCATAAATCCACTTTCAACCTCAAATTCGAATTCCTGAGCCAAAATGCTCTCCAATGAATATAAACTTGGGTTAATTCAAAATCCGTTGGAAAAATGACAGTTTTGCCCCTAATCCAACCAAACAGATAAATCCAAGGGTCGAAATATTTATCCAACATCAAATTTGGACTCCTCATCGAAACACCTTCGGAATGAGTGAAATTCCGAGTTAATGAGTCAAATGGTCATTTTTGGTATTTTTAAAAATTATAAAAAAAGGACAGAAGAATATAATGGGGTAAAAAAATAATAGAAAAACACTTTATGGAGGGAATTGAAATAAAATAATTAAGAGAATATTTGAGGAATATTTGCCATGTGTCAAATTTCAAGAAATAAGAAATAAGAAATAAGAAATAAGAAATAAGAAGTTGCTATGTGGCAAATCTCCAAAAGTAATGTCAAAAGTGTGAGAGGCTTGGGATGTGTGTGATTAGGTGGATTGAGTTTGTCTTTTTGAGTCCATTATTTGAACTATGTGGATTGGGCTTATTTTACTGGACTTGGATTGTGGATTGAGATAAACAAAAACATGGGCAAAGGGTTTGGACTTTATAGATTGGACTACACCAAAATATGAGTTTCTATTTAATTAAAAAAATTAATTAATAAAAAATCCCTTATTGACATATTTAACCAAATGTGCCCTTATTATGGTGGAATTTAAATCCTTTGATCCTATATGTATTCTAGGGCCTTTTAAAGAATGATTACCACTCATTTGAAAATAATTCAAGTAAATTAGCCAAAAATTAGGTGTCTTGGCTCGCAAAAAAGTTTAACTTAGTATAAATACATTAATATTATAGTTGATAATTATTATTACAACTTTATTAACGGGCTTGAACCGAGCTTGAGTCAGCTCGGTTAAAGCTCGGTTAGTATATAAGAATAGTACATTTTGTGATTATTAATAAATTTTTACAAGAAAATCTACATGTTTCAAAATAATTAATGTGTCCTAAGACAAATTTAATACATCATAATCTTTGGTCAAGAGGCACAATATCTCGAACAAGTATTGAGGGAAGGACACGTTCACCCTGCGATTAAAGGGATAGTGATAGGGTAGGTTGGCACCCAAAAAGATGCTTCAGAATGTGTTTGGCAGATAACAGCGGCAATGGTTCCATATACCTAAACGCCGTGCATCCTCTACCGGTTTTAAGTCTTGGAATCATAGATCGGACCGGTCTCGAAAAATCCCGATCCGAGCAGGAGATTCCGGCAGGTCCGGATCAAGTACAAAAGTATGATCGGCCGTTTTATTTAAAAAAAAAAAAAAATTAGACCGGCCGGTGTCAGAATGGAGGTAGCGGTCGGTACCGGACCGGTTCAGGCCGATATTTGTTGGACCGTTCTATTTATAAATTTAGAAAAAAAAACAAAAAAATTGGATCGATTGTACCGATCCAAAGCCAACTTGATACAATAGTTGTATTGTGGCTTAGGATCGGATCAGTCTTGGCCGATCTCGGTATGGACCGAATCGGTCCGATCGTTGAAACCTTGTCCTCTACAGTGGGATGGTTACAACACCATTTAGAGGAAGCCATGTGGACATAACTGCATCCTCATAACCTCATGTAGGCCCCAATAAAAAGTGTGACTGCCATTTCTAAAACCCTAAGGCTGCATTTGGTTAGCGTCAAAGTGTGTCAAACGAAAAAGAAAACGAAAAGAAAGAGAAATTATGTGAAAAGAAAGTGAAAATAAGTTTCTTGTTGATGTTTGGTTGTTGCAGGAAAATTAAATGATTCTGAATGAAAATCCTGCATAATGTATTTGGTTAGCAAGAAAGTCATAAGAATCTTGAACACAATTTCCCTTTTTACCCTTCTAACATAAACCATCTTTATGTTATTTTAAATATTTATTTAGCATTTTAAGCCCATAAAATATTATTATAATAATATAATAATATAATATTATATATATATATATATTATATAATATTATTATAATAATATATTATATTATCTTATAATATATAATATAATATATTATTTTATATTGATTAAATAGTGGTAGGTGAGGGCAAAGATGGGATAAAAAAATATTATAATATTATATTATATTGATTATCTTATTAATTGTTTCTTAATTAATAAGACTTTTTTTAAATTTATATATATATATAT
>JAUPMG010000004.1:19787747-19801820 GCA_031762675.1 Pachysandra terminalis
TGATACATTTGAACTGTTTAAATCTTTTGCTCTAAAATTTATAAAAAAAATTCAAGAAAATATAAAATATTTAATAGTTTGTTGAGAAGAATTGACTATTTTGTTGAATCCTTTGAGATATTACACGAGATCACTGCAATCTTTCAACAACCCAAAAGCTTAAAATATTTATTTCTGTATGGGATATTAGTTTTTTTTTATTTTTTTTATGGGATATTAGTTAACAGTACAAATAGGCGATCACTTAAGATTTGAGTGGAAAAAGTAGATCCACGTATAAGATTAAAGCGTTAGGTTGTCGGTGCTACTCGAACCGAGTTGGAGAAAGTTGGGGTGGGAAGGCGATGGCAAAAAATTGATAATAAAAGATCAATGAACAAGTAGAGAGACCAATAAACAAATAAATACATCTTAGTTTGACCGATCAAAAAAATAGGTCTTCTGCTCTTAGGTATCAATTCTAAAGTCTTATGTTCAATAATTTTCTATTAAAAGTTCCCTCATGCTTAAATCATGTTAAAAAAAATGGGAAAATTGTTCGTATACCCTACTATACAAGAAACAGACTCGGCGGAAACTAGGCGTGACCGGATTGCCTAGTGGAATTTTGTGGTGGGGTCTCTACTTAGGTGGGGCGGGCAGGGATTTTCTGTGAGCAGAAGTCCTGTGAGCGTCCTGTGGTGCACGGGCGAAAATATCATTTCGTCCCTTAGATGCAATTTTGGTAGGGCCCCCCAATAAGTGTTGTCTCTACACCACAAGGCGCTCACAAAATTTCTGTTCATAAAAAGCCCCCCGGTAGGTATTGTCTCTACACCACAAGGCGCTCACAGAACTTCTGTTCATAGAAGATCTGCTCCCAGGAAGGGCTCGGTATAACCTCAATATGGGTGGTGGGTTTTTTTTTTTGCCAATCGGTAGTAGTTACATGGGTGATGTCATGACACGTTCTTAAAAAATGACCATTGATACATGAATATATAAGTGTTACATTTTTTTTATATTCTCCATATTTATTTTCAATGTTTGATTATTTTTTAATGCTGAATCCAAATTATTATCAAGCATTCATTTTCCTTTTTTTCCTCTGAATCCATGACCTTCTCATAGGGGTGGTAATGGGGCGGGTGACCCGCCCGGCCCGATCAGCCTGGCCCTATGTTGGGCCGGGCTTAGGCAAAGTTTTGTAGCCTGAAGGGCGGGGCTGGGCCGGGCTGACATTTAAAGCCTTTTTTTGGGTTGGGTTTGGGTTTATGCTAGATTAGTTCGGCCTAAACCAACCCGAGGATGTAAATACTGGGTACTATAAATGTTTCACTTAAACTCAGCATCATTTGATGTCGTAGCTTAGTGGTGAGTGTTTAACGTTGGGTTTGTGGAGACCTGAGTATGAATCTCAACAGCCACACATTTAGTATTAATTTTGCCCCACTACTAAATCATACCATGAGTAGTCTCAGGCCAACGTTATCAAGTCCAAAGCTCTGGCCGGACCTAGCTCGGTCCAACATCATTGTTTGGCTGTTGAGATTTGAATTTAAGTCCCCACGGCCACAACATGGAACCCTCACCACTAAGCTACAACAATGATAGTGAGTTTAATTGCAATATTTATATTATTCAGTGTTCACATCCTCGGGTCAGGCTAGGTCGGGCTAATCTAGCATAAAGCCAAGCCCGACCCGACCCTACAGGCTACAAACCTTTATCAAGCCCGTCCAAATATAGGGCCGGCCGAGTCACCCGGTCCATTGCCACCCCTACTTCCCACAATTGCTCTTCTTATTTTCCCTCGTATACTTTTTTTTTAGTTGGAATTATGAACCCTAATTGTGAAGTTTAGTAACACGGGTGTACAAAGGGCCTTATCGTGCCTAATTTCGGCCCCCAGGCTCGGCATGGCCCGAATATTACCATGCCGGATTGTACTGGGCCGGGATCATGAGCCTGACCCATTTGCACACCCCTCTAATGCCCAAAGCGTGAAGTTAGCTAACTCTAATTTTGACCGCGTCTGTTGCTAAAACCCTAACACCCCTCTCTCTCTCTCTCTACAGAAGAAGAGAAAGAACCTTCTAAGTCATGCCAATTAGGGCTTCTAAGCTTCTTCTTTCCAGTCTTCTCAAATCCTTTCCCCAGTTATCTGAAACCCTTCCCAGCAATCGTCCGTTAGCACCATTACTACACTGTTTTAGCTCGATTCGTGATAGACCAACGAGAGGAGAAAGAAGTGATGCATCTAAAGATGATTTACTCCGAGAATTTGAGTCTAGTTTCGAGGAAGACTACATAGATGATGAAAGAAGGAACAAAACCCACCAAAGTCCTCCAAACCCTATACCTAACAGGCCCTTGAGAGGAGAGAGACGAGTCGCTCCATCTGAAGATTTTTCGCCCGGAAAATTTAAGCTCGGAAATGTTGAAAATAATGAGAAGGTGAAAAGTTCTCAACAAACCCTTCCGGATCAATTTCTAAATAAACCCTTGAGAAGCGGTAAGAGAGACGATCGATCTAGTATTGATCGCTTAATCCGCAACTTCGACCTAGGTGGCGACTTTGATGATGACGAAAAGTTGAAGAAACGCCCCCTAATTTCCCCTGTTCAATCATCTAACAGAACTGTGAGAGGAGAAAACACAGATGATAAACTAGAAGATAGTTTTCTTGAAAAGTTCAAGCTTGGGGAAGAGAAGGAAAAGTCCAACCAAAACACTCAGGCTCAGAAACCCGAAACGGAAGCTAAAGCAACACCGGAATCTCTGCCGGAAGATGCAGACGATATTTTCAAGAAAATGAAGGAAACCGGCCTTATTCCCAATGCAGTAGCGATGCTTGATGGTCTCTGCAAAGATGGTTTAGTTCAGGAAGCCATGAAACTCTTTGGGCTCATGCGTGAGAAGGGTACGATCCCGGAAGTTGTAATTTACACCGCCGTAGTTGAAGGGTTCTGCAAGGCTCAGAAGCTCGACGATGCTAAAAGGATTTTCAGGAAAATGCAGAATAACGGGATTTCCCCAAATGCCTTCAGTTACGCCGTCTTGATTCAGGGACTGTGTAAAGGAAATAGATTGGAAGATGCGACTGATTTTTGCATTGAGATGTTGGAGGCCGGTCATTCCCCTAATGTGGCAACCTTTTTGAATTTGGTCGACGGGGTTTGTAGGGATAAGGGGGTTGAAGAAGCTCAAAAGATTATTACGAGATTAAGTGAGAAAGGATTCCTTGTCGACGAGAAGGCTGTCAGAATGCATTTGAACAAGAAGGGACCAGTCTCGCCACTGGTTTGGGAGGTCATCTTTGGGAAGAAAAGCTCTCAAAGATTGTTCTAATTCTCCTTAGCCAAAAGATTGTAAGTTCTTGTCTCCTTCACCTGTTTATTTCGGTGCTGCCCCTGAATTCTTCAGTGATATTAGTTTAGACTTCACTTGTAGAAGAACATTTTAGTCCTTGAAATGCCTTGGATATTATGTGTTGGCTCGAATGTTCCTCTACTAAATTGTCATCAAGTAGAATCACTTAAATTGTGTATTCCAACTTCCAAGTTATTTATTTATTTATTTTGTATCTTAATTTTTCCCCTTAAAGTTGCAACTTTTTCAAAGTTTCTGTACAAATAAACTGTTTATTATGTCTCCAATTATTATCGAACAAGGCATATGTTGTGTTTTCTTTATTATGGTTGCTTGGTTTATCTAAGAAACTATTTTAGGGTTAATCTATATGAACCTTGTTGTAGGTAATTTAGTAAGTTAGATCCGTGCCCACTTTTGTACGATTTCTTGTTTGGATTAGGAGATATAGGGTTTTCATGTGTGGTCTTTTTTGGTATTTTGTTTTAGGATATGCTCTCGGGGTTTAGAGTACAATCCTTATTAATAGTATGCATATATTTTTTTGTTGTCATCTTCACCTTATATTAGAAGCTTTTTTTATTGTCTTTCCATGTGGATATAGCGCTAATTTTGGGTAAACCGTGTAAATCCTCATGTGGTTTTTCTGCTTCCTTTTCTATTGCCTTGGATATTTTTTCACATATCACATACTTATGTTTGGTGCAATTTCGCACAACAATTGGTTCAAAGCTTTGGTTTGGGGTTCTGTGATGGCAGTGAAAACATCGACTATGGTGTTCAAGGTGGAAAATTTGATCGGAGAAATAGCTCTGGCTTATGCAAGTCAAGGCTCAAGATGATAATCCAATAAGGTTTGCAGAAGGTGTAAGGAGGAAGACTACGAAGCTCGCTAATATATTAGATAATGCGTAAAAAGATTACAACTTGTGGGTCGTTAGTGCGATACATCTGTGCCTTGTGGATGAAGTGTTGTGTAACATGATTAACGGGGATTTGCAAAGAAGATTTTGGAAATACTTAAAAAGCCTCTACATGACAACATCTCAAACAAACCGGCTGTACCTGAAGTAATGATTATACAAATTGCAGATGATATATATGGGTATTTCTGAGCATTTGAGTGAATTTAATAATATTATTATCAACTGAATAGCACAAATGTTTGGCGATGATAAGATTAGTGTGCAAAATGTTACAGCGAATATTCACTTGAACGATTTCAGAAAAAAAGATTCTTGAATGAATGCAAAAGGTTCTGAAAGCAAGGTTAATTCTTGGTTAGGGTCCAAATCTGGGAGCAATATTGAGTACTACTATTGTCATAAGAAGGGGCATATTAGGTGGGATTATCCTAAACTAAAAAGAAAATTGAAAAGGAGGGAAAAGAAAAAAAAATCTTTTGATATTGTTACATGACAAGAAATTTCAGATGTTGATGGTGATGAAGTTATCTCTGTGATTGCGAATAGTGATTATTAACAAAATCGCTATTCTTGATTATGACTGTTCATATCAATTATGTTCCAGTATGACTTGTTTGCCGCTTATCCATTAGTTGATACTTGATAGTGACAGTGTCTTGACACTTATCAATCAGTTGATAGTGGTAATGTCCTTGCAAAATTTGTGTGTCAAGGATAGTTAAAATCAAGACGCAGGATGGTATTATGAGAGCATTCGTTAGTGTGAGGCCTTTTCCAAATATAAGAAAAATCTAGACCTTAGACTCCAACGGCTACAAGTATGTAGAGACCCCAATTTTAGGCCAAATTAGCGCTTATATTAAGGAGTTTTAAAGTTTATAAATTTATTTTGGGGGCTATGTTCTTATTGGTGGAATGTGTCATACACCCTACAGGGTACACACATGCTAACACTTAAAAGATTAAAGAGAGGATCCTGCCAAGTGGAGGGCTAAGATTCTTTCTTTATTTGGAAACTTACGAGACCTTAAAAGGTGAGGGGGAGGATCGGATTAGTTGAAAAAAAAAAAAAAACTAACTCTTGCCTGTGTTTTGCATGACCAAGGAGGAAGGTGAGGAAAGGAAGAGAAGAAGAAGATGGACAGAAGAAGGACCACACGACCTAGATCAGTAAGTCGGGTTTAATATCTTCTAGGGTTATCATCTATGAATCTGAAGATAAAACCAGTATACTTCTTTTCATGTGTGAGACTCTTCTTGCTTTTGTATGAACAAAAGTTTTGGTTCAATTGATGAATGCGTAAACCTTGGATTAAAGATCCGTAAGTATATATATATATATATCAGATCTGAACAGACACAAGTCTAGATCCAGATTTTTGAATAACCGAACCTAGTTTCTGCTATAGAAGTATAAAATAGTATGGGAAAAGATTTCAGATCTGAGAGATTTCAGATTATAGTTCAACCTTGTCGAACCTGATCATGGTTGAGTTTTCTTTGAATGAGATTGTAGTGATTCCTGTATGAGCATAGCCAGCACAAATCTGGTTAAGATAGTTTCTCTTTCGGTTGTTCTTTCTTGGGTTTTCTTTCGTCTATTGAATCCATAGCAAACTAGTTTGGTTCTCGTTCATGTTGGGAACCTTCAAAATCGCTGAACGCGTCAAGGTTCCTCACCTGTATTTGGATTAAATTGTGCTTTATTGGGTTCAAAAATTGATGTGTTGGATTGATTAGATCTGCTCCATTCTAAACTGCCAGATTTGCTTCTTTTGCTCTCCTTCATTGCAACTTGTTTACATTTGTTCTTATGAAGGATGAATGTCTGATTTGTCAATGATAACATCTTGTTGCTGTGACACTTGAAATAAAGTAATTGTATAATGTTTTGGAGAATAGATTGTATGGGGATATAGTGCTGGTTTCTCATTAGAGTATATGTCTTTATTCTGAAATGGCCAAATATACATAAAGCTGACTGAAATCTCTTCATTGAACAATAATAAAAGAGAGGCTTGAATCCTTTTTTTTTTTTTTTTCCTGATTCAGGTTTGATTTTCTTTCATTATTTATAATAATGTACTTTTAATTATTTTTTAGTGATGCTTAATCTTAATGCTAGCTAAACTTTTCTTTTGCTAAGTTGATCAAGTTTTAATTGACTTTACTTGGGGATGGACTGCTGGCATTAAAAACAATATTTTTTAGAAGTTGGGATCAGTATATGTATGTAGGTCAGTTTCCAAAATCTTCAATTCGAAAGATATCTACCGCTAAATTGACTTTACGTACTACTGATGTTGTTGAACTGATCCTTCAAAAGATAATATTATTAAGTGTTTATTTAGCATATTTGTACTGTTTGTGTTAGGAACATTAATCAAGTTCTAAACCTGTTTTAATTATTGTAAGCCTCGAGTGAGTCAAGTTGAATATCTAAAAAAAATAGGTTTCTACGAGATAACCCATTTCTTTTATAGCATAATCAGTAAAATTTTGTACTTTATGCACCTTTAAATTTTTCTAAAACTTTAGAGTAAGCTTTGATTTAACAATTCTATTAATTATGATTTTCAGAAATTGTCATAGCTTTAACTAGTATTTGCTTTATTTTTATTTATTGACTAACATATGAATTGTGGTTATTAAAACTTTGAAGTACATATGTGTTATATGTACTAAAAGTATCTAATACTTTTGTCTCTATTTAACCAAAAGTTATGACTATCAAATGTGAACTTTGAAGGTAACCATTATGTAAGAAATAAAGTTAGAATGTTACACTTGGAATGGAGCTGAATTCGTTATCTATGTCTTGACCTGTACGTTTAGTGAACTCGTGAAAATATCAAGTAGTCACTTGTCTCACTATGTATTGGTGGAGACTGGTAATAATAATTATCATTTTCCTGAAAGTAATTGGGATAATAGGCTTATGGTTTGGGTTGGAATATATGACCCAGAGTCCGTACTGTGGGACTGAGCCAAGATAGTTGTGACTTAGACAGATGTCAAGCTGGCTTTTAATCGGTGTTAATTTATATACGGTTGCCCATTCAAATTAGGCCATAGCGGGATTTTGATAGTGAATTTCGTGGGTTGGAGTCCCTAAAGTGAAAATAGAATTTGGTGATTGTGCCCAGGGGTTGAAAGTCCCTAGAACCATGTGCATCTGGAATGTCGAGATAGTTTCATCCAGCTGACGATTATAATCAAGTGGATCCAAGAGGCATTGTTCCTTGCCTTGTAATATAGGAACACTTTATCGGCAGGTATATGTAAGTCCGATAGATTTGATTATGGGTAATCTGAATGGACAATGTGACAGTTGCAATTCATTTCACAATTGTTTGTAACTTTGATATGCTTAAATGTGAATACTTGTATGTGTATGTTATAGATGAGTGCATAGCATCCTGCACAGATCATTGTCACAGTAGAAATTTGAGATTGGAGATCTTTAAATTTTGTGAAATATGATAAACATATAATTATTGGTATGCATAGGTCTTGCCGTCATGTGAATTACCCTGATTATTTACCATTTTTTTAGGAAGGAAGCAAGTTAGTTGATCATGTGCGGACAACTATAGTTGATGATTTGTCCTGAAGTGGATTAGTTTGATATTCTCTTTTGGACAAGATTAGCATTTGTATAGAGATTAAGATTGAAGTGTTTATTCATTTTTTTTTATCTCAACTGGTATTGTACAAGGGAGTATTTTAGGCATTCTTGCCTACTACTTTAATTTCTGATTTTATAGACACAGATTTATCATTCGTTGTGATGTATTAAATTCAATTTGTTATTAATAGTACTCGATTAGTTATTATATCACGGGGATATTGTATTCAGACTCTCATCGAAGGGTCTAAGTCATGCCTCAGGATTTGGGTTACACCGACATGTTTACCTTAGAATTCAAGTTGTGATGTTGTCACATCCTGAATTTTGAGACACTCGTATTGGTGGACTCAAATATCGAGGTATCACCCAGATCTTTCGATAAAAGTCGGATTTCAATATCCTTGTGATATAATAACATAATGGATTTAATACATCATAGCGTATGATATATCTATGTTTATATAATGAAAATTAAATTAGGAGTATACAAGAATGCCCAAAATACTCCCATGTACAATACCAACTGAGATAATAAAGCAGAATAACAATTCAATCTTAATCTCTATACAAATGTTAATGTTGTCAAAAGAAAATATGAGAACCACTCAACTTCAAGACAATTCATCAACCATAATATGTTGTCCCCATAAGTTCAATCAGTTCGCTTCCTTCTTAGAAAAATGGTAAATAATGGGGTGAGCTCATTGCTCAATAAGTAGGGACCCTTCTGATTTGTTATCAAGCAAGATTCAAAGAGTTATGCATACCAAAATTTCATGGTTATCATATTTCACAAATTTTATGAAAATCCAAGTTTTCAAGTTACGACTATGACAATGATATATATATGTAGGATATCGCGCGCACACACACATAACATACACATACAAATATTTGTGTTCAAACAAATCCAAATGCAACAAACAATACAATGAAGTGTAACTGTCACATTGTCCATATTAGATTATCCATAATCAAATCTACCGGGATTACGGATACCCGTCGATAGAGTTTCCTACATTATAAGGCAAGGAACAATGCCTCGTGCATTCTCTTTATTATAGCCGTCAACTGGAAGAGACTATCCCGGTATTTCACATGTACATTGTGGTTCTAGGGACTTTCAACCCATGGGACACAATTGCTCAATTCCATTTTCACTTTAAGGGCTCAAACCCACGGAATTCAATGATGGAATCCAGCTATGGCCTAAGCTGGTAAGACACCCGTACAACAAATAACATCAATTGAAAGCCAGTTGAACCTTCATTTAAATCACATCTATCTTAACTCAATCCCACATTATGGACTCTAGGTCACATATCCCGACCATCACCATGAATGTGCAAAAAGATCATATCCATACGAGTAACCCTTCATATGGCATTATACTTTATAAACTTCAAACCATAATATCTTTCTCCTCAAGTTCAGCTGTGATTAATAAGTTTGCATTTGATAAATCTGAAATCCTAGAGCAACTGAAAATATATTTAAGAAACCATGATAAAACCTTAAAATTTACTCAAATAGAAACAAACCCATTTTAGTAGGAATGCATGGAGTAATTAAAATACATGCTTCCACCAAAACAAAATGGGTAATTATTGTGCCTGGTTCTAATTTATCCGACCAATCACATAAAATTTCAGACACTAATTAAAATAGAGTTATTTACATGTGATATTGAAATTAAATTAAAGAGAGGACACAACTCTAGAAACAGTATATGTGAAATCGATTGACTGCACACACACACATATATATATATAGGTAGATAGGTAGGTAGAAGGGAAAACACCCGATTTATAATCACCAAAAATCTAATTTAAATCTCTTCCTTTCTTAAAATATGAACACACCCTAAAGTACACCAAGAACTAAGCTCCCTAAATATATGTTTAGTAATTTTGTTCATTAGAAATCTACACACTAACATTCATGTAAATAGCAAGCACAAGAAAACATCTACATTGGAAATTAAATTAAAGCATCCATCCTCATGGACAAGGTTCTAACCTTCTGCACAATCTGATCAAGTTTAAACAGCACCCAACATTACATCAACTACATCCTTTTGTACAATAAGGTATGTATCAGTCCATGGCATGTAAGTATGACATGTGGGCATCTTCCCAACGTATTCACCATGAAAAACAATGAATATTCATACCAGAATGCATGGGCGAACCTGGAGTTTGGGCAAAAAATAAAACAAATGAAAAGCACCAATGGCTTCCATCATTTTGCATATATAAATGATAATTTTCATAAGCAGAAAATTAAATGACAGCACACCTTGTTATTTCTTGAAGGAATTCATGATCCAAATCATAGAAACAGTGCATTAACCCAACAAGTCGGGTCAGATTTGAGGTTTTCACCAGGAACATCCAACAAGTGCATAACAATTCATAGCCACTGTTTTTGGCTTCAAGAGAGGTAAGGTAACACCGAAAATAAACGACCCCACTTACCGATCTAGGTCTCGTGGTCCGTCCTCTGTCCATATTCTTCGTTCTCCTTCTTTTCTTCCTCTTCTTTCTTTTCTCCTTCTTTGATCGAGTAAAGTGAAACACCATGATTGTTAGGGTTTTTGGTTTTTAAAATGAAACTGATTTTCCCCCTTTTAGGTCTCTTAACTTTTAAACAAATAAAAGATCTTAACCCTCCACTTGGCAAGATCCTCTCTTTAACCACTTTAGTGTTAGCATGTGTGCATTGTAGGGTCTATGACACATTCCACCAATAGGAACATGGCCCTCAAAATTAATTTATAAACAATAAAAACTCCTTAATAAAAGTGTGCTAATTTGTCTAAAATTTGGGTCTCTACAATCTACCTACCCCCCTTAAAGGATTTTTATCCTCGAAATTTTCGTACCTTAGTCAGTTAGTAGACAAGGATACTTCTGCTTGATTTCAGACTCAGGCTCTTAAGTGGCTTCAGACTCATTAGGATGACCCCACTGAATCTTCACTGGAAGGATGGTTTTGTTCCTTAACACGTGCTCTTTTTTGATCTAGGACCTGTAATGGTGGCTCCTCATATGGCACATCCTTACGAAGCTGTAAGGATTGCCAGTCTGTACATTCGGGAGATTGTAAGATATCATGGGGTTCCAGCTTCCATTGTGTTTGACAGGGACTCTCGATTCACTTCCCAGTTTTGGAAGAGTCTCCACAAGGCCCTTGGAACCTAGCTCGACTTTAGTGAACCTAGCTCGACTTTAGTACTACTTTTCATCCGCGGACCAATGGGCAGACAGAGAGAGTAAATCAGATATTGGAGGATATGCTCTGTGTGTATCCTATACTTCAAAGGAAGTTGGGAGGAACACCATTGGTCGAGTTTTCCTACAATAATAGTTACTAGTCAAGCATTGGTATGGCACCCTAGGAAGCATTATCTGGTAGACCTTGCAGATCACCGATTTGTTGGACCAAAGTTGGCGAGAATGGCATTATCGGACCCGTGTTGGTACAAGAAACTACCAAGAAGATTAACTTGATCAAAGACCGAGTGCAGGCAGCTCAAGGTAGGCAAAAAAGTTATTCATATAGACGCATGGTTTAAAATATCGTGTCGATACGGTCAATACTCTCGATACGTACCATGTATTGATCGATACGGCACGATACACAACATTACGATATGATACGTATCTTTTTACAGTGTATCTGTCGATACATTACCAATACGGTCAATACAGTCTTGATACGCTCGATACTCCTCAATACTATCTTGATACGCTGGATACTGATAAAAAAAAAAAAAAAGACAATGGAAACTAAAGGATGATTAAAAAAAATGCAAATAGAAACCCTTAAATTACTAACTTAATTTCAAAAAAAAAAAACAAAGAAAAATAAAATGGAAGAGAGAGAGAGTATTTGTTTGTTTGGGCTAATATTTTTTTTCTTATTCTTCTCCTTTCAGTTGCTACTTTCCTTCTTTGAAGATTGTTGAATAAGAAGGCTTTTCTTTTGAAATATGCATCTATATGTAATAAAAGTTCTTTTTTGTTCTAAGATATTCCTAATGGATTTTGAATTCGTTTTTTGATGTTTGAAAGTATGTTTCTATGTCTTAAATTATGATTACATCTTGTTACTTATAAATAATTGATCCCACGGTGTTTAAACTCGGACTCGGATCGGGTATCGTCCCAGTCTGATCCCGAGTTGGATCGCCGATCCAACTCAGTTTCGGATCTGGTATCGTCCCGGTCCGAACGACAATTTTTTTTTTTTTGGTTGGATCGGATGATCCAACTCGCCGATACCGATACAACTCGTCCAGATTGCCCAAGTTGTATTGGTATCGGACCGAGTCGAAGCATTTAAGGGTCTTAATGGATCGGCTTCGACTCGGGGATTGGACGATCCTTTACACTATGATTGATCCCATTAGATATGTATGATTTTCTTTATATTTTATTAGCGTATGTGATATATTATGACTTTACCTATATTAAAGTTTTTTAAGTTTTCCTGTGCATGCATGCGTAGCGGATGATTTTCACGTCAATATATATTATATGTGTAGGTGTATGATATCAAAAACATGTTAATTTATTCTATCTTTTACCTTATCTTTGCATAAAAGTTGATCTTGTTTTATGTATCATTCATTTTCCTTACGTATCCACCGTATGGTCCGTATCTATGACTTTTATAGCGTATTCACGCGTATCCGATACGATACTCGATACATATCCATTTTCGAGCAGATCGATACGCTACCTCGATACGATATTTTGAACCATGTATAGATGGAGAAGGAACTTGGAATTTGCCTTGGGTGATAATGTGTTTTTGAAGGTCTCCCCCATTCGAGGAGTTCTGAAGTTTGGCAAGAAAGGAAAATTAGACCCGAGATTGGAAATAGCAGTGTTGAGGAACAAAACCATCTCTCTGGTGACGATTCAGTGGGGACATCATAACGAGTCTGAAGCCACTTGGGAGCCTGAATCAGAAATCAAGCAGAAGTATCCTCATCTACTAACTGACCAAGGTACGTAAATTTCAAGGACAAAATTCCTTTAAGGAAGGTAGATTGTAGAGACCCAAGACCCAAATTTTAGACAAATTAGCACATTTTTATTAAGGATTTTTTTTTTGTTTATAAATTAATTTTGGGGGGCATGTTCCTATTAGTAGAATGTGACAGACCCTACAAAGCACTAAAGTGATTAAAGAGAGGATCTTGTGAGGTGGAGGGCTAAGATCTTTTCTGTTTAAAAGTTAAGAGATCTAAAAGGGGGGAAATCAGTGTTTTGTTTTGCTCGACCAAGGAAGAAGAAGAGGAAGGAAAGAAGGAGAAAGAAGAATATAGATAGAGGAAGGACCACGAGACCTAGATCGGTAAGTTTATTTTCGGTGTTACCTGACCTCTCTTAAAGCCAAAAACATTGGCTATGAACTGTTGTGCACTTGTTGTCCCTATCTTGTGTCATATGCGTAAGGATTGTTGATCTTGTTATTGAAGTAAATCTGGGCATTTAATTATAAACTTCTTGGATGTTCTTTGTGAAAACCTCAAATCCAACCCAATTTGTTGGGTCAATGCATTGTTTCTATGATTTGGATCATGAAATCCTTCAAGAAATAATAAGATGGAGTTATGAAGATTTTGAAGAGTCCTTGGCTTCCTATGAAGGCAAATAAGATAGGGAACATAGTTACAGGTTAGAGTACTTAGGAATGGCGTCTGACTATAACTAGACACGGCTGTGAGATGGTGGCTTGATCTCTGGTGTGGGGTTGAGATGTACTCTTGATGGTTCACTGAATATGTCTCAGTTGTGAGGTACTTGATGAAGTTTCGATGTGGAAGTTCAAGCCTATTTTGGACTTTATCAACGATGACAATTAATTGAGCACACTACAAGTATGGTAAAGAAGATGATGATAAACATATTTTTAGTGGCTTGATGGAATTTGTGCCCATGGTTTAAATTCTTGGACTCGGATCAGGGATCGTCCCGGTCCAAGACCGAGTTGGATTGGAAGATCCCAAAAAAAAAAAAAAAGGTTAAAAGTAAAAGGGGTTTGACCGTTTGAGGGTTCTTCTTCTTCTTCTTCGTTCTTTCTTCTTCCTTTCCCCTGTTTCTCTGCAAACCAGACCAGCAGGTTCAGGCTTCAACTGTTCAGGACCAGATC
>JAUPMG010000004.1:19801920-19828451 GCA_031762675.1 Pachysandra terminalis
ATAAATGTAATTTTTAAACTTTAATAATATTTTTATAATATCTATTTTACCCCTAAACTTTCATTAGCACTTGAATAGATGTATTTACCAAACGCTATTTTCTTCAAATAAGTAGTTTATTGTTGTTGTGGATTAGTGCTCCCATTGAGCAACTTATCCAATGAGTGCTTATCCATAAGCACAAGCCAGGCCAAAAGCAGCCTCAGAGTCTCATACATTAATCCAATTGTAATTAGAACAGTTTTTTTTAGATTAATTAATTAATGTTATAGAATCCTAAGCAAATACGATATATAAAAAAATTTAATTTTTAAAAACATGCATATTAATTAACAGGGCCCACATGAGTTAAAACATATAAATTTTAGTACCTAAAAGAACCTTTTCTCCTTAAAAATGTTTAGTTGTACTTTTGTGGTAATAACATAAATATAAAGGGGTATTTCTGTCAACAAAATAATATTTACAAAATCAGAAGACTTTTTTACTAAAAATTTTGAAGAAAAAGACCAAAAAGCCATAATTTGTAATCATATTATTCAAACTATGCTAATCAATCTAAAAAAAAATTACAGATATAAAGGATAAAAGAGTAAAAATTATTAAACAATAATTCAGTAACTCAAAAACCTTCAAAATTCTTTCAACTTTATAAGTAGTATGATATATATATATATATATATATATATATATATATATATATATAATTGAAGATGTCTGGCTGGCTGGGGTCGGCGCCAACCCTGGAATGGATCCCGCGGAATTCCAAACTCATTCACTCCTCCTCCAAACTCTATTCTCAAAACCCATTTGACTTGTAACGTTATATAAAGGACTTTTCCTCTTTCTTTTACACAACAGAAGAGATTAATTCAAAAAGATGATTTTTCTTGTGTTTGGTCAGTCTCGTCTTCAAATTGCCACACTCGTCTTCTACACTTGTTTATGGATTCCATTCCTTCAGCTAAAACAGGCTTTATTCAGCATCTTCATAGGATTAGTTACTAGTTCCGATCAGCCAGTGCCAGTGGAGTACTGCTTTCACTTGGCATGTACAGATCCAGTGACGAGGTTGGACGGATTATTGTTGGAGTGTACTAGTAGAAATGATGAAGTATGTTCTGTTTGCTTGGTCGAGTTTGAGAGGGAAGACGAGGTGACCCAACTGTCTAGGTGTGGTCATACCTTTCACCTTCACTGCATTCAAATGTGGCTCCACCTTAACCCAACTGTCTAGGTGTGGTCATACCTTTCACCTTCACTGCATTCAAATGTGGCTCCACCTTAACCACTTCACATGCCCCCTCTGTAGGTCGTTTTTCTTGGATTTTTAACCTTCTAACCCAAAGATACTACCTTACTTCTTCATTAGTTTTTCCATTTATTGGGGTAAAATTACTTCTTTTTTCCCTCTAATTTTCTAGATTAAACATCAAATTCTTCCTGTAATTACATGATAACTCTTAATTGAGTTATTTTGATTCATCTTTCATTTCTGTTTTGCTAAAGATAGATAGTGGTGCATAAATAAATTGTTTGTGACCAATGCACATTGAATTGTTGGGGCGGGAACGGGATCTTTTGATATGTGCACTGGAGCATAACACGTGTCTTGGGAGGCCCAACACATCAACTAGTGATCTGCGATTTTATTAAAAAAAAAAAAGAAAAACCCTAAGAAAAGGGTGAACCCTAAGAGGCCCATCACATTAACCGGTTTGGTAGGTCACCAGTTAATTTGGTGAGCCCCCACGAATGCTCCTTTGCACATAACAAGAGCATAACGGGGATCTTTTGTTGGGGAGGGTAAGGATTGAGTTTCAGGAGCTGATCATTTTGTGGTCCTATGATGGCCCCTGAAATCTTATTATATGTGGTTGAGATGGGTTGACTCAGCGGGAAGTCGAACTATTTATCGCTTCAGATCAGGATTTTCAATTCTCCTTTTTCTAATAGAAGAATCCCTGGGTCCTTTTTTGCCATTATCTCTATCTTCTTCCCAGATTCAAAGGTGCCGTCGTCCTCTTTGATGATTCATATGATTTTATGGGCTTTTGTTATACAGATGAGGAGACTGGGCCATGATCAAGCCCGGGCCTATTTGGATCTCAAGAGCTTTGGCGGAGCCCCATCGTTTGATGCTTGAATTGATCATCTTCAAATCGAAATCGAAAGAAAAGATTCATTAAAATGCCATTTATTCAGTGACAAAAGAGTTCCAAAGGATAATAACACAGGAGATAAAACGCTAGTGAATGCGATCAGGCATGGTTCTCCCCTATTTCATGATAAACGGCTGTTTTCCGTATGTTTAATACACAAGAACCTAAAAGGATGGCTCTCCTCTCTGCTATGCAGTAGTAAATATGTTTAATAACACATGAAACCTGCACAGTAAGCAATTCAACAATTAACAATAACGCTTCATCCCAACAAAACAATTCCATATGAAATAGTGCATGTAAAACTGCAACAGTATCAAACAAGTATGCTGTGCAAAGTGTAAGATACATTTATATGATGAATATTTTATACCAGTCCTATCAATCAGATAAAAGATACTTTAAGATTCTGCGGACAGACGCAAAGATAACATCAGCAACAAGCTTTAGTTTTACTTGTTTAAAGGTGCGGGTGTACAATCATCTGGAGTCTAAATTGAAAATAACAGTTTATTCTAACCACTAAAAGAGTTCTATGGACTGAACAGGCACTCCCTCTTCTTCCCATTGTGCATCCTTAGCCTTCGAATCTTTTCCAATCAATTGAAGAGGCACTACTAATGGTGGCGGGCTCTGCATAATAAAGAAAAGCAAATAACTTCGGGTTAGCTCTACTGGCAGGGGCTGTAGCTCACAAACTGGAGGTCCCAGGTTCAAGTCCCTGGGCTTACCTGATATATGGTCCTTGTGGGTGGGGTCATGTATTTGGGGTTTACCCTGTCCACACTATGTGAGGTCGGGGGTTCCACATCACCAAAAAAAAATATAAAACTTCTAATATGAATCAAGTATTAAGAAACTGCATATGGTAAAATTAGATCTTGAAAAATTGTTTTCTTCTTCAAGTAGATTTGCACGAGTTTCTCATTAAAAAAAAGGTCTGCATATAAAACTAACACAGTACTACATCTAATCTATGTTTTGTTGCATGGACAATCTAAAGGAATGGCATATCCTTATCGGACTCGACACTAGCAGATTCTTGTACAACATTTACAAAATTTTCGTTTTTTTGGTTAAATTGACATTGTAACATAATATTACCAAGCACATTAAGCCCTTGTCTACATGTCTACGGGGCAATTTATAAGATATATCATTTAATTCAGCGTGTTCTATTAATAAAATTATTTTCTTAGTTATTCATATATATTGCTATATACATGAAGCCATATCAAACATGTTGTAGACACACTTGTACCCGTATCAAGCCTACACAGAATCTATGTTTTCAAGATCCAATGTTAAGCAATATTGCTCTATCTACAACAACACCTAATCATGTTGTTCAAAGAACTAGAATCAAATCAAAAACTGCATCCGGATTAAGAGATGACTCTATTCTGCAAAAGAAAAGTTACCATGCAACGGATCAGAGGCCAATTAATTCCACGGAAGAAAGGATGGTGTTTGATTTCATTCGCACCGGTGTTTGATCCTAAACGGTTTTCCGGTTCTCTCTGCAATAATGCATGGATCAATTGCCTGGCTGCAAGACTTACCTGAAAATGTGTAAAACGTAATCAAATATGTGGAATATACTTCCTCCTGCTGTTGGAAAAAGAAAATGAACAAGAATTTTGAGGGAAAACAAAAAAAAAAAGTGTTGCGGGATCACTTTAATAGCACAAAATGAAAGAACATAACAAAATGCTAAGCATTTTAAATTTGGTCCTAATAATAATAATAACATTAATCCTTGCTAGAATTCAAATGGATCTTATGGTCAATATACTAATCTTTCTATTAAACCTTCAATTATGTTGTAGGATTTGTATTGATGTTAAAATTTATACTGTAGTTGTTGAATCTAATTTTAGGTTTGGAGCGATTATTTGAAACTCTTAAGTTGATCAAGCTAAGTTAAACATGTCCTGTTTGGCCTCTGGTCAAGTTAATTCAATTTTCTTGTGGGCATATATTATAGCACTCCAATTGATAATGAAACGGATTTAATTAAATGGAGAATAAAATGCCAGTATGATAGCAAGGAATATGATTTGTACCGGAATGCTACTTGGAAAGGTGAGATCTTTGTGCAGGATGTTAGCAAATGTTTTCTGCCTGTTCCTTCCCCTGAAGGGTGTACGGCCATAGAGCATCTCATACAACAAAATACCTGCACGCCAAACGTAGGCAAAGGATAAGAAATAAAATTTAGAGACTAAATAAAAATATACAAATGACATCTCCCAAAAAGCATAGAGCCAAAATTTTGTGGAAGGAATCATCCCCTAACAAAATTTATAGAAATCTGGAGAGGTAGACACTATCAATTCTGAAAGTGCATTATAATAGTTACAGAAAATTAAGGGATGAGAGCCACATATGCTACAGAGTCTGGGATGGGAGTAACATATGCTCCACACTCCATATTCCCTGTACATTCTACAGCAGTTATAAGCATAGAATACATACAACTTAATGCTGGCATGTTGAATGTTGAACCCTCCATGGAAAGCTATCGTAATTGTAGTAATGATTTATTAATCATTAAAATAGAATTTTCTGAGACATCCCAACTTAAGAACTGTGAAGCTCATCCTTGTACTGAATTAATCGACAAAGTGATTATAAGCTCGTATATGTCACGATCATGATATGCTTACCAAGAGCCCACCAATCAATTGCACTGCTGTGGCCTGCACCTGTAATAATTTCCTGCCACAGAATAATATGTGAGAAATCTAAAGACAGGTGAATAAAAATCATTAATATCACAGTGTAATCATTAAATTTAATCAGTTTTATTATTACTATCACACAAATGGGGAACATGCTTACTTATTTGATTGATTAGATAAAAAATTTCAGAACAAGCCTCTATTGAAACCGTATACCTAAATAAAAGATTAAAAAAAAAAAAAACTAGCACAAGCATTAACAATGGGCTGATAATTGGATGGTCCAAATAAAATGTATTATACTACAATTGTTCATAAATGACAGAAGCATGGTTCGGATCATGTGTCCTTCACCTTTACCTTCTCTCACCCACCACACTTTTTTTTTTCTTCCCACCACATACTTCTGAAACTTTTTTATCTCTAGCATGTTATCGGGTTCAAAAAAAAATTGCAAAGTTCAATTTATAGTTATCAAAATTGTGGGATGAGGAACATTTAGCATAAGATAAATATTAGACAAATTACCGGAACAGCCAACAGGATGAGACATCCATGAACTCATGTGGTAATTATTAAAGGCAAGTTACTGGAAGAGACAACATATTTCTCTATTTTCCATTTTGGTTGGAATACACAACTTCATGATAGATCCTATCTCGAGCTTTCAGGAAATTGTTTCATTGGCTCGTACATGCATGGAATTGTGCTATTTAAACTTTAACGATGTTACTTTATCATGTAAAGAAAAAAGGAGAAAGAGGAGAGAGGAATCATGAAAAATATGAATCCACTAACATCTTCACTCGTTTCTCAATAGACCTTCTCATCTAGTAAGGTATGTTGAAAATCCGTTTTTGAGCTGCATACTCATTATCTGTTTGGAATGAGGTGGGTTTTCATACACGTTAATAAAGCAGTTTGAATGGCATGTTGGCACTTTGTTTCTTAAGGTCAGTTGCTTTGATAGTGAGTTCCTTCCACCATGTGTTGAGGTGTTTGGAAGTAAGGAATAGATGTATCATCGACAATGAATTGGAAAGGATCAGAGCCATATTCTTCTTCTGATCTTATTTACTAAGGAATTTAGCTGAATCTGTTTGACTGACTTCTACGCTGACAGAAAGAAATCAGTTATCTTTGATTGAGTGCAGTCCTACATTTCTTTGTATGTCGACTATCAGTCCTAGTAATTATCTCTTCTTTGCAGGAGTCTTAGGTCATCGTGTCTATGGAATACTTTCTGTTATTTGTTTATATACTTCCTTAAAATTTCAATTGATTTATTTTGGGCCTCACCATCTAAAAACTTTTAGTGCCTATAAAATTAGAAAAAGAAAAAGAAAAAGAAAATGTAATTCGATAATACTACAGTTCTCTGTTGTTCACATAACCAAAATTAAAGGAGCAGTATAATACTTGTTTTCATCACACAAGCTTCTAAAGTTCTATCTCAAGAACTCACCAAACAACAAGGGAAAGGGAGGGGAACGGAACTCAATTTAACATTTTGTAAGTGCCTCATAAGAGATAAAACACACTTTTTTTAGTTGATATAGAAGTTGAATATGACAGGAAAGAAAGATATTCAGCAATGAAGTTTCATCATACCGGAGCAATGTATTCTTCAGTTCCTACAAATGAGTTTGATTGTGTAACAGGTTCTGCTACAAAGATTGGGGGCGGTCGACTCCTTGACGACCTCCTCTTTGTTGGTACCGGAGGCTTTATAATCTGCAACATGTATAAGAAATTTATGAAAAAACAAAAATGTGGGACTATTCATCATAAAATGAAGCAATGATTCTTTACTTTTGGCATGCATCAAGTTATTCATCTCTAAATGATCAAGGAGGGAAGTGATACAGAAAGATCAAAGTCCTTGAGCACTCTCCCAGTTTTGCATGGCATGAAAAACTAAGTATGTGGGTAGAAAGAGATTAGTGCATGCAGGTTGATGGAACAATGGACAAGTTAAATGGCATGAAATAATTTGAGAGGAAGGAGTTAATAGACCAGGGGAAAAATACAGGAACCAGAGTACAGAGTTCCATATGAGAAAGTAGATTCATAACATAGAACATGAACAAAGGCATCATTCAAAATGCAGAAACTGATGAGGTGCATCATTCCTACTGATGACAAAATATCCTCAACCAGAATTTCTCTTGCAAGTGCCTATAACTGCTGCAGCAATATCTCTTGTGAATCCTTGATAACCTCTTTGTTTCCAATAGTCTTGCTTCATTCATATGAGCAATAAGTGGAGCTCTGGGTGGTTACAACTCTATCCGTAACAGAGGCAGTTAAGACTGTTTTTCATCTTATGATACACGTTCCAACTATGTAGCTGAAGCTAAAGCACTACTGGACAGTCTCAATTTGTTCCCTTCTATAGCGAAATCAAATATCTGCATCTTATCGTCAAATGTGATTCAAACATAATAGTTGAAACTATTAAAGGATCTCAACATATGCCCCGAAATTTATGGTTCACATTCTGATGTAGAGCAGCAGCTAATCTTAAGAAAGGTATGGATTTTCGACGTGGCAGATCAAACCCAACAAGGGTTTTCAAACCAAGCCAAAACAATACAACAAGAAACTACGGATTCTGTTCTATGCGCACTCTGCTTAAAACAAAAAGTGCGGTGCAAAATAAGCTTAGTGAACCATGTCCAGTTTGGCAAGTCCAAAGTTAAAGGAAACAGGAATGGTCATACAAGCCATTGTTGGTTCCTTTATGTTAGAGAAAGTTGGTGGCTCATATTCACTAGTCTCTACATCCAAGGGGGAGAGAGGGTTCAAGCAACCTGAATCGGAGCATCTTATCGTCGACTGAAGA
Organism: Pachysandra terminalis; assembly: GCA_031762675.1. Classification (NCBI taxonomy): domain Eukaryota; kingdom Viridiplantae; phylum Streptophyta; class Magnoliopsida; order Buxales; family Buxaceae; genus Pachysandra; species Pachysandra terminalis. The sequence continues at coordinate 19,809,612 of JAUPMG010000004.1, forward strand.
AGTCACTTTATGGGGCTAAAAAAATCTCCAAGACAATGGTATAAGATGTTTGATTCACACATGATTCAGATTGGCTTCACCAGTTGTGAGTATGATTATTGTGTTTACCTTAGGGTTCTTGAAGATGGTTCTCATATTATTCTTATGCTTTATGTTGATGATATGTTGATTGTTGATAAGAGCATAGATGAAATTGACAAGCTGAAATCCTTGTTAAACAAGTAGTGATATAAAAGACTTATGGGCTGCCAAGAAGATTCTTGGCATGGAAATTCATAGGGACAAAGAGACAGGTAAGTTATGGGTGTCTGAACAAAAGTATGATGAGAAGGTGTTGGAGAAGCTTAGTATGAATGATGCCAAACCTGTAAGCACACCATTGGCAAGCCACTTCAAATTATCTGCTAGAAAATGCCCAAAGACAGAAGCAAAAATTGAAGATATGTCCAAGATGCCATATGCCAATGCTGTAGGATGTTTGATGTATGCAATGGTATGCACCAGACCTGACTTGGCACATGCAGTTAGCAAGTTGAGCAAGTACATGGCTAATCCAGGAAGAGAACATTGGAAGAAAGTTCAGTAAATTTTCAAGTACTTGAGGGGTACAACAGAGAATGGTATTATGTTTGAGAGACAATAGAGTTTAGTTTCAGTTGTGGGGTATGTGGATTCAGATTATGTAGGTGACATGGATGACAAAAGGTCTACTACAGGTTATGTCTACTCACTTGAAGGTGGACCTATATGTTGGAGATCCATGCTACAACCTACTGTAGCATTGTCTACTACTGAAGCTGAATACATGGCAGTGATTGAGACTGCAAATGAAGCATTGTGGGTAACAAGGCTAGTCAAGGAGCTTGGGAAAAAACAAGATGGAGGTCATTGTATTGTGATTGTCAGAGTGCCATTTACTTGGCAAATCACCAGGTATACCATGCAAGAACAAAGCATATAGATAAGAGGTTTCATAAGATAAGGGAGCTGGTCACTACAAGTGAGATAATACTTGAGAAAGCTCACACTTCAGAGAATGCAGCTGACATGTTGACAAAGCCTATTCTTACAGACAAGTTCAAGCATTACTTGGACTTGATCAATGTTTATCGATGCTGAAAAGCAAGTGCACCCCACCCTTATTGGTTCAAGGTGGAGGCATGAAGTTATGATATCTTCAAGGTGGTTGAATATTCACCAAGGTGAAGATTGTTAAAGATAGTGGGTAGCTCATATTCACTAGTCTCTAGATCCCAAGGGGGAAGGACCTAAGGAGCCCCATGGAGAGGAGGGAAGTAGAGTACCGTAGGGAGACCCCGGGTCACGGGTAACTTGTTGTGCCAGGCCATGGGGTTGGGGGGTGTGGGGGGATGGAGTAGTAAGGGTATATTGGGGGCTTGCCTTATATATCGAGTAGGAGTATAAGTTGTAACCCTAATTCGTTTTTGATTTAGTGGAAACTTCTTCTCTCCCATGGACGTAGTATTTGCCGAACCACATGTATCTGTGTGCATTATTTTGATCTTCGTTTTACTGTGTTTATTATTATTGCTCAATCCCAATCAACGCTTTACTCTTTCATCTGAAAATGGAAGGAGAAAAGATGAAAACAAAAATTATAGGTGAAAAGACTTGGCAAAAACTGCATCTTTAATTTATAAAAACCTGTGACCTGTATTCAGAACAAGTAATAAAAAATATAATATATATGCATATGTATGTATGTATGTGTGGTAATAAAGAAAAGAATCGTCTAGTAAGGAAAATGAATAACGTACCTTTGGTTTACAAGATGTCATAAATGATAGATCAAAATCAGTCAATGCAACATGCCCGTCCTTTTGGAGTAACACATTTTCAGGCTTCAGGTCCCGATTAATTATTCCTGTTTACATAAAGTCAAAGAAAGGATGGAAAATAAGCCATCTGCTAACTATAATACCTTCACCAATACAAAAGTCTCATTGATCTATGCTTGGCATCCAAAACTAAGCCGAAACATACATTATCAATCATATCCTTTTCACATTAACACAAAAGATACACATCCCAAAGTACATTCTAAGAGAAGCGCTCAACTATGCAGATGAAGAAGCACTACCTTTTAAGGACTAGTTCAACCATAATAATCAAATAAAATAATAGAAGATCAAAGCTGTTCGGGTAATGCTTCATTATAGCAAATAACAACTACAAAATGCCTTATTCCAACTAATTGGGGACAAGGTTAAATCAATGTACCAGGACTGGGTACCGGACCAGTCATGGCCGGTACCGATCGGGACAAACAGTACCGTCCAGTCCGGATCCAATACAAAAGTGATGGACTGTCATCAAATTTTCAAATATCCGGCTGTACCGGTCAAGAACGGTTGGTATTGGACCGGTCCAAATCGAAATCGGTCTGGACCATCTAATCCATAAATTAAAAAAAAAAAAAACATGATAGAGAGTATATATCATGGCTTAGGACTGGACCGGTCCATATAACCATGGTTGGGATGGCAACTTAATCATGTTTCTCCATCCTAATCTATCAAAAAACATATCTTGAGTTAGATTATGAGTATCCAAATCCTTTCAGATCGACTCCATTCAGGTTCATTTTGGTCTTCATTACGCTCTCTTAGATCCTTCAATGAGTCACACCTTCTCACAATTGCCTCCCTAGATCTCTGCTTTACATGCCCAAACCATCTTAATCTACTTTCCTTTATCTTATACCCTATTTGGGCAACACCTAGACACTCGGATATGTTCATTCCTTACTTTATCTTTCCCCGTCCTCCCACACATCCATCTCAACATCATCATATCATCAACGCTCGTCCTATGCATCTATTGCTTCTTTGTTTCCCTACATTCTGATTTACACATCGTAACAGGCCTAATGACTGTCCTGTAAAATTTTCCTTTTAGTTTGAATGGAAAACGCAATTATATAACAATCTAAAGGTGTCTCTCCACTTCAGCGATCTAGTTGTAATTCTATGTGCATCATCCCCATCAATATCCTTTACCAAAAAAAAAAAAAAAACATCCCCATCAATATCCCCCTCTTTATGGATAATCGACCCAAGATAATGGAATTGATTGCTTTTAAGGATCTCTTGAGTCTCAATTCTTACCGTTGCTTCACCTTTACTACTATTTGTACTAAAGTTACAAATACTTCATCAAAGAACTTGAAAAAAAAAAAAACAAGAACTAAGTATCAACTTAAAGTGCATAAAATCATCCATACATGGTAACTAAATCAGATTTGACTTGAAGACACATAATCTAACTGAAAATATAGTTTTCAACAAATTTGCAAGGTCGAAAAAGATTTATATAGATGTTCCCAACTTGTTGGGATAAGGAATTTTGTCGCCAACTAGTTGATATAAGGCATTTTGTTGATTTATAAACACACATTCGTTTGAAATTATTGTAAAGAATGAATTTTATTGTGTGTTAGTGAAAATGCAGCTTGAACTACTGTGATGCAAATGCTTCCTCTTAGTTATCAGGCCTCTAGACTGTTTCAATGCTAAAAACACAATACATACAATATAGAGATCAAGATCATTCAGTAAAAAAACCCCACTATAATTTCCAAGTTGATATAAGTACCTAAACAATGAAGATACTCCAAACCCACAACAACTTCTGCAGCATAGAACCTGGAGATCAGGATTGAAATTAGTTCATGGATATAGGCAAGGCCAAAGAATATCGGAATGGGAAAAAATAACCCAGCTCTTTGATACTTCATTAAGAAAAAAGAAAATAAAAGCTCAATCATAAAGTTAAATTGGGGATTCCACTGAATATAATTATTTCTTCTTGATGTGATAAAACAAAATCGGTTGTAGCTCAACATGGTTGAGAATCATCATGTTTTAGATTGCCCGTTCAGCCAGTGAAACAAATAGTGAGCACTGATACTGTGGGCTCAACTATTGACCATAGGCAGCAATTTTCAATGTATTGATTTGATTATAAAAGGATTAGAGCACCCTCAGAAAATCCAAGTAGCAAAACCAGAAACAGTCATAGCAAAGATTTGGCAAATTCAATTTAGTTTTCATTTGAAAAAGATGGAATGCACACTGAGAGTACCTAGCAGATTCCTCCTTAAAAATTTTCATAGGCTGCATGTCAAGCAGTGCAAATAACTCTCCACCATGGCAAAAGTCTGTTATCAAACAAACATGTGTAGAAGTCTGAGGAACAAAAGGAAAGTTAGTATATTCAACTAAGAAAAAGAAAGATCTTTCCAATGACAATAGTGCCAATTAAGAATGTCAATTGACGAAATTCCAAACAGTAATTCTTTTGACCATGTCAATGTGATCATCAAAAGAAATTTGGAAATAGCTAGATAAAAACACAAAGTTCAGCACACTGAGTACCTTTGTTAATTATATTGTTCTTACTCTACCTCAGCATCCAATCTTAATTATACCGTTTTTGTCAACAACCCAATATGATTTCTTCATGATAATTTCAGCCATATCTATGGGTTTACTAATATTAGAGAATATCAGCAGCTTGGCACACTGGGCACAGTTGTTAGCCCGCCCTGCTTTTAGGTGTTTCCAGCAACCTCCCTCCGGCACACACACACAAACAAAAATAATAATAATAAAAGAAAGAAACACACACACACGCACACGCGCACACACACACACACACATGCATGCACACACACACACACACAAGAAACAAAACTACAACGAGAGAAATGCTACATTCAAAATTTGTGCAGAAATGTGATAAAACCACAGAAAAAATTTCGGAATATCAAAATCCAGTCACCTGTCATCATAATTTAAAAAAATTATGTGAACCATATTTACACTTTTTAAATAGTGTTAATTAGATTAAAATATGCTGTAACACAGATATAAATATATCCTCTAATAAACCTGCAAAATGTGAAGTACTGACATAATAAGAATCTGAGTAGACCTGAAAAGAAGTGTATAGTGTTGGAAGAAAAGGATGATCCAGAAGTGAAATGATTTCTCTTTCAATACACGCCCGGTGAACCTGTATATTGTCATAGGAATTAACGCTCTACTACCAATTTATATATATATTCACAAACTGCATAATGTATGAAGCGAAAATTCTAAGATTCGCTTGTAGAAAGCACTAAGAAGAGATTACTTGGAATTTCACATTTAGCATAAGCATTGTACGAGACACCACAATATGAAAATGGCACATGTGACATATAGTAAATTGAACAATTCATAAGATATTTGCTACTAGTCATAAGACTCATAACTGAAAGCCGGGAATCACAAGACAACGGGCAAATCATGATGCCATTTCCATATATATTATGAAGAGGTCCAATGGATCATAGACCAAAAAAAAAAAAGTAAGGAAAGTCTATGAAGTTCATCTGTTGCAGAACCCGGTTACATTAATTATTACATGTTGCATGTGTAACTGCGAATTGTAGTTTGTAATTTAATTCAAATTTCTTCCATCTATGGGTATGGGATCATTAATGAAGCAACCATCAATCAAGGATCAATATCAGATGTTGAAAGTATGCCACATCCAAAATCCAAAAAAAAAAAAGGTTAAAAGGACAACTGAGGCAGAACTTTATCTTACCATGTTGAGACAAGCAGTCTAGGAACAAGGCATTGATTCCCTGATTCCTTATGGTTCCTTTCATGTGTTTTATCATGCAACATTTTTGCTGTATCTTCAGTTACCTAATTCACTTCAGTTATACGGATAATTCATGCAAACAAGCAAGCAGAAAACGTAACAATCCAACAATTGCTGTGTTTCAAACAGTGAATTAGGTAACTAAAGATAATTTCTGTGTTCCAAACAGTGTTCTCATGCAGTCGCATATGCACTAGCTAAATGATTAGAGGCCAACAATACAATTAGACGGGGCCAAGAGTATATTAGTGGTCCATGTTGGTTGTCTCACTGGCTTAAAGAGATATGCAACTAAGCTTCCCAGGAAATTATCTATTTGCTTGGATCTAACAATCCACTCCAAGGCCAATGAACTAGGAATAAGGGGGCTGTCTCACAACTCTTTCATCATAATCCTCCACCGATGTTTGGCCAATATACCTGTAATTTTATTTCTTTTAATAATAAAACTATTCTCTGGTTTTTTATCAAGAAAATAACAATGGCAATATTCCAGTCAGTTTCTGCAAGCATTTACCAAATTACTATGTCAAATGCTGTCGGATAAGCAAAAACAGCATGCATCAAAGGCAAATCAAAATTGTGGTATTTCTCCAAACAACTAAACCAAGTATTGGTTTAAAATTTAAACCTTGTTACGATTCAACATTACAGATTTGTCCATCGCTTTCATAGCATACAGTTCACCAGTACCTCGCAACTCCACCAAATGAACACTGCAACACCCCAATAATCTAATCAGGAAAAAAAAAATATTGATATTCCACACTGACACATAAATTCTAATATACAAGTATGTATACAAGTTTTCAAAATGCTTTCATGATCATAAACTGTTAAGTAGTTCAACAATTTATAGCACTACATCAGTTCCAGAAAATATATAAATCGTTCATTATGGAAATAGAAACAAATGCATTAAGGTATTGCTGATCAACTAAAACCAGCAATAATTCTTTTCTGTTCAGAATTAGAAATAATTGTGGTCATTAGTTTGACGAATTAACAAAGAAGGAAGAACTAGGTTCATAAGAAACATCAGGTATTGATAACAACTCAAGGGAGAAACATCAGCCAACTGCAACTGCTGATATGTCCATCACCACTGTACTAACACCTGACCTGGCAGGCAACCCAATTTGATGTGCAGGTTGGACCAATCCAGTTAAGACCCACAAGGCCATCAAGGATCACCAAAACACCTAGGTTTGGGCACTTCCAAAGAGAAGATATGCAGTTACTGCTCTAGGTTAGTTGGCATATCTTATATGAGTAATTATCAATAACCTGAAATTTATTGAGGGCCAATATTTCCTTATTAAGTTAGAAGTTAAGCCAAACAATTCAAATCAGCAGTTGAGACTTTTGACCATGAAGATGAAACTAAGGTCATGTAAGAAAAATTGGTTGCATGGTGAAACTTTGACCATGAAAATGAACCTATGGTTGTGTATGGAAATTCGTTGTCAGATGATAAATCCCACTTCATCCCTTTCGAGTTAAACCAGAAGGTTCCCTCCAGATTCGGAAAAGATTAACCTTAAACTCCACAACTCCTCTAAATTGCCAGAAAATTATTACAAGACATTGTCCTAGGTTGCACAGTCTATTGAAACATTCAGAAAAGATTAACCTTAAACTCCACACCTCCTCTAAATTGCCAGAAAATTATTACAAGACATTGTCCTAGGTTGCACAGTCTATTGAAACAATCAGCATAGTCATTCATAAAAAATTAAAAAATAAATAAATAAACTAATAAACAGTATAACTCTTTTGGAGCCAAACCATCTGATTCAGTGGGCACCTGGGTTTTGAGGAATTTCTGGGATAGGCATCAATCTAATTTGGGGCCCAGGTTTCAGGTCAACAGTCAGAATACCAACTTGGTCCAAGTCTGAAGACATACTTCCCAGCATGCTCAAAAAAGATTAATACTAGATACTTTCAGAAAGTAACCTATTAAAATTTTAATGCAAATCTATCACTGCTTTCTCAAGCCAAGATTTGGATATAAGAAAGCCCAAAACATATTGCAAAACGGTATGTTTCAAGGAAGAGGCTTGATAATCTTTATGACCTCATCACATGCCAAGCTCAGTCCTAGCAAATCAGGCCAAATTGATGGTAATGCTATCAATGGGATGTCCCATCCAATTGACACAGAGTGAAACTTACACAAATTTCTTTTTCTCTAATCTAACTAACTACAACCACAAAGAGCATTGACGGTTTTTGTGTCTGTTGGCAGAAGCTGCAACAGTGAATGGGGGGTTTCTTTATAGAACAAAGAACTAAAGGATATGCTTCAAACCTCAATGCATCAACCTGTAATATCATTATATCACAAGGAGATTGGCTCAAAATTCTAGCACCTCGCTGATGACATCCGGTTTCTTTCACTCTTCATTCCCACTGGTCACTCCACCTTAACCTATAATGCAGCCAGCTTTCAAAACATCTTTGATATCTAAAACAACTACTCTCCTTTTTCTAGCATTTATAGTTTTAGGCCTCAAAATATGGTGAAAAAATTAGTGAAGAAAGTGTAATTATTAGTTCATAACGAATTGCTAGAAGTCTTTCCTTATTAAACAAGTTAATGAAGTTCTCATTAAACAGAAGAGTAAGTTACTTGAGTTAAAGTAGGAGTAATACATTTAGGACTGTACGAGGGAGAACGGCATGAGGGAATGTTAACTAGTATAAGGGGAGTTTCCGTACCAAGAAAATGCATTGATATCATATGAATGTGTATGGGGGAGCAGTAACTAATGTAAGAACAATTGGTGTTGGGACAAATGAGTGTCAAGTAACAATAGACATACATCAGAGGTCAACTACGAGTACTTATCTCTTTGGATTGATTATGAATGAATTGATAGCTCATGTTGAAGAGGAAGTTCCTGGTGTATGTTATTTACAGATGATGTGATTTTGGTAAACCAAAGCTACCAAACTAGAGAGGGAGTAAATGAAAAATAATTATAAATTGATACATTAAAATCAAAATGTTTCAGAATAAGTCAAGTTGAGACTGAACATATGAAATACAACTTTTCCAAAAAGGGTAGCATGGGTGAGCAATGGGTAAGAACTGAGAATCAAGATACCCAAAGTAGCCAATTCCATTATCTCATATCAACCATAAGCAGGGGATATTGACGACGATGCTGTACACAGAATTAGAATTAGATGGATTAAGTGGAGAGACCCTTCTAGAGTGCTATGTGACCAATGTATTCATCTCAAGATGAAAGGAAAATTTTACAAGATAACTATCAAGTCTGCTATAATATATTGAGAAGAATGTTGGAAAGTAAAGAAACAAAATATTCATAAGACAAGTGTTACTGAGATAAGGATAATGAGATGGATGTGTGGAAAGACTAGAAAAAAAATATGGTAAGGAATGAACATAACCAAAAGTGCCTAGGAATAGACCAATAGAAGATATGGTAAGGAAAGTAGGTTAAGACAGTTTGGGCATGTAAGAAGAAATTTATAAAGGCACCTATGAGAAGGTCTGAGAGTGTGCATAATGAAGGATATAAAAGAACTAGAGGAAGACTCAACTAGTTGGGATAAGGCATTTGTTGATAACGTTGTTGTTGTAGGAAGACTCAGAAAGACATGGATGGAGTCCATTGGAAATGATTTGAAAACACATAACGTAACTAAAGATTCGGCCCTTGATAGATTGGGAAGGCAGAATAGGATTTGCATCACCAACCCCAACTAGTTAGGATAAGGCATTGTTGTTGTATTATTATTGCTGATGCTGTCCTTGGCTTGTTGTATTATTTTACATTATTTTGTCAGTAAAGATCGATCTATGGAAGAGGAGAAAATGCAAAAGGGAGGAGTGGAGGATTAATAGAACAGAGATTCTATAATCAGTTTATTCCTTGTATTAAACAAAGATTTTAGAATTTTAATCCATTATCATCTACTTGTTGCAGCGGTGTAAACTATTTACATACCAGCTTTAGAGTTTAGAACAGTGAACATTGTTGGTACTAACTACTAAGTACTTATGTTGTTTACCATATGTTTCAATAACTTGTTATGAGGTTTCAATAGATCATGACAAATATTCTTTGTCTAGCTGGATTATTTCTGGTTTTTTCTGTATCACATCATACTTTTTTGGGCAGACACAGATTTGCACGAGCTGCACAGGATGGCATACCAAATTGAATGTCAAATTGTCAAGCTTCCCAAGCTCTGAAAGACCCTCGCCAGAGTGACACCCCTAAATACAACTTCAGTATGCATTCACATAAAATCAGCATAATCTACTTTGCTGTTCAATAGATGTTGTAAGAGGAGCTTAGCCATAATCCCCACTTTTCCATATTCACCTACTCATCTAACACACTCAGGTTACTTTTTGGTGAATATTGACAGATTTATTAAAAAAGAGAAAAATTTAGTGTATATGACAATGCCCACACGCAAAGAACCAACTTCACCCCAAAGAAAAGACATCAAAGATGCTGAGGCAGAAAAACCTGGTCCAACTACCAACATATCAACATCCCTGTCCACTAACATATCCTCTGTGGATAAAACAGTAACCATCCACACTCTCCCCACCCACCTTTGGTGGTAAGGATGTACGACCCACATGAGACCTACTTTTCACAGAGCCAGTTATGTAGAAACATATTAGGCAACTAAACTAGAAAGGAAAGAACAACATATGGTTAGTGTTTCCCATGTAGTAAAGATAAACCTCACCAACGGTGATAGTACAATACATGTAAGGTAATTATTAAAATGCCATAAGCTTGAAACCACGACAATAAAGGAATGTCGGATAGATAAAAAGGTACAGAAGTCATGCTAAGTTATGTGGAATGTAAATTCTAGTTATGCACAGACCTTTCTATTTGAAACAGTCAAAGAGTAAATAGCAATACCTTCCAGTATCACCACAACCCAAAGGTCTTATGGGCTTAAAATGCTTCAAACCAATTGGTTCACCACATGCTATGATCTAAAAAGGAAAAACGTAACAAAACTAAGAAATCAGTAAAGAATACACATAATATGCAAGAAACCTAACAATTGGAAAAGAAAAACTGGAACTTCAAACAACAGAGAAAAATTATTATACATGTAAAACTATCCAAAAAATTGCTAACTCTTACGAGAAGCTCTTAAAAAATGAAAAGTAATGCACAGCATAAAGTGAATTCTTTATTCAACATAGAAATCACAACATCCCACGTAAGATTTGCAATTCCCCTTCAAAACCAAAGCTGAGTTGCAATTCCCCATTAAGATTTGCATTAAAGAAGAAATGGATTTAACTTTTTCCCCGTACGCTTTAATTTAGATTGAACAATTCTAAAAGAATATGGCTCTACTAAAAGCAAACCTTCCCTACTAGCCTCAATGACCAAGCAGGACGTTAGCCACAAAAATAGCCATACCAAAACAGTAAGTATGCCTATTTCCCATCAAATGACTTCTCAAGCTTATTTTAAGTGTGTGTGTGTGTGTGTGTGTGTGTGTGTGTGTGTGTGTGTGTGTGTGTGTGTGTGTGTGTGTATAAAAGTGGGGATTAGACCGTTATTAACCTTATAAGGGCAATAATGTCCAAAATAATGTAAAAGTACTACTAATTTATTTTATTATAAAAATATTACCTTTTTGATAGTTAATTGAATAATATAATATTATATTATTAAAATAATGCTAAATTATTATTGGTCTAAAATAAAAGAAAATAATGGACATTCAAGCTGTATTGTTATTAACTGCTATAACAGCTGTTAAAAGGTCATGTTACATGTACAAAAGCATGTCTATGTTTATGTATGCATACACACATATATAGGGAAATTTGGCACCCCATGTTTTCATTCATCTGGGAGACCATTTTATTTTTTCATTTGATGTGTGATACCGTACATATATACAGGATATCAAGCCCTAATATAGAAGAAGAGTCATAAAGATATCCAGGAGAGTATTAGAAGATGACAAACAAGATGCCACGTCACAAGTCATACCTTTTGTATTGCTACCCAAGAAGAACTATCCTTTTTATGAGGCCTTGGGAAGACAGGTTGAGAATGGATTGCCCACAAATCTTCGGGTCTCTAAAGGACAATACAATTATAGAAATTATGTCAGCCATAAATGCAATGTAAGGGAACAATTACAGCAAGTTTCAACATATAATGGACCACCAAGCAGCATCTTTCTTTTGGTTGGTGGATCAGGTTCAATTATAAATTATAATGCCGATAACATAAATCACTAGCATTGTACAAAAATGAACATGGCAAAATTATATCTTTGTCCAAACAAATCACAGTGATAAAGAGTGATACCTTACCGAGTTGGCATCAGGAAGCTCTCTAACAGCTTCATCAACATTTTCTGCAGTAGCTTTGACCTGGAAAAATAAAATACATGATGAATGATGTACCAATAAAACATAACAAAGCAATTTAGGTTCAAATTCCAGTGATTTTATTGGTACTCAAATGATGAAAAAAGAAATGGTCACCAACAAAGACTTTCAACAGCCACAAGTCTTACAAGAACCAAGGCTAAATCAAAATTTATTTCCCATTTACTATTATTCATGTTGATTGTTGACTACATCAAGAGTGCCACTTTCTTCCACTAGCTTAGAATATCCTCATGTCAGTAGTATGTACGATGGTTCAGTATTAATGTTTGCCTGCACGGTGACACTTTCATGAAAAGTTTTCAAGTGACAGTGATATTATTGGTTATTCTCTTAGCCCCAGAAAACAAAAAGAATATTAATAGTTTTCGTTTCTTTTTTTGTGTGTGTGCGTGTGGGTGGATGGGGGGGTAAACATCAGAAACGTGGATTTTGAATAAACAAAAATAATACTTGGCCTTTTGATACGCATAGAAATATGGAACTAAAATTATGGTATTGAATGAGATAACCTTTTTAGAATTCAGATTCATTTCATGAATTCCAAGAAATAACAGCCCATATCAGCAGTTTCCTATATCCCTATCCATGTTTGTAGGCATAAATCCACAACATGGGAAGTGACGTTGTCTCATGGCTCATATGATGCTGCAAATTCAAGAATTAGTATCAGGCAAAGTCCTTGTTTTATAAATGATATCAGTCAATGCTGCATCAGTTGTTTACGCTTCGTGAGGTCATTGCCTAAAACACAAAGTCATATAAACCAGTAAAGCATTAATTGTCTAATTAGTTCAAAAGCCAAGTGCAATTATACGCATTCATGGACTCTGTTTTCATCAATCTTAGTTATTTATCTTTTCTTTTCCTACTTTTGGATGTCCCTCATTCCCAAAATCTTGGTAACGAGCAGAAATGGACCTGAATGGTCTCTGGTTAGAGTTTTTCCCCCAAAGGCTTTACTCTCTATTGTCTGCTCAATGAAACTTCCTTCTTCAATCCGATGGCTTCACATATACTCAATTGCACTATGATCAAATAAAACGCATTTGACCTGTTATGATATGCAATTTGATGCATAAAACATGAACTTTTTAGATATCATTTCCAGTTCTACGAACTGGACTCTGCTGAAAGGAAAAGATAGTCCTAAAAGACATCCAAAAGTATCACTGTAAAAAGTTACAGATTGACGAGATCACGAGGATATTAAGTGAACATCAAAGTTACACACCAGTTTAGCACTTTGCAGCTCGACCCTCTCTGAAAGGCGGTTTCTAAGGGGTTCCACATGATCACTTCCAACTAGTTGGACACCAATAAAGTATTGAATTTCACCCTAACAAAAAACTCAGGTGGATCAGAAAAGGCTACAAGAAAGTTGCAGAATTAGTTAACTAAAATACTGGTAATGATTTAATAAAACAACAGTAATCTAGAAAAGAATATGAGAGCGACCTTCTGGTCACGCATAGGCTGCAAGTGGAATAGATTCAAAAATTTATTACCTGTGAAAATTCACAAAGTCAATCATACTGATAGCAAATTGCAATAACTAGTACTCTAAATTAAGAGAGCAAATCACAGCCCCAAGGATATCATACAGTCTCATCAATTCTCCTACTATACATATTGATATCCTTAGCTCATGATTAGCTCATAGGCAACACGATCAAGATTTAAAAAGTCAAAAATAATGAATATAACATAATTTATACTACATTTACACCATCAATATGTCAAACGCATTGATTACCACTCTTTGTGTAATTAATCAACTGAACAGTAATTTCCCTTTGCTCTTTGATAGCATCTCTTATTTTTGATACAGTTCCTTGATCCGTTTCGGGTCCTTGGAGAAATCTGTACAGAAAAATAAAGTGTATCAGTATAGTTGTTTCTGATGAGCATTCATCAGAAGTGGAGAAATAGAACAGAATGGACTCAAGAGTCAATCAGTTGTGATTGCAAAATGCTTTGTGAAATCACATCTGAAACATCCATCTGAGTGTTAATTTTAGTTCCATAAACAGATAAAATAAAACCACAGTGCTTTCAATACAATCAATCTATGCTTTCGTTTATAACTGATCATATGGCAGTTCATCGCACAGGACAAATGTGTGAAGTTTCAAACTATAACATCAGTTGCTTCTAAAGCCAATCAACATGAAATTGGCTAGGGTATGACAGACTATGTTACATGGACTCAGGCGCAAGTATATGACTAGGTGCCAGACTCATTTAATCCCTATATCATAGGACACGGGCACTTGGCTCATACACCATATATTTTGAATTTATTTAGGTTAAGTAGTACTAATATAGGGGACTCAGCCCATACACTATATGTTTAATTTATTTAGGCTAAGTAGTAAAAAAATTTGATACTACCTATACATAAAATCAGTTTCTACATATATAGAACTTATTAATTATATGATGAAGATAGAAGAACAATTTATTTAAAATAGAGGAAACAGCTACTAAAAGAAACTAAAGATGGCTGTGAAGAATCCAACACAGATCCTATACCCACACCCAATGTCATGTCGTGTCAGCACAGGTACTTTGGGTTGAATAGAAAAATCCATCTAATATAGATGAAAAATTGACAGACATGTAGCTTCCTTCAAGGTTTTAATCTTGCAAATTGAGGTGGTCAACAAAGGCTTTGAAATATAAAAATTATGCATACATATATAGATATGCATGCAATCATATAAAAATATACATGTATTTATGTAATAGATTAACACATTCAAATATTTATAGATAACAGATAAATATACCAATATGTAGATCCCTTATTCAGGTAATAGCTATCATTTCTACCACACAAAAGAAAAATCTCATACCGGCAATTTCTTCCCAGAATTTCTTCCCGTGTATACTCTGTCAGTTCAAGGAAGCTATCAGATGCAAAAATCTGCGTATCAGAACACCGGTTTGAGTCACTTCTTACAAACAAACTACACAGAACTGCATATCCTGAATAGATTCTGTTCAGAAAAAGGATGACATCTAGGCACACTAAAACCAAACACCAATGGGATGCAGTGATAAGCTTCAAAAGAAAATACATGCAACGTGACCATGTCTTCTTTTCTTTCTCATTTTCCAATGAGTAATATATAGAGTGTAGAGTATGTACAGAGGAAAGTATAAAATATGGTAGAGAACTCCAATACACTAAGAATCTATATTTACTCTGCTGTGGTCAAACAATTTTCAATCTTTCAAGTACGAGAATGAATGTGTGCTCAACAAGACATCCAGATCAGAGTCGTCAAATGTCTACAATAAGAAACTCCCATAAGAGAAGTATTTTCTCAATTTATCAAACTACTCCTATATGCATAAAGCTAGATAGCATTTTAAAATGCAAGATGGAGTAAATTACCATCTATTGATGAATAAATAACTGAAAGAGTGTTATAGAATATCATTTGTTACGTGTAAATGCAATATGATTACACATTATATCTATAGATACGAATGAAATGTCATGCCTATAATACAATATGTAAATATTAACACAACTATTTCTTCTCCCAATTAAAAAACAGGAAAGTGTAGAAAAACCAAAGCTACACAAAGTTACAATCTTACAATTGGGTTATCAGGCAGCCTAGGATCTGTTATCACAAAATTTTTTTCAATGCGCTCCAGTGTTGTTGCTAGGTCAATTCCTTGACGTATATCCCTTTCTCTTTCAAGACGATCCCAACTGTCAGAGCGTTGTATATCTTTGGTCATTAAAACCTCCGGCTCAATTACAGGCTGGCAATCATGCTTTTCTACAGAGCTTAGAGACCTGCCTTTAAACCTGTAGGTGACAAGTACATATCTTGTATCAAATCAGGTGACTCATAAAAGGCAAAATCAAGATACCTGATATGCATATTTATACATGCCTAATTAAGATAAAATTTAGTACTTGTGTAACAATTGAAGGGCATATGAAAACATTCATTGGCCCTAACCTCGCAAACAACGATAAATCCCTAAAGATTGCAAATTAAAGCATTAGATGTCTAGAAGCCAAAAGTAAAGTTTGCACCAGTGGAGGGGAAGTAAAAAATTGTTTTGCCTTAGGCTTCTGTCAAGGGCTTGCACATTTTTGCAGGACCTTCTATAACTATAACAGATTAACTGTTAAAGAATATTATAAGAATTTGGTTACTAGATCACCCAAAGCTTTGTCAATGCTTCCGCAAGCTACTATCTATTTCCTTACTAGCCAAAAACATAAGCAGTAAACAAATATGTAACTCCTCCAAGGATCAAGGTAAATGAACCTTATTCTTCAGGGAGATTAGCTGGGATTGAACAGGGGAATTCTTGATTATTGCTCTGCCAAGCAACTGTAAGGTTTTTGGAAGTGAAAAACTAAACTTGAAATATGTAAGAACTTGATGAGGAACACAAAAGCATCAATTTCTTTTTTGTGGGAAATTTGGGAACGTTTAAACCCCACAAATTGATAAATTTTTTAAGGCAAGTTTTGGAGCTCATCAAAATATGGGAATCACAGCCTAACTACTAACGAGAAGAATGACACTATGTCTATTCATTCTAAGATATGACATAACTGTATAAACTTTAAAAAGAAAAAAGTACAGAAGCCTTTCCAAATTCTCCTAAAGATGATACTTAATCTCGTAGACATACAAGAACTTTTAAATTTTCTTCCAGACATAATTTCAGGATTCAGGATTGAGAAAAACACTTCCCATAGAGCTTATCATAAAGGTAAGAGAACTAACAATCCACAGGACCTTTCTTATCATAGATCGAGTTGCACAAAATTTTGACATTGGGCGTAGGTTACTCCGAGAAAAACTAATCCATGCAGAATAAAGAAGTCAGAATAGTTGATATAGAAAAAATGACAATCCGTCCAGTACAAATCAACTAGTGTTTCTTGACCAGTTCGCACAGCCAACCAATAAAATCCAATTATACACAGTTTCAAAAGCATATAACTTGGAAAAGTCTATTGAAAATCCACTCAAATGCTATATAGAGGAACTAGTTAGCAGGCATACCTAACACAATTCTGAGAGGTAAACGCAATGGCTTTCATTTCCCGTTCTTTTTTCCTTTGGCCTTTACAAATCAGCGTAAAGCATAAGAAATTTAAATTACAGACTCACCCCATTAAAGAATTGCGTCCTGATTTTCTAGATTTCTTTCCAGCATCATGACAAGAACTTGCTCTAGACACATCACTTCTAGCATCAAATTGAAGAGTTTGCCTAACAGGCGCACTTAGATTTTCAATTTCAGCAGATTTTGGCAGAACATAATCAAGGTTAAACTTCTCTTTCCCTTCAGGCTTGCAAGGTGTATCATCATCAGCAGATTGAACATGGGATCGCGGATGTTTCACAGTTTGGATGACCTCTGTGATTGAACCTAAGGCCCTCTCCTTCTGTCGATCTGATATAAAAAAGATTACAATTACATTCTATTCCAGTAATCCCATTAATTTTTATAACACAATAGACTTGGAGTTCTTGTGTCTAAAATAACATTGAAAAAGTGTGGTTACCGTCATAGCGGATTAATGATTTTGACAAACCATTTGGTCGCAATGCTTTTTCATTCAAACCTTCTGTGTATTTACTGACTTCAACCTGCATTCTGTATGAAGGATGCAATGGTTAGAAGGCACTAAATGTTAAAAGAGAACTCAAGTTTCTTCTGTTATTCAACCAAACAATTTCGACTAGAACAAAGTCTGTTACATATGGTTAAGAAAAAAAAAATATATATATATACAGACATACACACAGTCTGTTACATATAGTTAAGAGAAACAACACAAGCACAAGCACACACACACACACGCATACGCGCGTGCGCGCGCACACACACAGATATAGATACAGGAAAGATCATATAATGTTCAGAAACCTGGAAACTATTTACACACAAGCCCAAGCACCAAAACTCAAACCTCAAAAAGGACAACCCAGGCATCTATCTCCCCTTCCACACACAATAATGGAGCCGTGGCGAATCACTGTAAGGAACGCAGCAATTTTGCCACGTAATCGAACAGCTGCTGCTGCAATTTGGAAATGCATGAAATACCTCTGAAATTTATGGGAAGCCCTAGGAACAACATCAAACAAACGGGTTGAAGACGTTTTTCACACTCAACACATAAGAAATT
Source organism: Pachysandra terminalis (assembly GCA_031762675.1). Classification (NCBI taxonomy): domain Eukaryota; kingdom Viridiplantae; phylum Streptophyta; class Magnoliopsida; order Buxales; family Buxaceae; genus Pachysandra; species Pachysandra terminalis. The sequence continues at coordinate 19,827,902 of JAUPMG010000004.1, forward strand.
TTCTCTATTCGTATTCTAATATCTTGACACGTATCACTTATTTAGACTAAAAAAGAAAAAAAAAAACTAATTTTTGTGCCACACCAATCATCATGAAGGAGTTGTCAATAAAATGTTTGTCATTATTCACCACAATTAAAAGGTAAAAAGAAAGGGATATTGAACTTTTATTTAGCTATTTCAAGTTTTTCTATCTCAAGGACAAAAAATAAAAAAATAAAAAAAAAGTCAGTTATATGGACCAAGGTTTTAAAGACCAGAACTAGTCGCCAGACCGATCCGGTCTGGTATAGAAAAAAAAATTAATTTTAAAAATTTCATACCGGCGCCAAACCAGACTGATGGAACCGGTCGTCGAACTGTCGGACCAACGGTACCGAAAGCCGGACCGGTCGTCGGACTGCCGGAACCGGTCACGGACCGGAGGGACCGGTCACCCAAGCAGTGATACTGGTGATGCACAAACCGGTAAATGACCCAAAATGCCAATTAACCAATTGGTTTGCACAATCAATGGATTTGAATACTTGCTTTCACTGGCCTAAATCAA
>JAUPMG010000004.1:19833028-19870331 GCA_031762675.1 Pachysandra terminalis
CCCCCCCCCCCCCCCCCCCCGAGGGCCTCATCGAAATCTAGAGACGGGATCTGAATCGCTCCCTCCTCCATCTGTATTGGAGGAATCCAGTGATTAACTTGTAACCAGAAGCTAGAGGAAAGAATTGGAGGAGGGAAACTTGGCGCGCCCTTTGCGGCTTTTCCAGTTTTCTTCTGAGACTTCGCAGACCCCATTGCTTGGACTAGAAAAGAAAGAAGAGAGAAGAGGCTCCTCATAAGGTTGATGTGAACAACTTCGGAATGCAGGTTGCAGAACAAGAGAGAAGAAAGGTAAAAGAAAGCAGTTGACAATAGTAAAACCTTTGATACGCTGCCCCGCCTTTTATAAACTCCATGCAATCATGAAACCGTCTGGAGATCCAGGAGGGCAGTTTCGGGACTGCCAAGCAGTTCGAATGACGCTCAATCCTAGGGTGACATCTCAGCATAAGCATTTAATGCGGCATGTCCTGTGTCCCAAGGAAGCTCATACGATAGCTAGCCCACGATTCGGTAACAATATGGCTGCCAATGCATTTAATGCCTTATAGAGTTTGCACTTACAACGTGTCCCATCAACACGTTCTAAGTGCAGGGGGATAATGATGACCCCCAATTTGAAAATTCAAATTTAACCAATGAGATAAGGCCACCTGTCACTCATCTCCAATATTACACTTCATACCCCTGCCTCGAAGTACTCCTCGAGATATGTCTTCAGCAAGACACGCACGAACTCGAAGGACATGTCAATCTCGAGAGCATTTCCGGGTAAAGACTTAATGATCTAATCCCGAGACCGATTAGAGACAATCCGACCCTACTCTGCATACGAGTAGCGACTTTATGATCTAATCCTGATACCGGATAGAGGCGACTTAATCCTATACCGAGTCCGAGTAAAGCCTTATGATTTAATCCCGAGACCGGTTAGAGACAGTCCGACCCTACTCCGCATATGGGTAGGGACTTTATGATCTAATCCCAATACCGGATAAAGACATTGTTATCCTATTTCGAGTTCGGATAGACTTGATTATCTAATCCCAACACCGGATAGTGACACAATGAGATCCTAATCCGAGATAGGGTGAAGACTTTATGATCCTATCCTAAGAATGGGTGAGGACTCTATGATCCAATCCCAAGACCCGATAGCGACTTTATGATCCTATCTCAAAGTCATAAGGCGACTTCATGACCCAACGTTGATTTCGACACCGTGTGATAACCATGTGATTCCACACGAAGTGCTAAGTGGTTTTTACCACTCTTGAAAGGCACTGCAGCGGCCTAACCCACCCCGAGATGGGCAATTCGTCATCAGGCTGATAACCTCGACTTGACCCTCGTGGCGAGGTCCACATCACGTTGGAAGCCCTCACATACTAAAGAGTTGTCCGAGAAACGATAACTTCACTCTAACAATGTAGACTTTGTCTCACACCCCAAGTCCTGAACGAAAGGAGTCGTTTCGAGTTTGATACATCTCAGTTGTAAGAGCACCCGAGATCGCAAGTCGAGTTGTGATACAACATCGAGTAACGACTTAACTCGATGTTATGAAGCGCCATACTAGCCGTCATGTTACAATCACTTAGCCCAGGGAGTTATTCCCTAGGGAACCTCACTCAGGAACAATATCACGAGTCTCTTAAATCACTTGGATAATAGGACAAAATGGGGGAATATTGAGATACCTAAAGGAATGGTGGCCCAGAAAAACGTCCCATCAAGTCCATGACGATTACTCGGCAATTGACCTAACCCACATGGGCGAATGTCACATCAAAGGGACTGAGCACAAGCAAAGGTTGTTTGCACCTTTGTATGAAGTGACAGGTGACAGTCAATGTATGGGGCAAGGACACTTGGAAGCATCCTACTGTGTCCGACCCTAGATGGCTGACACTTGTCACTCTGGCCTTCTCCAAGAGTTTTGGCTATAAAAGCCCTCACTCTCATTGGACAAGGGATGGACTTTGAAGCAATTTAGGATTCACCAAGAAAACCTAGAACCTCGGACTTCAAGACTCCTCTATGTTTGTGGTCTCTCTCTCTCTCTCTCTCTCTCTCTCTCTCTGTGTGTGTGTGAAACCATTCCTTGGGATCTTTGATTTCTTCTCTTTGTTCTCATTGACTTGACCTTAGCAAATACGGAAACCTCGTATTAAACGGACATCAAGATTTAGGCCACTACGAGATAGGCATTCGAACTCACTGTACCCTCATTGGTTAACCACTCAGATATTGATATCTGTCATCTTGAGTTAGTGTAATTAATCCTTTTTGTTAACCAATTTTGGGGATCAACAGTACTTATATAAACTGCACCAAACGTAGCCTAAATGTCATTTTAGTACTACAAAAACATAGGAAACAGAATGTTTTTGAAAAGGTAACTTCTGAACGTTCGTTGCCCAGTCCTCGTGGCCACATTTGGACGTCAAGAAAATGCCAGAAAGTAAGTGAGAAAGAAATATATGTATGTATGAAAAATCGATGTAACAGAAAGTGAATAATATTTCTGATTTTGATTGTCTGGAAGAAAATGGCATGATTATTAATGAAAATAATGTAATGGTAGGTTTGATTAGTGAGAAGTTCATAAGAATTTTGAACACAATTTTCAATTCTGCCCTTATATCATAAATCATATTTATGCTATGTCAATTAGGGGTGCAACTCAATTTTGTTTGATTTGGATTAACGCCAGCTCAAGACCAAACTGACGTTGGTGAAGGTTAACCTGAAATTGAATGGAACCGAATTGAGAACTAAACTTTCTAACCCAAAAACCAAATCGAATTGAAATAGAAAACTCTAAACCCATACCAACCCCACCCAAATTGTAATTTTGGTTCAGTTCAATTTGGGTCGGGTTAGATCGGTTTAATACAACTTTTTTTAGAATTACTTTATACATACACAAAATATTATGTTTTATCTATAATATATAATATATAATATATGATGTATCATATATAATACATATTAAAGACGATAATTTTGTCTATATCGATTCGGTTTAGAACTATATACATTAGAGTTTGGGTTTTGGTTTGGTTTGGTTTAACCAAGACTTCAACTCAAAACCAAACCAAATCAATTTAGTTCGGTTTTATAATTTTAAAATCAAAACCGAACCAAATATCTAGAAACCTAACTCAAACCAAACCGAAGTCGGCTTGGCTCGATTCTGTTTTGGGCTTAACCGACACAAGTTTTATCATTCATTCTTTCGCAGGAGTGGATCCCACATTTCTTTCATGTTTTTGGTAACCAAACGAATGCGGGCAACAAAAGAAAATATGCTTTTTAGCATTTTCTTGCACTTTCTGTGGATTCCAAAAGGAAACAATGTGGATAGGAAAAGGAACCAATAAAAAATGTTGTTCTATCAAAGGTCAGACATCTTGCGATTTTGAATTCGGAATCCGGTCGCGGGAAATGTTGTTCTTTTGGATGAAGATAACGAACAATATAAAAAGTTTCAATAGAAGAAATATAGGACTCTAAGTCACCTGAACGCTGAGCGGATGCAGAAGCAAAAGCGTGCGAACGTCAAACTTAAAAATAACTTGTACTCCATATATATAATTTATATAAAAAATATTTTAATTTCTATTTTTATGTTCAATCACGTTTACAACAAAAAAAAAATAATACAAAATTATTTTCCTGTCATTCATAAAAGCCCTCAATATATTACAAGAAAATCGCGACATATTAAAATAAAACCCCTAACATATTACAAGAGAATCTATTTAGTTTAATCTGTATATAACCTAAAAGATACCTATTTTTATATTTTCATAAAAGTTTTTAACACATTACAAACAAATTCCTTATATTTTACTTTCACTCCAAATCGTATTCAAAAATTCAAATCCGTAAATTTGAGGCGTTTCCGTGCTCAGAATGCGGATTTGCATTCTGAGCGCCAAAATGCCCCGTAGTTGGACGGATTGTGCGAGTTAGATAGGATTGGGTAAAATAAAATATCCAGTGGCCTCGGCCAAAATCTTGCTCTTACAAACAAGTGTAGTAATGAGAGTCGCTCCACGTGTCAACAAAGCTGATATCTGGTCCGTGATGTGAAGCTCCAAGTCAACGGTGATTGCATTTGACTTTGGGTTTGAGAGTCATTATATAATAATATAGTAGAGGAGGAGGAAGGAGATGTATGGCTTTCCTTTGATGATGGCTGGTTGGCTGGGGGGTCGGCGCCGACCCTGGAATGGATCCCGCGGAATTCCAAGCCCCATAAGATAAAAGAAATTCCCTCTCTCACTCACTCCTCCAAACTATTCTCAAAATCCAATTGACTTATAACGTTATATAAAGGACTTTTCCTCTTTCTTTTACACAACTCAAAAAACTTTCTGGAACCAAAAAGATGATATTTCTTGTGTTTGGTCAATCTCGTCTTCAAATTGCCACACTCGTCTTCTACACTTGCTTTTGGATTCCATTCCTTCAGCTGAAGCAGGCTTTACTCAGCTTCTTCATAGGATTAGTCTCTAGTTCCAGTTCAGGTCAGCCAGTGGAGTGCTTTCACTTGGTATGTACAGATGATTTTGTCAACCTTCCAGTGACAAGGTTCGAGGGGTTGTTGTTGGAGTGTAGTAGTAGAGATGATGAAGTATGTTCTGTTTGCTTGGTCGAATTTGATAAGGAAGACGAGGCGACCCAACTGTCTAGGTGTGGCCATACCTTTCACCTTCACTGCATTCAAACGTGGCTCCACTGTAACCACTTCACATGCCCTCTCTGTAGGTCGTTTTTCTTAGATTTTTAACCTTCCAAACCAAAATGTGGTCTTCCCTTCTTCTAGACACTACTACTACTACTACACTTTATTGAATAGGTACCTACCTTACTTCTTCATTAGTTTTTCCATTTATTGGGGGTAAAATTACCCTTTTTTATTTTTTTTTTCTCTTTTCTAGATTATTAAACATCAAATTCTTCCTGTAATTACATGATAACTGTTAATTGAGTTATTTTGATTAATCTCTTTCATTTCTGTTTTGCTAAAGATAGAGTGGTGCATAAATAAATTGTTTGTAGCCATTGTTCATTGAATCGTTGGGACGGGAACGGGATCTTCTGTTATGAAGATCCCTGTTATATGCACAGGAGCATAACACGTGTCCTGAGAAGCCCACCACATTAACAGGTGACCTACCATTTTAAAAAACCCTAAGAAAAGGGTGAACCCCAAGAGACCCATCGCATTAACCGGTTAGGCAGGTCACCAGTTAATTTGGTGGGCCCCCAGACACGTGTTATGCTCCTGTGCACATAACAGGGATCTTTATAACAAAAGATCCTGTTCCGTTGGGGCGGGGGATTGAGTTTCAGGAGCTGATCATTTTGTGGTCCTATGATTGACCCTGAGATCTTATTATATGTGGTTGAGATGGGTTGACTCAGAGGGAAGTCAACTATTTATTGCATCAGATCATGATTTTCATTTCTCCTTTTTCTAACAGAAGAATCCCTGGGTCCTTTTTTTGTCTTTATCTCTATGTTCTTCCCAGATATGAAGGTGCTGATATCTGTTGATTACCAAAGTATATTAAAAAAAAAAATCGCATTTGATGCTTGAATTGATCATCTTCAAATCGAAATAAAAGACCCTTTAAATGCCATTTATTCAGTGACAAAAGAGTTCCAACAAGGATAATAATAATACAGGAGATAGAAGCATGGTGAGTGCCATCAGGTGGAATAAGGTAGACGCATGGTTCTCCCCTAATTCATGCTAAACTGCTGTTTGCTGTTTTTTTAATGCACAAGAACATAACTTACGGGTAGTAGCTCTTCTCTCTGCTATACAGTAGTAAATTTGTTTAATAACACATAAAACCTGCACAGTAAACAATTCAACAATAAAGAACCAACAAAACAATTCTGCAACAAATTCAAAGAAGTCTATGCTGTGCAAAGTGTGAGATCCATTTATATGATGAATATTTTATAGCAGTCCTATCAGTCAGATAAAAGAAACTAAAGATACTTAAAGATTCTGTGGACAGATGCAAAGATAACATCAGCAACAAGCTTTAGTTTTAGTTGTTTATAAGTGCGGGTGTACACATCTTCTAGTGTCTAAATTGAAAATAACTGTTTATTCTAACCTCTAAAAGAGTTCTATGGACTGAACAGGCACTCCCTCTTCTTCCCATTGTGCATCCTTAGCCTTCGAGTCTTTTCCAATCAATTTAGGAGGCACATCTAATGGTGGCGGGTTCTGCATAATAAAGAAAAGCAAATAACTTCAGATTAGCTCAACTGGCAGAGGTTCTAGCTCAAGAACTGGAGATCCCAGGTTCGAGTCCCTGGGCTTACCTGATATATGGTCCTTGTGGGTGGAGTCATGTATCCGGGGTTTACCCAGTCCCCACTATGTGGGGTCGGGGGTTCCACATCAACAACAAAAAAAAAAAAAAAAAATCTATATGTCAAGCATTTGGAAACTGCATATTGTAAAATTAGATCTTGAAAAATTGTTTTCTTCTTCAAGTAGATGTGCACGAGTTTCTCATTAAAAAAAAAAGGTCTGCATATAAAACTAACACAGAACTATATCTGATCTACGTTATGCTGCATGGACAATCTAAAGAAATGGCATATCCTTATTGGACTCGACGCTGCAGATTCTTGTAAAACATCTACAAAATTTTCTATTTCTTTTCTTTCTTTCTTCTTTTTTTGTTAAATTGACATTGTAACATAATATTACTAAGTTCATTAAGCCCTTATCTACATGTATACGAGGCAATTTATAAGTTATATCATTTAATTCAGCATGTTCTATTAATAAAATTATTTTCTTCTCAGTTATTCATATATATTGCTACATAGACGAAGCCAAATTTCTTGAATGTTCCATATCCAACATGTTGTACTGACACTTGTACCCATATCAAGCCTACACAGAATCTATGTTTTCAAGACCCAATGTCAAGCAATATTGTTCTATCTACAACACCCAATCGTGTTGCTCAAAGAACTACAATCAAATCAAAAACCGCATCTGGAATAAGAGATGACTCTATTCTGCAATAGAAAAGTTACCATGCAACGGATCAGAGGCCAATTAATTCCACGGAAGAAAGGGTGTTGTTTGATTTCATTCGCACCGGTGTTTGATCCTAAACGGTTTTCCGGTTCTCTCTGCAGTAATGCATGGATCAATTGCCTGGCTGCAAGACTTACCTGAAAATGTGTAAAACATAATCAAATATGTGGAATATACTTCCTTCTGCTATTGGAAAAAGAAAAAGAAAATGAATTTTGAGGGAAAAAAAAGTGTCGCACGATCACTTTAATAGCCCAAAATGAAAGAACATAACAAAATGCTAAAGCGTTTTAAATTTGGTCCTAATAATAATAATAACATTAATCCTTGCTAGAATTCAAATGGGTCTTATGGGGTCAATATACCAATCTTTCTAAATATGAATCAAGTTAAACCTTAAATTATTTTGTAGGATTTGTATTGATGTTAAAATTTGTACTGTAGTTGTTGAATCTAATATTAGGTTTGGAGATTGTAACATAATAAGAGCGATCATTTGAAACTCTAAAAGTTGATCAAGCTAAGTTTCCTAAACACATCTTGTTTGGCCTCTGGTCAAGTTAATTCAATTTTCTTGTGGGCATATGTTATAGCACTCCAATTGAACAGGAAGATTGATAATGAAACGGATTTAATTAAATGGAGAATTAGAGTGGCAGTATGATAGCAAGGAATATGATTTGTACCGGAATGCTACTTGGAAAGGTGAGATCTTTACGCAGGATGTTAGCAAATGTTTTCTGCCTGTTCTTTCCCCTGAAGGGTGTACGGCCATAGAGCATCTCATACAACAAAATACCTGCACGCCAAACATAAATAAAGGATAAGAAATAAAATTTAGAGACTAAATAAAAATACACAAATGACATCTCCCAAAAAGCATAGAGCCAAAATCTGATGGAAGGGATCATCCCCTAACAAAATTTATATAAGTCTGGAGAGGTAGACGCTATCAATTCTGAAAGTGCATTATAATAGTTACAGAAAAATGAAGGGATGGGAGCCACATATGCTCCACAGTCCGGAATGAGAGCCACATATGCTACACAGGCTGGGATGGGAGCAACATATGCTCCACATTCCACACTCCACACTCCATATTCCCTGTACATTCTACAGCAGTTATAAGCATAGAATACATACAACTTAATGCTGGAATGTTGACTGTTGAACCCTCTATGGATAGGTATCGTAATTATAGTAACAATTTATTAATCATTAGAATAGAATTTTCCGAGACATCCCAGCTTAAGAACTGTAAAGCTCATCCTTATTCTGAATTAATCGACAAAGTGATTACAAGCTCATATATGTCACGATCATGATATGCTTACCAAGAGCCCACCAATCAATTGCACTGCTGTGGCCTGCACCTGTAATAATTTCCTGCCACAGAGTGATCTGTGAGAAATCTAAAGACACAGGTGAATAAAATCATTAATATCACAGTTTACGTATAGAAAAGATTATTAAATTTAATCAGTTTTATTATTACTATCACACAAATGTAGAACATGCTTACTTATTTGATTGATTGGATTAAAATTTTCGGAACAAGCCTCTATTGAAACCGTATACCTAAATACAAGTTAAAAAAAAAGCTAGCACAAGCATTAACAATGGGCTGATAATTGGTTGGTCCAAATAAAATGTACTACAATTATAAATGACAGACGCATGGTTCGGATCATGTGTCCTTCACCTTTACCCTCTCTCACCCACCACACTTATTTTTTTCCTTCCCACCACATCTGAAACTTTTCTATCTCTAACATGTTATCGAGTTCAAAACTTAAAAAATGTTATAATTACCAAAATTGTGGGATGAGGAACATTTAGCATAAGATCAATGTTAGAAAAATTACCAGAACAGCCAACAGGATGAGACATCCATGAACTCATGTGGTAGTCATCAAAGACAAGTTACTGGAAGAGATAAGATATTTCTCTGTTTTCCATTTGGGTTGGAATACACTTCATGATAGATCCTAATTTTGTGTATATCTCGAGCTTTCAGGAAATTGTCTCATTAGCTCGTACACACATGGAATTGTGCCATTTAAATTTTAACAACGTTACTTTATCATGAAAAGAAAAGGTGAGAGAGTAACGTCTTCACTCTTTTCTCAATAGACCTCATCTTGTAACGTATGTTGACAATCCGTTTTTGAGCTGCATTCTAATTATCTGTTTGGGATGAGGTGGGTTTTCATACACGTTAATAAAGCAGTTATGTTGGCACTTTGTTTCTCAAGGTCAGTTGCTTTGATAGTGAGTTCCTTCTGCCATGTGTTGAGGTGTTTGGAAGGAATATATGTATCATTGACAATGAATTGGAAAGGATCAAAGGCATATTTTTTTTTCTGATCTTATTTACGAAGGAATTTAACTGAACCTGTTTGTCTGACTTCTATGCTGACAGAAAGAAATCAGTTATCTTGGATTGAGTGCAGTCCTTCTACATTTCTTTATATGTCAACTATCAGTCTTAGTAATTATCTTTTCATTTAACATTTTACAAGTGCCTCATGAGAAATAAAACACACTTTTTTCAGTTGATATGGAAGTTGAATATGACAGGAAAGGTAGATATTCGACATGCAATGAAGTTTCATCATACCGGAGCAATGTATTCTTCAGTTCCTACAAATGAGTTTGATTGTGTAACAGGTTCTGCTACAAAGATTGGGGGGGGCCGACTCCTTGACGACCTCCTCTTTGTTGGTAGCGGAGGCTTTATAATCTGCAACATGTATAAAAACTATATGAAAAAAAAAAATTAGGACTATTCATCATAAAATGAAGCAATGATTCTTTTACTTTTGGCACCCATCAAGTTATTCATCTCTAAATAGTCAAGGAGGGAAGTGATACAGGAAAGGTCCAAGTCCTTGTGGAAGGAATTAATAGGCCAGAGCAAAAATACAGGAACCAGAGTACATAGTTCCATATGAGAAAGTAGATTCATAACATAGAAGATCATGAACAAAAGGGATCATTCACAATGCAGAAAATGATGAGGGGCATCATTCCTACTGAAGACAAAATATCCTCAACCAGAATTTCTCTTGCAAGTGCCTATAACTGCTGCAGCAATATTTCTTGTGAATCCTTGACAACCTCTTTGTTTCCAATAGTCTGTCTTGCTTCATTCATATGAGCAACAATTGGAGCTCTGGGTGGTTCCGAACTCTATCCTTAACAGAGGCATTTAAGACTGTTTTTCATCTTATGAAAAACGTTCCAACTATGTAGCTAAAGCTGAAGCACTAATGGACAGTCACAATTTGTTCCCTTCTATGGCGAAATCAAATATCTGCATTCTATCTTCAAATGTGATTCAAACATAATAGTTGAAACTATTAAAGGATCTCAAAAAATGCCCCGAAATTTATGGTTCACCTTCTGACGTAGGGCAGCAGCTAATCTTAATAAAGGTATGGATTTTCGACGTTGCAGATCAAACCCCAACAAGGGTTTTAAAACCAAGCCAAAACAAAACAACAAGAAACCAAGGAAGATTCTGTTCCATGTGCACTCTGCTTAAAACAAAAAGTGTGGTGCAAAATCAGTTCAGTGAACCATGTCTAGTTTGTCAAGTCCAAAGTTAAAGGAAACAGGAATGGTCATACAAGCCATTGTTGGTTCCTTTACTCTTTCATCTAAAATGGAAAGGTAAAAGATGAAAAAAAAATTATAGGTGAAAAGACTTGGCAAAAACTGCATCTTTAATTTATAAAAACCTGTGACCTGTATTCTGAACAGGTAAGAAAAAATATAATATATATAGTATGTATGTCTGGTATGTTAATAAAGAAAAGAATCATCTCGTAAGGAAAATGAATAGCATACCTGTGGTTTACATGATGTCATAAATGATAGATCAAAATCAGTTAATGCAACATGCCCGTCCTTTTGGAGTAACACATTTTCAGGCTTCAGGTCCCGATAAATTATTCCTGTTTACATAGAGTCAAAGAAAAGATGGAAAATAAACCATCTGCTAACTATATTACCTTCACCGATTTAAAAGTCTCATTGATCTATGCTTGGCATCCAAAACTAAGATGAAACATATATTACCAATCATATCCTTTTCACATTAACACAAAAGATACACATCCCACAGTACATTCTAAAAGAAGTTCGCAACTCTGCAGATGAAGAAGCACTACCTTTTAAAGACCAGTTCAACCATAATAATCAAATAAAAGAACATAAAATCAAAGTTGTTCGGGTAACGCTTAATCATAACAAATAACAACTACAAAATGCCTTATTCCAACTAGTTGAGGACAAGATTTAATGTACCGGGACTGGGTACCGGACTGGTTCTGGCCGGTACCGGTCCGGACAGGCGGTACCGTCCAGTCCGGATCCGGTACAAAAGTGATGGACCGGCATCAAATTTTCAAATAAAAAATTGGACCGGACTGGACTTGCAGTACCGTTCGGGACCGGTTGGTATTGGACTGGTCCAAATCGAAACCGGTCTGGACCATCTAATCCACAAATTTAAAAAAAAAAACACACACACACACACACAAAGTATGTATCGTGGCTTAGGACCGAACCGTTGAGATCCGGTCCAGATACGGACTGGACCGGTCCATATAACCATGGTTGGGGATGGCAACTTAATCATGTTCCTCCATCCCAATCTGTCAAAAACCATATCTTGAGTCAAATTATGAGTATCCAAATCCTTTCAGACCGACTCCATCTAGGTTCTTTTTGGTCTTCATCTTGCTCTCTTAGATCCTTCAATGAGTACCTCCTTATACCTTCTCACAATTTCCTTTCTATATCCTTCAATGAGTACCTTCTCACAATTGCCTCCCTAGGTCTCTGCTTTACATGCCCAAACCATCTTAATCTACTTTCCTTCATCTTATCTCCTATTGGGTAGCACCTAGACACTCATATATGTTCATTCCTTACTTTATCTTTCCTCGTCCTCCCACACATCCATCTCAACATCCTCATCTCATCAACGCTCTGCATATATTGCTTCTTTGTTGCCCAACATTCTGATCTACACATCGTAGCAGGCCTAATGACTTTCCTGTAAAATTTGCCTTTTAGTTTGAATGAAAAAACACAATTATATAACAACCAAGAAGGGCCTCTCCACTTAAGCCGTCTAGTTCTAATTCTATGTGCATCATCCCCATCAGTATCCCTTCTTTATGGATAATTGACCCAAGATAACGGAATTGATTGCTTTTAAGGATCTCTTGAGTCTTAATTCTTACCGTTGCTTCACCTCTACTACTATTTGTACTAAAGTCACAATGCTTCATCATAGAACTTGAAAAAAAAATTGACGAGAACTAAGTATCAACTTAAGGTGCATAAAATCATCCATACACGATAATAAATCAGAAATGACTTGAAGGCACATAATCTAACTGAAAATACGGTTTTCAACAAATTTGCAAGGTCGAACAAGATTTATATAGATGTTCCCAACTTGTTGGGATAAGGAATTTTGTTGCCAACTAATTGGGATAAGGCATTTTGTTGATTTATATACACACATTCGTTTGAAATTATTGTAAAGAATGGTTTTTATCATATGCTAGTGAAAATGCAGCTTGTACTACTGTGATGCAAATGTTTCCCTCTTAGTTATCAGGCTTCTAGACTGTTTCAATGCTAAAATCACAATACCTACAATCTAGAGACCAAGATTGTTCACTAAAGCTACCCACTATTATTTCCAAGTTGATATAAGTACCTAAACAATGAAGATACTCCAAACCCACAACAACTTCTGCGGCATAGAACCTGGAGATCAAGATTGAAATTAGTTCATGGATACAGGCAAGAAGGCCAAAGAATATCGGAATGGGGGAAAAAAAAACAGCTCTTTGATACTTCATTAAGAAAACAGAAAATAAATGCTCAATCATAAAGTTAAATTAGGGCTTCCGCTGAATATAATTATTTCTTTTTGATGTGATAAAACAAAATCGTTTGTAGCTCAACATGGTTGAGAATCATCATGTTTTAGATTGCCCATTCAGCCAGTGATACAAATAATGATCACTGATACTGTGGGCCCAAGTATTGACCACAGGCAGCAATTTTCAATGTATTGATTTGATTATAAAAGGATTAGAGCACCCTGAGAAAATCCAAGTAGCAAAAACCAGAAACAGTAATAGCAAAGATTTGGCAAATTCACTTTAGTTTTCATTTCAAAAAGATGGGATGCACACTGAGAGTACCTAGCAGATTCCTCCTTAAAAATTTTCATAGGCTGCATGTCAAGCAGTGCAAATAACTCTCCACCATGGCAAAAGTCTGTTATCAAACAAACGTGTGTAGAAGTCTGAGGAACAAAAGGAAAGTTAGTATATTCGACTAAGAAAAAGAAAGATCTTTTCCAATGACAGAATAGTGCCAATCAAGAATGTCAATTGACGAAGTTCCAAACAGTAATGATTTTGACGCACAAAATGAAGTTTTCAGTCTCGCAAAGCATCTGGGGTGACGAAGTTCTAAACAGTAATGATTTTGACCAGGTCAATGTGATCATCAAAAGAAATTTGGAAATAGCTAGACAAAAACACAAAGTTCAGCAAACTGGGTGCCTTTGTTAATTATATTGTTCTTAATCTACCTCAGCATCCAATTTTAATTATTCCATTTTTTTCAACAACCCAAAATGATTTCTTCATGATTTCAGCCATGGCTATGGGTTCACTAACATTATAGAATATCAGCAGCTCAGCAAACTGGGCACATTTGTTACCCCGCTTTTAGGTGTTTCCAGCAACCCCCCTCTCGCAGGCAGGTACACACGCACGCATGTAATCATAATTTAAAAAAATTGTGTGAACCATATTAGGTTAAAATATGCTGTAACACAGATATAAATATATCCTCTAATCAAGCTACAAAATGTGAAGTACTGATATAATAAGAATCTGAGTATACCTGAAAAGAAGTGTATAGTGTTGGAAGAAAAGGATGATCTAGAAGTGAAATGATTTCTCTTTCAATACATGCCCGGTGAACCTGTATATTTTCATAGGAATTAACGCTCTACTACTAATTTATATATATATTCACAAACTGCATAATGTATGAAGCGAAAATTCTAAAATTTACTTGCAGAAAGCACTAAGAAGAGATTACTTGGAATTTCAAATTCAGCATATACATTGTACGAGACAGCACAATATAAAAATGGCACATGTGACAACTAGTAAATTGAACAATTCATAAGAGATTTGCTACTACTCATAACTGAATGCCTGGAATCACAAGACAACGGGGAAAATCATGATGCCATTCCCATATATAATACGAAGAGGTCCAATGGATTATAGACAAACAAAAAGTAAGGAAAGTCTATGAAGTTCATCTTTTGCAGAACCTGGTTACATTGATTATGACATGCTTGAAGATGTATTTGCATGTGTAACTGCAAACTGCAGTTTGTAATTTAATTCTATTTCTTCCATCTATGGGATCATTAATGAAGCAACCACCAATCAAGGTTCAATATCAGATGTTGCAAGTATGCCAGATCCAAAATCCAGAAAAGGTTAAAGAGGACAACCGAGGCACAACTTTATCCTACCATGTTGAGACAAGCAGTCTAGGAACAAGGCAGTGATTCCCTGATTCCTCATGGTTCCTTTCATGTTACTTTATCATGCAACATTATTTCTATATCTTTAGTTACCTAATTCACTTCAGTTAAACGAATAATTCATGCAAACAAGCAAGCAGAAAAGTTAACAAATGAGAAGAAAATGACAGAATGTTGATAAAGGAGTTGATGAAAAGATATATTGCATTAAAGTGAACTAAAAGGAGTTGATTCAGTTGAATTCATAAGCATAATTGGTGTGTTTCGAACAGTGTTCTCATGCAGCCGCATGTGCACTAGCTAAATGATTAGAGGCATCCAATACAATTAGATGGGGCCAAGAGTATATTAGCGGTCCATGTTGGTTGTCTCACTAACTTAAAGAGATGTACAACTAAGCTTCCTAGGAAAATATCTTATTTACTTGGAACAAACAATCCACTCCAAGGCCAATGAACTAGGAATAAGGGGGCTGTCTCAAAACTCTTTCATTGTAATCCTCCACCGATGTTTGGCCAATTTGCCTGTATTTTTATTTCTTTTAATAATAAAATTATTCTCTGTTTTTTTATCAAGAAAATAACAATGGGGATATTACAGTCAGTTTCTGCAAGCATTTACCAATTTACTATGTCAAATGCTGTTGGATATGCAAAAACAACATGTATCAAAGGCAAATCAAAATTGTGGCATTTCTCCAAACAACTAAACCATGTATTGTTTTAATATTTAAACCTTGTTACGATTCAACATTACAGATTTGTCCATCGCCTTCATAGCATACAGTTCACCAGTACCTCGCAACTCCACCAAATGAACACTGCAACACCCCAATAATCTAATCAGAAAAAAAAAAAAAAAACTTGATATCCACACTGACACATAAATTCTAATATACATGTATATAAGTTTTCAAAATGATTTCATGATCTCAAATGTTAGGTAGTTCAACAATTTATAACACTACATCAGTTCCATAAAATACATAAATAGTTCATTATGGAAATAGGAACAAATGCCTTAATGTATTGTTGATCAACTAAAACCAGCAATAATTCTTTTCTGTTCACAATTAGCAATAAATGTGGTCATTAGTTTAATGAATTAACAAAGAAGGAAAAACAAGGTTCATAAGAAACATCAGGGTATTGACAACAACTCAAGGGGAAACATTAGTCAACTGCAACTGCCGATATGTCCATCACCATTATACTAGCATCTGACCTGGCAGGCAACCCAATTTGATGTGCAGGTTGGACCAATCCAGTTAGGCCAACGGGGCCATCAAGGATCACCAAAGAAACATAGGTTTGGGCACCTCCAAAGAGCAGATATGCAGTTACTGCTCTAGGTTAGTTGGCATATCTTATTTGAGTAATTATCAATAACCTGAAATTTACTGAGGGCCAATATTTCCTTGTTAAGGTGGATGTTAATCCAATCAATTCAAATCAACAGTTGAAACTTTTGACCATGAAGATGAACCTAAGGTTATATAAGAAAATTTGGTTGTATGGTGAAACTTTGACCATGAAAATTAACCTATGGTTGTGAAAGGAAATTCGTTGTCAGTTGATAGATCCCACTTCATTCCTTGCAAGTTAAACTCGAGGGTTCCCTCCAGAACTGGAAAAGATGAGCCGTAAACTCCACAACTCCTCTAAATTGCCAGAAATGTTTTACAAGTTGTCCCAGATTGCACAGTTTATCGAAACAATCAGTACAGTCATTCACAAAAATCTAAAAAAAAAACACAAAACACAAAACAAACAAACAGCATAGTCAACTCTTTTGGAGCCAAACCATCTGATTCTGTGGGCACCTGGGTTTTGAGGAATTTCTTGGATAGGCATCAATCTAATTCAGGGGCCAGGTTGCAGGTCAACAGTCAGAATATCAACATGACTCAGGTCTGAAGACATATTTCCCAGCATGCTAAAAGAAAGATTATCAGAAAGCGACCTAATAAAATTTTAATGCAAATCTATCAGTGCTTTCTCAAGCCAAGAGTTGGATATAAGAAAGCACCAAAACATATTGCAATACTGTATGTTTCAAGGAAGAGGCTTGATAATCTTTATGAGCTCACCACATGCCAAGCTCAGTCCTAGCAAATCAGGCCAAATTGGTGCTTATGCTATCAATGGGATGTCCCATCCAATTGACACAGTGAAACTTACACAAATTTCGTTTTCTCTAGTCTAACTAACTGCAACCACAAAGAGCATTGACGGTTTTTGTGTCTGTTAGCAGAAGCTGCAGCAGTGAATGAAGTTTCTTGATAGAACAAAGCACTAAAGAATATGTTTCAAAACCTCGAAGCATCAACCTGTAAGATCATTATATTGCAAGAAGATTGGCTCAAAATTCTAGCACCTCAGTGATGACATCTGGTTTCTTTCACTCCTCATTCCCACTGATCGATCTACCTTAACCTATAATGCAGTCAGCTTTCAAGACATCTTTGATATCTAAAACAACTATTCTCCTTCTTTTTCGCATTTATCGTTTTGGCCTCAAAATGTGGGAACAAATTAGTGAAGAAAGTGTAATTATTAGTTTATGACGAATTGCTAGAAGCTGTTTCCTTATTAAATAAGTTAATGAAGTTCTCATTAAATAGAACAGTAAGTTTTTTTTTTTTGGAAGGTATTTAAGTTACTTGAGTTAAAGTAGGAGTTAATACAATTAGGACTGTACGAGGGAGAACGATGTGAGGAAATGATAACTAGTACAAGGGGAATTTTCAGTACGAAGAAAATACGTTGATATCATAAGAACGTGTATGGGGGAGTACTAACTAATGTAAGAACAATTGCTATTGGGACAAATGAGTGTCAAGTAACAATAGACTTATATCAGAGATCAACTATGAGTACTTATCTCTTTGATTTTATTATTAACGAAATGACAGCTCATGTTGAAGAGAAAGTTCCTGGTGTATGTTATTTACAGATAATGTGATTTTGGTAAACCAAAGTTACCAAACTCAAGAGGGAGTAAATGACAAATAATTATAAATTGATACCTTGGAATCAAATGTTTCAAAATAAGTCAAGTAGAGACTGAACATATGAAATACAACTTCTCCAACAAGGGTAGTATGGGTGAGCAATGGGTAAGAACTGAGAATCAAGATATCCAAAGTAGCCAATTCCATTATCTCGTATCAACCATAAATAAGGGATATTGACAAGGATGTTGTACATAGAATTAGAGTTATAGGGCTTAAGTGGAAAGGTGCTTCTAGAGTATAATATGACCGATGTACTCAACTCAAGATGAAAGGAAAATTTTACAAGATATCTATCAAGTCTACTCTAATACATGGAGGAGAATGTTGGAAAGTAGAGAAGCAAAATATTCATAAGACAAGTATTAAAGGATATTGAGATGGATGTGTGGAAAGGCTACAAAAAAATATCGTACAGAATGAACCTAACCGAGAGTGCCTAGGATAAGGAAAGTAGGTTAAGATGGTTTGGGCATGTAAAAAGAAAATCTATAAAGGCACCTATGAAAAGGTACGAGAGTGTGCATAATGAAGGACATAAAAGAACTAGAGGAAGACTCAACCAGTTGGGATAAGGCATTGTTGATGACGCTGTTGTAGGACGACTCAAAAAGACATGGATGGAGTCCATTGGAAATGATTTGAAAACACATAACCTAACTAAAGATTCGGTTTTTTATAGATTGGGATGGCAGAAAAGGATACGCATCACCCACCTCAACTAGTTAGGATAAGGCATTGTTGGTGTATTATTAGTGCTGATGCAATTCTTGGCTTATTGTATTGTTTTACATTATTTTATCAATAAAGACCGATCAATGGAACAGGAGAAAATGCAAAAGGGAGGTGATGTAGAACAGCAGAAAAATCTTCAACTAAATAAATAGAAAAGAATAAAAGAGAAGAAGAAGGATAATTTGACAGAATCTCACTGCCAGGACCTTGAACAGATCAGAATCTCACAAATCTAAAGTAGGGTTGGTAAAGAAATCTCACCAATACCAAATAAATAAGAGTGATGGCCTAGGAATCACACGTAGAGACTTCACACCTTCCAATCTCTAGAGCCTAGGGTTTCCAATCACTAGGGAAATAAGAGGAATCACACCTCAACAACACATAATGGCAAACTTTTTATTCAATTCTCATCTTCTTTTTTACATCCCTAATAAAGCCTTTATATAGACTTATTCCTAAACCCTAATTACATAAAAAGAGTCATAATCTAATACATATACTTGAAGAGACCTAAAAGCACTAAAATACATTCAAAATAACATCTAAAACATGAAATATTGTCCTATTAAAATTTTAACACGAATTTTCAAGATAATTCTAATTCTAACTGCTTTCATAATCAAACTCTAACAAATAATAATAAAATCCTAACCTAAAAAGGACCCAAATAATTGACTGGAACTTTAATCATCTCAGCCTTCAAATATATAATAGGATAAAACATATCCCTACAACAAATTGTATTGATTTTATCAATTCCAATAAAGTCGTAATAAACCAGATCTTCAACTGTAGGAACAATAGTCATCAATATGGGCTAAAAAAAAAATAGTCATCAATATGGGCGCATCTTGATGCTCAATTGAATTAATCTTCAAAGGTTGAACTTCAATTGGAATTTTCTGCTCATTAGAAACGCCCATTGGTTTTGAATCTTCAATCTGAACATCTTGTGTTGTTTTCACTGTTATTTGCTTTACTTCTAAATTAGTCACTCTCCAAGTCAGGTTAGCAATTTGGGTAGACAAGGTGCCTAATTGAGCATAGACCTGCTCTAGAAGGTTAGGATCCATCTCCAATAGAGAGTTATGATACCAAAATTGATGCAGGACAACAAGAGGATCTTCAAATAAAATAAACAAAAAAGAATAAAGGGGAAGAAGGGGATAATTTGACAGAATCTCACTGCTAAGAAATAATAAATAAAAAGAATAATAGAGAAGATGAGAATAGTCTGACAGAATCTCACTGCCAGGACCTTGAACAAATTGGAATCTCACCAATATGAAGCAAGGGTTGGTAAAGGAATCTCACCAATACCAAAGAAATAAGAAAGATGGCCTATGAATCACACCTAGAGGCTTCACACCTTCCAATCACAGAAACCAGAATCAGATTTTCTTCCCTACCGCTTTGATCTTTCAATCACGAACACCGCAATCCAAGGATGCAAACTTGCTCTTATACCAAAATTGATGCAGAATAGCAGGAAGCTCTTAATAAAGAGCCATAATCTAATACATATACTTAAAGAGACCTAACAGCACTAAAATACATCCAAAATAACATCCAAAACATGAAATATTATCCTACTAAAATTTTAATACGAATTTTCAAGATAATCCTAATTCTAACTGCTTTCCTAGTCAAACTCTAACAAATAATAATAAAATCATAACCTAAAAAGAACCCAAATAATTGGATTTACTAGAGAATCCATAGGTATGACCCAATTAACAAGTATGGTTAAACATACAATTAATTGAACTGGGCATGTTGAATTGTTCAACATTATTCTCCCCTTGTTGGAGAAAACTAGTCCTCAAGTTTTGCGTCGATATTGTAGCCTTCCAACCCATTGAATGAGATACTTGGAATATTTTGCCTTCATTTGCTTGTTCTTGCATCTCTTCATTGCTAGCATTGAAACTCAAACTTTAATCATCTCAACCTTCAAATATATAATAGGATAAAACATACAACAAATTGTATTGATTTTATCAATTCCAATAAAGTCGTAATAAACCAGATCTTCAACTGTAGGAACAATAGTCATCAATATGGGCTCATCTTGATGCTCAATTGAATTAATCTTCAAAGACTGAACTTCAACTGGAGTTTTCTGCTCATCAGAAACACCCATTGGTTTTGAATCTTCAATCTGAACATTTTGTGTCGTCTTCACTGCTATTTGCTTCTAAATTATTCACTCTCCGAGTCAGGTGAGCAATTTGGGTAGACAAGGTGCCTAATTGAGCATAGATCTGCTGTAGAAGCTTAGGATCCATCTCCAATGGAGGTGATTCATGACCAGGATGAGAGGGCACTGATACCAAAATTGATGCAAGACAGTAGGAAGATCTTCAAATATAATAAACAGAAAAGAATAAGGAGGAAGAAAAGGATAATCTGATAAAATCTCACTGTCAGAAAATAATAAATAAAAGAGAATGATAGGGAAGAGGAGAATAGTCTGACAGAATCTCACTGCCAGGACCTTGAACAAATTGGAATCTCACCAATATGAAGCAAGGGTTGGTAAAGGAATCTCACTAATACCAGAGAAATAAGAAAGATGACCTAGGAATCACACCTAGAGGCTTCACACCTTTCAATCACAGGAACCAGAATCAGATTTTCTTCATTGCCACTTTGATCTTTCAATCACAAACACCACAATCCAAGGATACGAACTTGCTCTGATACCAAAATTGATGCAGAACAACAGGAAGCTCTAATAAAAAGAGTCCTAATCTAATACATATACTTGAAGAGACCTAAAAGCACTAAAATACATCCAAAATAACATCTAAAACGTGAAATATTATCCTATTAAAATTTTAACAGGAATTTTCAAGATAATCCTAATTCTAACTGCTTTCCTAGTCAAACTCTAACAAATAATAATAAAATTCTAACCTAAAAAGGACCCAAATAATTGGGTTTACTAGAGAATCCATGGATATGACCCAATTAACAAGTATGGGCCTAAACATACAATTAATTGAACTGGGCTTGCTGAATTGTTCCACATTAGGAGGAGTGGAGGATTTATAGAACAAAGATTCTATAATCAGGTTATTCGTTTTATTAAACAAAGATTTTAGAATTTTAATTCGTTATCATCTACTTGTTGCAGCAGTATAAACTATTTATATATCAGCATTAGAGTTTAGAACATTGAACTTTGTTGGTACTAAATACTTATTATGTTTACTATATGTTTCAACAACTTGTTATGAGGTTTCAATAGATCATGACAAATATTCTTTGTTTAACTGGATTATTTCTGGTTTTTTCTGTATCACATCATACTTTTTTGGGCTGACACAGATTTGCACGACTTGCACAGGGTAGCAACCCAAGTTGAATGTCATATTGTCAAACTTCCCAGGCTCTGAAAGACCCTCGCCACAGTAAATACAACTTCAGTATCCATTCACATAAAATCAGCATAATCTACTTTACGGTTCAATAGATATTGTAAGAGGAGCTTAGCCATAATCAACACTTTTCCATACTCACCTACTCATCTAACACAGGTGTTCGATGAATAATGACAGATTTATTAAAAAAAAAGATAAAAATTTAGTACATATGACATATGACAATGGTCCCACACAAAGAGCCAACTCCACCCCAGAGAAAAGACATCAAAGAAGCTAAGGCGGCCAAACCCTGTCCAACTACCAACATATCAACATCCCTGTCCACTAATATATCTTCTGTGATAAAACTGTAAGCATACACTCTCCCCGCCCACCTTTGGTGCTAAGGATGTACGACCCACATGAGACCTACTTTTCACAGAGCCGATTATGTAGAAACATATCAAGCAAGTATACTAGAAAGGAAAGAACAACATATGGTTAGCGTTTCCCATGCAGTAAAGGTAACCTCGCCAACGGTGATAGTACAATACATGTAAGGTAAGTATTAAGATGACATAAGTTTGAAACCATGACAATAGAAGTTGTCAAGGAATGTCGGATAGACAAAAAGAGTACGGAAGTCATGCTAAGTTATGTGGAAAGTAAGTTCTAGTTATGCACAGGCCTTTCTATTTAAAACAGTCAAATGTAAATAGCAATACCTGCCAGTATCACCACAACCCAAGGGTCTTATGGGCTTAAAATGCTTCAAACCAATTGGTTCACCACGTGCTATGATCTAAAAAGTAAAAACGTAACAAAGCTAAGAAATCAGTAAAGAATACACGTAATATGCAAGAAACCTAACAATTGGACAAGAAAAAACTGGAACTTCAAACAACAGAGAAAAAATATTATACATATAAAACTATCCAAACGATATGCCAACTCCTAAGAGAATCTCTAAAAAATGAAAGGTAATGCACAGCCTAGAGTGAATTATTTATAATACATCATCAAGTATTCAACATAGAAATCATAACATCCCACGTAAGATTTGCAATTCCCCTTCAAATCAAAGCTGAGTTGCAATTCCCCATTAAGATTTTCATTAAAGAAGCAATTGGTTTAACTTTTTCCATGTACGCTTCAATTTAATTATTAACAGATGATGGCTCTACTAAAAGCAAACCTTCCCTACTGGCCCCAATGACCGAGCAGGAAGTTAGCCACAAAAATATCCATATCAAATCAATCAGTATGTCTATTTCCCATCAAATGACTTCCCATGCTTATTTTAAGTGTGTGTGTGTGTGACGTGTGTGTGTCTAACAGTGGGGATTAGATCGTTATTAACCTTATAAGGGCAACAATGTCCAAAATAATGTAAGAGTACTTCTAATTTATTTTATTATAAAAATATTAGCTTTTTGATAGTTAATTGAATAATATATTATTATATTATTAAAATAATGCTAAATTATTATTGGTCCAAAATAAAAGAAAATAATGGCCATTCAAACTATATTGTTATTAACTGCTGTAACAGCCGTTAAAAGGTCATGATATGTGTACAAAAGCATGTATATGTTTATGTATGCATACACACATATATAGGGAAATTTGGTACCTCGTGTTTTCATTCATCTAGGAAACTGTTTTATTTTTTTCTTTGATGTGCGATACTGTACATATATATACAGACATATGTACATATATAATATATACAGAGAGAGAGAGAGATCCAATTTTCAATTAATATCATAATGAGTATATGACATGTAACATGAAGCATGACTATAAAGCCCTAATACAGAAGAAGAAGAAGAGCCATAAAGATAACCAGGAGAGTATAGAAGATGAAGAACAAGATGCCACGTCACAAGTCATACCTTTTGTATTGCTACCCAAGAAGAATTATCCTTTTTATGAGGCCTTGGGAAGACAGGTTGAGAATGGATTGCCCACAAATCTTCTGGTCTCTAAAGGACGATACAATTATAGAAATTATGTCAGATGTAAATGCAATGTAAGGGAACAATAACAGCGAATTTCAACATCTAATGGACCAATATGCAGCATCTTTCTTTTGGTTGGTGGATCAGGTTCAATTATAAATTATAATGCTGATTAACATAAATCACTAGTATTGTCAGATTCATACAAAATGAACATGACAAAATTATATCTTGGTCCAAACACATTACAGTGACAAAGAGTGATACCTTACCGAGTTGGCATCAGGAAGCTCTCTAACAGCTTCATCAACATTTTCTGCAGTAGCTTTGACCTGGACAAATAAAACACATGCTCAATGATGTACACATAAAACATAACAAAGCAATTTAGGTTCAAATGATGAAGAAAGACATGATCACCAACAAAGAGTTAAATTCAACAGCCACAAGACTTACAAGTAAAATAGCTATATCACAATTTATTTCCCATTTACTATTATTCATGTTGATTGTTGACTACATCAAGAGTATCACTTTCTTCCACTAGCTTAGAATATCCTCGCGTCAATAGTATGTACAATGATTCAGTATTAATGTTTGCCTGCACGGTGACACTTGCATAACAGTTTTCTCAAGTTACAGTGATATTATTGGCTATTCTCGTAGCCCCTGACAATTTTTTTCTTCTTTTGATTTTGAAAGAATAAAATATTAATAGTTTTCTTAAATTTTGTGTGGTGTATGTGTGGCAGGGTACTAAACATCAGAAACGTGGATTTTGAAAAAATTAAATAAACAAAAATAATACTTGGCCATTTGATACATATAGAAATATGGAACAAAAATTAAGGTATTGAATGAGATAACCATTTAAGAATTCAGATACATTTCATGAACTCCAAGAAATAATAGGCCATATCAGTAGTGTCGTATATCCCTATCCATGTTTGTATGCATAAATCCACAACATGGGAAGTGATGCCTCATGGCTCATACAATGCTGCCAATTCAAGAATTAGTATCAGGCAAAGTCCTTGTTTTATAAATGATATCAGTCAATGCTGCATCAGCTGTTTACGCTTTGTGAGATCATTGCCTAAAACACAAAGTCATATAAACCAGTAAAGCATTAACTGTCTGATTAGTTCAAAAGCCAAGTGCTATTATACGAATTCACATATTCATGAATTCTGTTTTCAGCAATCTTAGTTCTTTATCTTTTCTTTTCCTACTTTTGGATGTCCCTCGCTCCCAAAATCTTGGTAACGATCAGGGATGGACCTGACTGGTCTCTGGTTAGAGTTTTTCCCCCCAAAGGCTTCAGCTCTCTATTGTCTGCTCAATGAAACTTCTTCAATCTGTTAGCTTCACATATACTCAATTCCACAATGATCAAACAAAACGTATTTGACTCTGTTATGATACACAATTTGATGCATAAAACATGAAATATTTTAGATATCATTTCCAGTCCTAGGAACTGGACTCTGCTGAAAAGGAAAAGATAGTCCTAAAAGACATCCAAAAGTAACACTGTAAAAAGTTATGGATTGACAAGATCACGAGGATATTAAGTGAGCATCAAGTTACACACCAGTTTAGAACTTTGCAGCTCTGCCCTCTCTGAAAGGCGGTTTCTAAGGGGTTCCACATGATCACTTCCATCTAGTTGGACACCAATAAAGTATTGAATTTCACCCTAACAAAAAACTCAGGTGGATCAGAAAAGTCTACAAGAAAGTTGCAGAATTAGTTAACTAAAATACTGCTAATGATTGAATAAACTAACAGTAATCTAGAAAAGAATATGAGAGCCACCTTCTGGTCACGCATAGGCTGCAAGTGGAATAGATTCCAAAATTTCTTCCCTGTGAAAATTCACAAAGTCAATCATACTGAAAGCAAATTCCAATAACTAGTACTTTAAATTAATAGAGCAAATCAAAGCCCCAAAAATATCATACAATCTCATCAATTCTCCTACTATACATATTGATATCCTTAGCTCATGATTAGCTCGTAGGCAACATGATCAAGATTTAAAAGGCCAAAAATAATGAATATAACATAATTTATACTACATTTACACCATCAATATGTCAAATGCATTGATTACCACTCTTTGTGTAGTTAATCAACTGAACAGTAATTTCCCTTTGTTCTCTGATAGCATCTCTTATTTTTGATACAGTTCCTTGATCCGTTTCGGGTCCTTGGAGAAATCTGTACAGCAAAATAACGTGTATCAATATAGTTGTTTCTGATGAGAATTCATCAGAAGTGGAAAAGTAGAACAGAATGGACTCAAGAGTCAATGAGTTTGTGATTGCAAAATGCTTTGTGAAATCATATCTGAAACATCCATCTGACTGTTAATTTTAGTTCCATAAACAGATAAAATAAAACAACAGTGATTTCAATACAATCAATCTATGCTTCCCTTTATAACTGACCATATGGCAGTTCAATTCACAGGACAAATGCGTGAAGTTTCAAACTATAACATCAGTTGCTTCTAGATCCAATCCAACATGAAATTGGTTAGGGTATGACAGACTATGTTACATGGACTCAGGTGCAAGTAGATGTCTAGGTGCCGTACTCGTTTATTCCCTATATCATAGGACACGGGGACTCGGCTCATACACTATATATTTTGAATTTATTTAGATTAAGTAGTACCAAAATAGGGGACTCAGCCCATACAATATATGTTTAAAATTTATTTAGGCTAAGTAGTACAAAATTTGACACTACCCATACATAATATCAGTTTCTACACATTTAGAACTTATTAATTAAGTATATGATGAAGATAGAAGATCAATTTATTTAAAATAGAGGAAACAGCCACTAAGAGAAACCAGACATGGCTGTGAAGAATCCAACACGGATCCCATACCCATACCCACACCCACACCCATATCATGTCATTGCAGCACAGGAACTTTGGGTTGAATAGAAGAGTCCATGTAACAGAGATGACAGATTGACAGACATGTACCTTCCTTCAAGGTTTTAATCTTGAAAATTGAGGTGATCAACAAAGGCTTTGAAATATAAAAACTATACATACATATAGACACACATGCAAGCATATAAAAATATACATGTATTATTTAATAGATTAACACATTTAAATATTTATAGATAACAGATAAATATACCAATATGTAGATTCCTCATTCAAGTAATAGCTATCATTTCTACCACGCAAAAGGAAAATCTCATACCGGCAATTTCTTCCCAGAATTTCTTCCCGTGTATACTCTGTCAGTTCAAGGAAGCTATCGGATGCAAAAATCTGCATATCAGAATGCAGTTTGAGTCACTTCTTACAAACAAACTACACAGTGCAAAAGTTTCAACTGCATATCCTGAGTAGATTCTGTTCAGAAAAAAGGATGACATCTCGGCACACTAAAACCAAACACCTATGGCATGCAGTGAGAAGCTTCAAAAGAAAATGCATGCAATGAGACCATGTCTTCTTTTCTTTCTCATTTTCCAATGAGTAATATATAGAGTGTAGTGTATGTACAGAGGAAAGTATAAAATATGGTAGAGAACTCCAATGCTCTAAGAATATATATTTACTCTGCTGTGGTAAAACAATTTTCAATCTTTCAAGTACAAGAATGAATGTGTGCTCAAGAAGAAATCCAGCTCAGAGTCATCAAATGTCTACAATAAGAAATTCCTATGGGAGAAGTATTCTCTCAATTTATCAAACTAATCCCATATGCATAAAGCTAGATAGCACTTTAAAATGCAAGATGGAGTAGTTTACCATCTATTGATGAACAAATAACTGAAAGAGTGTTATAGAATACATATATTGTTACAGGTAAATGCAATATGATTGCACATTATATCTATAGATACGAATGAAATGCCATGCCTATAATACAATATGTAAATACTAACATAACTATTTCTTTTCCCAATTAAAAAAAAAGGAAAGTGTAGAAAAGTTAAAGCTACACAAAGCTTACAATCTTACAATTGGGTTATCAGGAAGCCTAGGATCTGTTATCACAAAATTTTTTTCAATGCGCTCCAGTGTTGTTGCTAAGTCAATTCCTTGACGTATATCCCTTTCTCTTTCAAGACGATCCCAACTGTCAGAGTGTTGTATATCTTTAGTCATTAAAACCTCCGGCTCAATTACAGGCTGGCAATCATGCTTTTCTACAGAGCTTAGAGACCTGCCTTTAAGCCTGTAGGTGACGAGTACATATCTTGTATCAAATCAGCCGACTCATAAAAGGCAAAATCAAGATACCTGATAAGAACTTGATGAGGAAGACAAAAGCATCAATTTCATGGAAATTTGAGAACATTGAAACCCCACAAATTGATAAATTTTTTAAGGCAAGTCTTGGAGCTCATCAAAATATGGGAATCACAGCCTAACTACTTACGAGAAGAATGACACTATGTCTATTCATTCTAAGATATGACATAACCGTATAAGCTTTAAAAAGAAAAAAGTACAGAAGCCTTCCGAATTCTCCTAAAGATGATATTTAAATCTTGTAGACATACAAGAACTCTGTTTTATAAATTTTCGTCCAGAAAGAAGTTCAGGATTCAGGATTGAGAAAAACACTTCCCATAGAGCTTATCATAAAGGTAAGAGAATTAACAATCCATCATAGATCGAGTTGCACGAAAGTTTCACATTGGGCGTAAGAAGTTACTCCGAGAAAAACTAATCCATTGTAGAATAAAGAAGTCAGAATAGTTGATATAGAAAAAATGATAATTTGTCAAAGGATACTTGAAGCAATAAAAGCTGTACTTTCTCAATTGAGGAAAAGGATTGTTCAGTGGATGATCTCATAGTTGCTACAAGGATTTTGATTGGTCCAGTAGCTCACTGGTGTATAATTCAACTAGTGTTTATTGACCATTCAACACAGTCAACCAATAAAACTCAATTATACACAGTTTCAAAAGCATCTAACTCGGAAAAGTCGATTGAAAATCCACTCAAATGGTATATAGAGGAACTAGTTAGCTGGCATATCTAACACAATTCTAACAGGAAAACGCAATGGGCCTTCATTTTCCATTCCTTTTCCTTTGGCCTTTACAAATCAGGGTAAAGCATGAGAAATTTAAATTACAGACTCACCCCATTAAAGAAATACGTCCTGATTTTCTAGATTTCTTGCTAGCATCATGACAAGAACTTTCTCTAGACACATCACTTCTAGCATCAAATTGAGGAGTTTGTCTACCAGGCGCACTTAGATTTTCAATTTCAGCAGATTTTGGTAGAACATAATCAAGGTTGAACTTCTCTTGCTCTTCAGGCTTGCAAGGTGTATCATCATCAGCGGATTGAACATGGGATCGCGGATGTTTCACAGTTTGGATGACCTCTGTGATCGAACCTAAGGCCTTCTCCTTCTGTCGAGCTGATATAAAAAAAGATTAAATTTAGATTATCTATTCCAGTAATCCCATTAATTTTTATAACACGATAGACTTAAGAGTGCTTATGTCTAAAATAACATTGAAAAAGTGTGGTTACCATCATAGCGGATTAATGATTTTGGTAAACCATTTGGTCGCAATGCTTTTTCATTCAAACCTTCTGTGTATTTACTGACTTCAACCTGCATTCTGTAGGAAGGATGCAATGGTTAGAAGGAAATAAATGTTAAGAGGGAACTCAAGTTTCTTCTGTAATTCAACCAAACAATTTCGACTAGAACGAAGTCTGTTATATATGGTTAAAAAATATATATATAAATATACACACACACGCACACACATATATATATATAGATATAGGAAAGATCATATAATGTTCAGAAACCTGGAAACTATTACACACAAGCCCAACCATCAAAACTCAAACCTCAAAAAGGACAACCCAAGCATCTATCTCCCCTTCCACAAACAATAATTGAGCTATGGCGAATCATTGTAAGGAACGCGGCAATTTTGCTACGTAATCGAACTGCTGCTGCTGCCGCTGCTGCAATCTGGAAATGCATGAAATACCTCTGAAATTTATGGGAAGCCCTAGGAACACCATCAGAAAAACTCTGAACGCAGATCTGGGCTTTCTCTCCGTTCATGTCTGAGCGAATCTTTTTCCTTCTCTTCGGAAGAAGATCACCCACCACTTCGATAAGAATCTTTCCAAACCCTAGGAGGATTTAATCCATGTAACTGGGATAGATTAGATGTAAGCAACCCTTCTTCTTTTTTTTTGGTCTCCCCCTTCCTCTAACCACGTAATCCCAGGTCATCGGAGACGGGAAACGCTCGTCCGGCAGCGGTAGTGAAAAACAAAGACGCCGGGTAGGCCTGTCAACGGGTCGGATTCGGACAGAATCGCAACTGATCCGAGTTCAATTCGATAAAATCCGAAAATCCGAATCTGATCCGAAATCCGACGGATTATGAAATAGGTGATCCGAGTTCGATCCATAGTGAAATCGGAATATCCGATCCGATCTGATCACCTGTAAATTGTATATTTATATATATCTCTAATCTAAATAATTGTATATTTATATATATCTCTAATCTAAATATGCATTCGAGCATTGGTGGGGTGGTAAGGCACTAGGATTTTTAACTGAATGTTCAAGGTTCAAGTTCCCCCCAATGTTTGTTTTCATTATAAATTATAATTGGATCGGATCACTAAAATCTTATACCGAATCCGGCATAATGCCATATTCGGATCAGATCGGGATTATGATCTAGTCAGTTGCAGGCCTAACGCCGAGCTATATTTTTCGAAAATCCCAACAGTGCTCAGTAAAATTGTTCTTTTTAATTTATTCCAAAAATAACAATATCCACTCTCTTCTTAAGGGTCAAAAAAAAAAAAAAACATAGTATCATAAAGCATTTTTTGCTAGAAGATGGTGATAATCACAAATATGTATAATTTATGTAATGATAGAGGATAAGTTCTTCACACTTAACACAAGAAATTTTCTCTATTCGTATCATAATATCTTGACACGTATCACTTATTTGGACGCAGAACTTGACCCAACCCGCCAAACCTGTGTGACCCGTTTATTATTAGTTTTTATTATATTATTATTATTTTATTAATTGAAAATTAAAAATAATAATAAAATAATAATAATAAGTTAAAATAATTAATTAATTAATTAAATTTTAAACGGGTTGACGGGTTTGACCCGTTTATGAGCGGGTTGGATTCAGGTTGAGGTTTTCCTGACCCCCTTGGTAAACGGGGTCAAACCCGCTTAAGCCTCGACCCGACCCGACCCATTGCAACCTCTAGTAAAAAGAAAGGGATATTGAACTTTTATTTAGCTATTTCAAGTTTTTCTATCTCTGGAAAAAAAAAATCAGTGATATGGACTATTTACAATATTAAACAATTATATTTGAAAATTTAAAAATGAAAAATAAGGCAGAGAAGCAGAACTACAAAACTTAATTTTCAATAAAATATCCATCATGCATGAAACTAAAAAACATATATGAGTGTGTTTTCAACAGAAGCATCACACATGGTTAGTCAATTGAAGCCTTTGAAACATAACAGAGTTGTAGTTTAGTTATGAATGTAAGATATCTCACCCGATAAATTTTATGACCTTCCCAGTGTCATCTTTTATGGGAGTTATGGTTAAAAGATTCCAGAAAGGAGTGGCATCCTTCTTGTAGTTTAGGAGCCTGCCACAATAGCTTTTTCCGGTTTTGACAGCATCTCGTATTTTGTCAACTTCATTTTGGTCTGTATCAGGTCCTTGAAGAAAGCGGCTGCAACCAGAAAAGAAAAATCACTGCTATTAGCTAAATAATAGCAGGCTTAGCACTTGAAACATTGGCCAAAAAACAGAAATCTTAAGTGTATGATTGACCCGACGAACAACAATGGCATTTGTGATGTAAATTCAACATAAAAGGCATCCTATTTTATCCCAGCTATGAGATCCCTTGTACTGAATATTGACCTCATCAAATCATTGTAAACCAAACAGTATATCCAATTCTACTGAAAGATGAAAAGCCTTGGTGACCCTGCATTGTTCTTGAGTTTTCTACTTTATCAGGATGGGTGGCAAGGGGAACAACTTCCCTTGCATATGTTCCATGCTCCAATTAAGAATTTGGAGCTTTCCCTAGAATAGAATGAGTAAGCTGAATTTTCTTTTTCGAAAATTCATGACTGCCACGCTCGATGATGATGAGCTTGGTTCATACCAGAAGGTGTTATCATCACCTGCAATGTAAGATGAAATGACTTCCATGGAGAAGAACCAAGTTTAGGAACTTGTTGATCTTCCCCCTAGAATAGGATGAGTAGGTCGAATTTTCTTTTTCGAAAAAACAAAACCCATCTCACACGACAACCTTAAGATTCTTTCGAGTGTTACTAATGTCCTAAATTTTGCCTGTCGATTGTGGTTTTCTAATAGGCTCCTTACCAGTTCCTTCCAATAACTTCTTTTGAAGAATAACCGGTCATGCTGAAAAAACCAGTGCTGGCATATACCATAGGGCAGTCAGGCTTGCTAGCATCTGATACAACAAATGTCTGTTGTAGTGTAGACAATGCATCCTTCAGCTCTTGAGAGACCCTAGGGAACCCATATTCAAAACTCGATTCCTTTGATGCTGTAGATTCTATGAATCTCCCTGATAGATTTTTACTTTGCTCTCCCGATGATCTAAGGCCCACAATCTGGGAGTTTTCTCCAAATTCAGACTTTACTACAAGTCCCCACTCTGCAGTCCTTTTGGCTATGTTGGCTTCAGTTAAAATCTGATTAGGCTGGCCATAGGAAGATTGTCCACCAGTTTCATTTGACTTTTCGATGAAATGGTTGCGCCTCTGTGTACTCCGGTTTGAATCCAGTACTGGATCATCGGCGGCATCTCCTGAAAATGCCATCCACTTATCGGTGGGCTCCTTACTAGAGGAAATTCTTGATGTTCCCTCTTGCACCTTGTTCTGGGATTCCCTGTCTGTACTCCCACTGGGGTGCCTGGCATAGTTCATTGGTTCAAAGACACCAATTGTTTCAGGTTGATCGCTGTTAATAGGCTGATCCTTTCTGCGTGATGGGGAAGCATAAAAGCCTGCAGTAGAAGAATTTAGAAATTCAGCCTTTGAAGTCTCCATTTCAATTTCTGCCTACACAAGAGACAATTCCAAAAGAAATGAGCATGCACCAAATTGGATGGATAACAGCTTATCATAAAAAGAAAAAGAAGAAAAAATACACACACACACACAAAAAAGGAGAAAATTATGGAACTCAAAGTGATAAGTTGTGCTGAAATACAACTGCAAAACTTGGAATCAAATTAGAAAATGATATAATTGTAATGTTATCAGCAAGTGTTCAGTGAAAATCTGATTGGAATCTTAGCTTGGGAAGAACAATTTCCATGGCAGCTAAACGAAATCAGCTAGAACATGTACAAACAGTAACTGGAATCTGAAAATTATAAAATTATGCAACAAAAGTCAAATTGAGAAGAAAATTAACCAGATAACCTGAGATCTACCAGAATTCTACTAGTAGTAGTAGTAAATATCTATATTAAAGTAGGAGCAACAAAGACTGTGTGATCAGAAGCTGAGTGCTCATTTACTATCAGAGTAGGAAAGAAATATGTCAGAATTTCTGAAAATCCATTCATCCTACTAAAATTATGCAAAATTACTAACTGAAAATCTTGGAATCTAACAAGAAATGACGATACGTAACACAGCTAAATTCCAATTGAAATTAAACTGAAAATTGTTTGAGAATTTACTTGAAAGAAAGATCTCAAGCGAAGGAGTTCTTAGGATTTTAGAAGATAAAGTGTTGAATGTGAAATTCTTGTAGAAAGCGCGGTCGCCATGGCTGTACTAAAACGGCAGCAGCAGCAGCAGCAAACTTTAGAAGCTTCTGCTAATAGAAAAGGAGATTGGGACTGATTCTGAGAAGAAGAACAAAAATGCTTATAGTCTTTACGGATTTAGGCGTAAAGAATGAAAGAGAAAAAAGCAGGTGGTGGAAAGGGAAGATAACGTTGAGAAAATAAATGAAAATGAGCCTTCAACTGTGCGATGGAGCTGAATGAATCGTCAGGGCCTTAGTTTTGTTTACACGTTGACTGGCAAGGACGTTATTGTGTCCAGACATTTCTTCTGGTTTATCCAATTCAGAATTTCACATTCACACACACACCCCAAAGAGAGAAAGAGATAGAACAGAACTTTCACCAACTTATTTGTGAGGCTACAAATGATATACCTATTTAAGGCATATTTGAAGATAAATTTTTCATTTTGTTATCTTTGTTGTCTTCTCTCTCTCTACAAATAATATACCCATTTAGTCATATTTGGAGATAAATTTCACATTATTGTTATCTTTGTTATCTTCTTTCTCTCTCTCCCTCTCCCTCTCCCTCTCTCTCTCTCTCTTTGGTAAGACTCTCTCTCTATAAATTACACACTATTGTTATCTTTGCTGTCTTTTCTCTCTCTCTCTCTATCTCTCTCTCAGTTAGTTATATTTAGAGATATTTGTTGTCTTCTCTCTCCCTCTCCCTTTCCCTCTCTCTTTGGTAAGACTCTCTCTCTATAAATTACACACTATTGTTATCTTTGCTGTCTTTTCTCTCTCTCATTTAGTTATATTTGGAGATGTTTGTTGTCTTCTCTCTCTCTCCCTCTCTCTCTCTCTCTCTTGGTAAGTGTCTCTCTCTCTCTTTCCCATTTAATCATATTTGGAGATAAATTTCACATTATTGTTATCTTTGTTGTCTTCTCTCTCTCAAGCTGTAAACGAGCTGAGCTAGCTCGACTCAGGTTTGAACTTGGCTTTTATGAGCTGAGCTTGAGCTCTATAATTAGGCTCGCAAGCCAAGTCTAATCATGAAAAAAAAGCTATTATTTTAATGAGTTTGAGAAGAACTTGGGTAAGCTCGGCTTGGTTTTTATATGAGGTTATACACTCATATGCCTACATCTTATGTTATGGATTAATATTAAACACACATGTTAACATATTATATTACATAGAATAATAAGTATCAACTATAATATTAATGCATTTGTACTAATCTAAGCATTTTTACCAGCCTAAGCCAAGTTGGACAAAGTTTGGCTTGACTTGGAGCCTAAAACTTTTTAACGAGTTTGAGCAGAGCTTGAGCCTTGCAAGAGATTTACGTGCCTGAGCCGAGCTGGGCAAAGCTCGACTCGGCTCGTCTCTCTCTTCATATATACAATCCTTGTGACCTTAAAACAAAATGTGTAGGATAGGATGATTAATAGCAATCAAAATGGAAATGGGAAGGGAAAGATAGTAAAGGACAATTTCTTTCCTCTACTCCTTTTGTTTGGGTTCTAATTCTCCGGATCTGCAGGTAATGTCAATGACGGAAGGAGGAGTGACGAACACTTGGCAACGGTTGCAGCCGTAGTTGATACTGAACAAACCACTTGAATACGTGCCTGTTTGTTAGCCCAGGAGGATGAAGGAGTGTGTTTGTGGCTTGCTTTGCTCGAGCCTCAAATATCTCGCAATAATTCATGATCTCATTTCAATTCATCAACGTTTTGTTTGTGCCTAAACTATCTCTAATCTGAGCTCCCGCAATTCATCACTAACCTCTTTTGATTTATTGTAAAGTGTCATAGACAGATATTACTAATGACAAGTTCAGGATTGTGACAAAGCTCGGCACTTTCTGTACATGTGTTTTCATGGACCAGAGATTCTTCGACAGCCACATCCAGCTACAGTCATTCTTCATAGTTGCCCTCACCTCGTCTTTCTGTTATCGCAGCCAGGGTTTTAAGCCTCGGGATCTTGGATCGGACGGTCCCAGCCAATCCCAATCCAGGTACCGGCCAATCCAGACCCGATCCAAAAGTTGGCCCTCCTTAAAAAAAAAAAAAAATACATATATATATATATATATGGATCGGCCGGGCCGATCCGGCTGATATCTGTTGGATAGTTGGTTTTAGAAATACATGGATCATTGGACCGGTACAGATCGACATCGGTTGGACCGGTTCGATCCAAAGCCACTTGATACAATAGTTGTATTGTGGCTTGGGATCGGATTGGTCCTAGTCAATCCCGGTACGGATCGATCTGATCCTTCAAACCATGATTGCAGCCATTGATGTACAGACTTTTTTTCTTTTTCTGTCAAATTAGATGTCGAGATCTAACAGAGTAAATATATAGGAATATGGTAATACAGTGAGTGGTGGAGTATCCTATCAACTCAAATAGGGATGAGATAATGAAGGTTTGATCAAAAAGATTTAGTAAAGTGACTAGAAGATTGAGAATATAAAGATCTAACTGAAAAGATTTGATGATAATTTGAATTTATTTCTTAATTAGAGATTAAGATTAGTTAATTTCTATATTTATGCGTCTTTTTCTATTTAAATCCCCGATGAGATCCCTTTGTAATCACCTTGAATTTCAATAAACTCTGAATTTCTTCAAGATCATAAATTATACAAGTGACTGCTTCGATGCTTTTAGTTACAGCTTCAAATGGAAAAAAAAATACCTGAAAGTACAATGAAAAAACAAAAAGAGGAAAAGTTTAAAACTAGGAAAGGTGTTGAATTCACTTTCGTAAGGATAGGAAGTACTCCAAGCAAAACATATACACCTTATCTAACTATACAATTCTACCGTTGGTTACGCCCATTAGGATCCCACCAGCTTCAGCAAATTGTTGAAGACAAGTCCTCAGGAACCCATAACAATGGTGTGAGTGTGACAGAACCTTCATATCCTCACATTCACAAAATGAGGAGAACAAAGACATCAACAAATCGCCAAGTTGAACGACAGAAGATCCCACCTCAAAAGAATACTCACTCATCCAATCAAATAACATATAATTTACATGGAATGGCGGCCGTCTGTCTTCTCTCTTGTCGGGCGTTCTTCTTGGATTTCTTCAAGCTCTTCTTCTTCTCCTCTTTTACCCGCTTGCTCCTTCCAGTATGCCACCAACTTCTTTAAGCGAGCAACTTCCTTTGATGAAACATTTTTGCTGGGATCATTCACAATTGACCTGACTCTTGATGCATACCTGATTTAATAATAATAATAAAAAAAATATCGTAAATAAATTATTCCAAACCCTAACAGATTATTGTGAATGCATGTTAACGTAACTACATCAAGTAGACCTAATTACCAAGGCTAAAAATATCTTTCATATCAATGACTAGTTGATTAAGGGGAACATGAATCACAGTAACATTAAAGAGCAGAAGCACATACGTTAGAGAATTATGGCTCTCGTCCAAGTTTGATTC
This sequence comes from Pachysandra terminalis, assembly GCA_031762675.1. Lineage (NCBI taxonomy): Eukaryota > Viridiplantae > Streptophyta > Magnoliopsida > Buxales > Buxaceae > Pachysandra > Pachysandra terminalis. Next base: position 19,870,122 of record JAUPMG010000004.1, read on the forward strand.
TGCTGGTGATACATTTACGAACATAAGAGTTTTGGCATTACCACCGAGTGAATCACTCATAAGCATCGTCAACTTGTGGTTCCTATAAGGTATATGCTGACAATCGGAAGATAAAGCACTTATAACATCCCCGAGCGCTGAAAGTGATTTGTTAATACTCTGGGCTTCTTTAAGTTGATTTCCTGAAGAGCCTGATTTTTTTATTCTTTC
>JAUPMG010000004.1:19891875-19906870 GCA_031762675.1 Pachysandra terminalis
GCGCGACGGTTTAGGCTGTCTTGAGACAGACTTCCTACCTTACTCTGGTAGATGATTGTAATTGGTTCCCCTTAATATATTTTATCCTTTTACAAATCTGTCATCACCAATAGTATAGATTTACTATTTTTTCTTCATATAAACGATTTTTTTTATGGGGGAATTTATCTTTTATTTCTTAGGATTAGTGCAAGGACCCTCACCACCTCAACAAACAAATAAATAGTAATAATTATTAACCATTAAAATGTATTGGCCTAGATTATAACATGTTTTTCTCCAATTCAATTATTTTCTCCTTCTATTATTAATACTAGCGGGTGGCACGTGCAGTAGTGCACGTTCATATATCTCTAGAACGTGTTTATCGCTTTATTATTATATCATTTTTTTTATAATTAAAAGAAGTGGAAACAATTTATTTTGAAACTTGGTCGTCACCTCCTAAAATAAACCAAAAAATTAATTTTCTTTAATTATATTAAATACTTATAATATTAATGATTAATTTAAAAAAAAAAAAAAAAAACTTGAAATGGTTTCAAATACATTCTCTCCCTTTAATAGTATTAATTTACTGAACACATGGTGTGCTTGTAAACTCCAGATTCAAGATGTGTGAGCAAGTAAGAAATTATATAATATTAGAACATGGATAGATACCATGGAAGTGGCAACATTGAAATTATCATACAAACCAAGAGATCATTTCATACATAATTTCCGGGATGATCCGACTTGAGAGTATTGGCCTGCATGTACATAAATTGCACCCTCGCCGGCAGTGCCGGCTTTACTCGTCCAAGAAGAAAAGTTCTCTTCCAAAGGTTCTTATTTTAAAAACCTTAACTTCTGTGATTTGACACCCTTGGACGGAATCCAGCGGCGCCGGAGTTGTATCACAAGGGTTCTAAAGCCCAAGATTCTAGTAATTAATTATATCGAGACTAGGGCTGTAAACGAGCCGAGCCGAGTCGAGCTTCGCCCAGCTCAGCTCAGGCTCGTAAATCTCTAGCAAAGATCATGTTCGTTAAAAGTTTTTAGGCTCCGAGCCGAGCCGAGTTATGCCTAGCTCAGCTCAGGCTCGTAAAAGCTCAGCTCGCAAAAAGTTCGGCTTATAAAAAATCGGCGTCGTAAAAAAACTTAAATTAATTCAAATGTATTAACATTATAGTTGATAACTGTTATTATATGTAATATAATATGTTAACATGTGCGTTTAATATTAATACATAATATAAGATATAAGAATATAAACGTATAATCACATATGCAAACCAAGCCGAGCTTTAACCAAGCTGACCCTACCCAAGCTCGACTCAAGCTTGTTAAAATAATGAGCTTTTTTTCAGACTCAGGCTCAACTCGCGAGCCTAATTTGAGAGCTCAAAAGAGCTGAGCTAGCTTGGCTCGTTGACAGCCCTAATCGAAACAATATTGATCAAATTGTTATGTAGAGACTGATGCTACTAAGGCAGCGTGAAAATACTGGTGGTAATTTCACTTTTATTATGTTTAATCTTAATTTTAAGATATTTATTCATACTTTCGTGATTGTTCTTTGTAACATATTATTCCGAGCTTTGGAGAATTATAGTATTGAGTGTGCATTTGTAGACGTAAGTACAATTTGTCGAATCACGTAAATCCAGATCTTTATATGCTTGATTTCTTCTCCTTCATCGTTTTATCTTTTCTTTTTTAACATAAATTTCATTTATCTTGTTAGAGACAAGAGGTGAGAAAGTAGAGGGTAATAATGGCATTATCTTTGATCTATAGTAATTAAAAGCTAAGTAAAAAAAATAAAATAAAAAAGAACAGAATCAAGTAAATTGTTGTTAGTTGGTTCTTCATTGATGACAAACACGAGAAAGTTCAAACACTATCAATTGGATTTGGTAGCACAAAAAGTGTAAGAAAAAGTTAGCTTTATGTATATATAATAAAAACTTTATTATTTTGATCTTACCCACGTAGTGTCCAATCCACATCGGGTAGAGAGCAATTATGGTAAATCCTTAACTACGAGTGCTTCTAAGTGTGATAAATGGGTACGAGACTATAATTCACATCGGAGCGAGAGCAATTACGATAAACCCTTGGCCACCGGTGTTTCTAGTGGGATTCGAATTCCAGACTTACCTCCGAAGACGCCCACTAAAGCCCAACTTGCTACCAGCTGAAATACATATCGGTGGTTATATATAATAAAACCCGTAGAGATTGCATGTAACAGTCTTGTTGTTTTTAATTTTTTCTTTTTTAAGTCAATATGAAGCAATGAATTTATTTTACTTTTTTAATGGTATATATTATATCCGAAAGTAACAAGAAATATTAGCCCTATCCATGAACTAAGTTGCCCTGAGCTAAACGAAATATCATAAAAAGACCTCGCACTTCATGCGTGAAGGTATTAAATAGACAGACATGACAAACTTTAATTTTCCATATTAATGACATTAGCTATTGGTTTTATGAATGATCTCAATAAGACATTCTTTTTATCAAAAAATAAATAAATAAGACATTCAATTACATTCACGTTGTGCCTCATGAAGGCTACATCATTAAAACACTACAGAAGACACTAGCTATTGGTTTTAAAGAACTACAACTATATCCTATGTTAGATAACCTGTTGTCCCTGTTTCTGTCCCTATATATGTGTGATATAAATGTCGCAGTATTTTCTTCCCCAATGGTCACTTGTAGCTGGTGCCTCATGAAGTACCAGGTCTGGAGTTCGATTTTGCGGAGGCCATTTCACTTGGGATCACCGAAGGCTTACTCGATGTTTAATTTCAGGACCCAAGGAATTAGTCATGGTGCGCACAAGCTAACAAAAATTGCAAAACTTGTAGTACCTCTTTACTGATCTCCAGTGCTTAGCCACGGAACTTGCACTTCTCCTTTAACACCTGCAATGACAATAGCAAAATCCCTTTCTATCCAAATATTACTAATTCTCAAGTTTCTAGCTAAATATGGGTCCTCTCTCAGGGCTAACAATTCAGCAAGATAAATGCTACAAGCAAAAAATTTGAATTTATAAGCAAAATAAGGTCTATCATTTTAATCTCGTAACACACTTCTCATTAATGCATTTTCTTTCCCCTTCAACACTCCGTCAAAATTAAGCTTATACCATGTTTCTTCTAGAGGATTCCATGTAACCACTCTCTGTTTCTCTCTTCCACCGCTACTCTGTCCATCACCTGCATACATAATAATCTCGTTAGGAGAAAAACATTCACCAAGGAGTTTACCTGCCTGCTCCAGAACATCTTTTGGATGGGGTTTACTTTGTCAAATCTCATTCAATGAAAAACAAAAAGCAGCTCTTTCTACTTTCCTTTCTATGTAAGCCTTTTGACTTTCCCAAAGCAGCAATACGGGTATTCCTTTACATTCACACTAATGATCTGACAATGATTAAAGCAAATAGGGATATGCCACTCAAGAGTATTTGATATAAATATATCTGAAATTTTCCAAGCACGTAGCATCAGGTCATTTGGTATTACAAAAATCAAAACTTCTTTTGAAACAAAATCAAATAAAAAGAGAAAAAAAAAAAAAAAAAGCCATCACTTTGCAACAAACAATACCTAAGCCAGGTCCACCCGATCGCCTGATTTCACGGGTAATGTGATAATTTGATGACATCAGCCGGCCAGCCATCAAGATCGGATTTTTTAAGTTAAGGAAAATACAAGTTTCAAATAACGTTAAGGATATGGAGAAAGTCTTCTGTCGGTTCAAACTCTTTAAAATATTTTAAGATTCAATGATTTTTGTAAGGAAAGTGTAAAATGTTAAAATTGTCCTTAAATAAAGTTTTCTAAAATTTTAGTTTCGCCCTAATTTTTTTTATCCTAATTTTTTCAAATCTTTTTCTCCTTCTGCATTTGATGCTGGTGACGCTCCAAATCTGACGTCCACACACTAGCAAATCTTGCTCCATCATTTTCAGGTAATATTTCCATTTGTTTTCTTCTTCTCCCACTTCATTTTCTTCTTCACAATCAATCCACCACCTTCCCAAACCCAAAAAAATCACCACCACCACCACCGTTCGATTATCTCAAATCTCTCCTTTAGCCCCATTCGCAACACTGTCTTTAATCCCAAAAAATAACCACCTCACTTGAACCCCAATCCCCTCACTATCGTTCAACCCCAATTCCGTCACTGTCCCATCACTATTGTTCAGCCCATGTTGACGATTTGAGAACAAGCTCAAACAATTCAGGAACTCAAATCAAAGAAACTCCATTGCTGAGATTTCCATAAGTACGGTCTTAATTTTTATTTTTTATTTTTAATTCAATCAACACAGACAGAAAGAGCTAGGGTTTGAGAAGAATTCTAAATTTTTCTGTTGTGATGACTGAAGAGAAGGAATTGTTATACTAGTTTTATTTCAGATTCTGTTGTTAATATCCCTGAGAGGGAATTTGCAATTTCATTAAATTCTTTGAATTTGGCTACTATAGAAATACCAATTTTCTTCCAGCAACCAGATTTAAAATTTTTCTCGTCATATTATTTCTTTTCTTTTTGGCAGTCTTGGTGATTTAATTTAGTTTGAATAGTTTACATATTCATTCTTTACATGCTAAATTAGATTAGAATAATATGGTTAATTAGTTTATTCAATATGTTTATGTTAGAATTTTATTAGCTTGGATTTAGAGAAGAAGGGGTTTGATATTAGATGTTGCCTATGTGTTTTGTTGTGTCCTTGTGTGTATCTGCTTGTTATTTTTTTAAAAAAACAAAAACTCTTATTTTCCTGTACTGTTTTCTTGCTATTGTTATTTCCTAGCTGTATTATGTGTATTAATTATCTTTTTTAAATGCTTGCAAAATCCTAGTTATGACATCATCATCTTCTTCTGTTAGTATGGATGAAATGTTTGTTTGTGCGTGTCGACGGAGTTGTTGTGTTCGGCTTACTTCACACAGTAAGGATAGCCCAGGTCGAATGTTCTACAGGTGTCCTCATTGGGTATGCATACTTCATTTAACTTGTAAATTTGTTGTATAAGTAATGTTTTCATTACTTATTTAACTTGTAAATTTGTTGTTGTAGCGTAATGAGACTGAAATAAATGGTTTCAATGACTGTGGCTTCTTAATGTAGGTCGATGAATTTTAGGTATGCTCGTGTAAAGTAGGGCCTTGTAAGGTTCAAACATCGAAAAAAGATAAATCATATGGGCGTCGATTTCACGTGTGTCCTACTTCAATGGTGAGTGGTTCAAATGATAACATTACATATTAGAATTTCTTTCTCCATCAAAATTCATTTTGGAATTTCTTTGTAGATTACCAATCACGGTTGTGGACATTTTGCATGGCTTGACGTCAAGGACTCTTACGTAGATACAGCGAATAATGCGAGGAACCTTGTTCAGAACGATGCGGACAAAGCGAATATTATAAAGCGTATGATTGAAACAGAAGTGGAAGTCTCTGAAAGAGTAGCTTCTTTTGGATGAGTTCCAAAAATTTAGTTTGAAGGATTCATGAAATCTTCTTTGCATAACTTTAATAAGTTAGGCTTAAATGATGTATAGTTGAGCTCTAATCAGTTGGGATGAGTTTTGTTGCACTTCAGATGGCTGGATTTTTGTGAAGTGTTCTTCCTTTTTCCTTATATTTATTTTTTTGGTAATACACATGGATTCTATGGTTTTAGAAAGATATTGACTTTTGTGAAAGTCTTTCTTACTCATTAATTGACCCAGTTAACTTAGTTGAAAGTTTTACTTTCTTACTTATTGCTATAGCTAAGCTCTAATCAGTTTAGCAATTTAGAAAGACATTGAATTTTTTTTACTTAGTTGAAAGGTTTTGAAAACTTAGTTAACATGCTTAGTTAAACACCAAATCGTCATTTTACATAGCAAAGTGATAATCAATTTACCATATTAACTGGGATTTCAGCAAAACCCAGTTAGTTTGCTGACTTAATTACCAATTTGCTATTTATAATAGCAACTTGGTAGTCAGGTAAGAAAACTAATAGCAACTTGGTAGTCAGGTAAGAAAACTAACTGGGTTTACCTGTTCTATACAATTTGGGATAAAGCCCAGTTAATTTGCCAGGGGGAATACCAAATTTCTATTTTATATCGCAACATGGTAATCCAATCAACAAATTAACTGGGTTTTCCAGAAATCCCAGTAAATGGAGTTTCTTTGATTTGAGTTCCTGAATTGCTCGAGCTTGTTCTCAAAACCTTAACATGGGTTGAACAATAGTGACGAGACAGTGACAGGATCGGGGTTTAACGATGGTGAGGGGATTGGGGTTCAAGTGAGGTGGTTATTTTGGGATTGAAGAGGGTGTTGCGAATGGGGCCAAATGAGAGATTTGAGATGATCGAACGGTGGTGGTGGTGATTTTTCTGGGTTTGGGAAGGTGGTAAAGCCTTCCTAAATCACAAATGGGTTTCGGTGGACTTCGTTTGTGTGCTGGTTTGATTGGGAAGCAAATGGGGGTGGGAAAGGACGATGGAGTTGTTGTTGGCCAAAGAGAAGAGTTGAGGTCTGAGTGTTGTGCGCGCAGGAGGAAGAGAAGAAGAAGTAGCCAGGCCAAGCTAATCGATTTGAACAAAAGGGCAAAAGAGATAGGGGCTAAAATGAAATTTCAAAAACTTTGTTTAAGGGCAATTTTGGCATTTCAACATTTTCAGTGAAAACAATCACTAAATCTTAAAATGTTTTAAAGAGTTTGAGCTGACCATAAAAAGACTTTTTCCATGCACTGAAACATCATTTGAACCTTGTGCATTTCCTTTACCTTAAAAAACTCATGTTACTTTAATGTTTCATTATATTTTATACAAATGAAGGATGGGCCTGAAACAAGCCGCTAGGTATCCTACTGTGGACATCGTTTTGGAAGGGGACTCCCAAGTGATCGTCAATGCAACTAACAACTCGACCTGCACATCAGATAGTCTAGGACAACTCATGACTAGAATTAAAGACCTCATCAACAACAGAGTCGGCGATGTTAGAGTTCAACACACCAAGAGAAAAAGAAATGGTGCAGCGGATCACTTAGCATGTGACAATGACAATTTCCACATGATCTACGAAGCCCCCCACCCCGAAATCACTGCAAATCATTCTCCGGGATGACTTCATGCGCAGACATACAACTCACTTGGCAAAGGAGGATGACTTCATGCGCAGACATACAACTCACTTGGCAAAGGAGAGAGCTATTCCTTACCAATCAAAAAAAGAAAGTAACAAAAAATAGTTGCACAAAGAGCTCGTAGATGTTTGTTGGACTATTGATTAATATCATTTATAAAATTGCTCTCTAAATGAAGTTAATTTTTATTAGGCAATGTGCGATGAACAAGGCAAAGTTTCTTTTCAACAAATTAAGTAAACAATCAAGTGAAAAAGAGAGATAAAAAAGTGAACAATCAGGTGGTATGAGCATGTTAAATATAACTCCGAGGGTTGCTCCAATGATCACTTGCAATTGGTGCCTCATGAAACACCAGGTTTGGGGTTCGATCCTACGGGAGGCCGTTTCACTTGAGGTCAATGAAGATTTACCCGGTCGTTAGCTTTAGGGCCCCACGGATTAGTCATTGTGTGCGCAAGCATGCCCGAACACCCAGATTATCAAAAAAAAAAATCCTGCATCATACGATTTGTTTGTCGTGGTCCTCGAATCCTTAGGATGTTAATTGGTAGGACATCTAGGGGTGGCAATGGGTTGGATGATTTGTTCGGCCTGATCAATTCGACCTAACGATTGGACAGGTTTGGGTAAGGATAAGTGCATGTAAGGCCAAGTCGGGCTAAAATTTAAGGCCCAGTTAGTTTTTTGGGTTGGGTTCAGGCTAATGTTATATTGACCCGACCAGGCCTATACATTACATGTAATTACTATTTTTTATATTGTATGCATAAAGATATTATATTATCAATACAAATGTCTTACTTTCATCACATAATTATATTATTTTTATAGAATATACTATAAATCTCAAAACTTTTAATATTTTTTTAAATATTTTATGAAATATCCTTGTAGACTATTTGAATTTGTAGTGCCAGACTGAACCTAAAAATCAATGACATAGCTGAGCATGTTTTCCTGATGATTAGGGTTGGTGATAGGACGATCGGATCCTTCCTCCTGTATGCTTTTACGGGCAGGTACAAAGAAGTTCTGAGCAAGGCACATAGCTCAGCATTCACAGTGAATCCCAACTTCTTGACAATTCATATAAAAGAAGAAATACACTGTGAGTTATATGTACTATGCTTATATATTTTTTTTTCTTTCCCGAGCTTTCGTCTTATTTCTGCAGAACAATGACAGTTTTCTTGTACTTTCTGAAATTTCTGAAACAGCACGAATATGAATGACGGCGTTTAAGAAATGGCGCATCGGTGGTGGGTCCAGATATGAAAGAGCATCTGTTCTTGGGAGGAAGAGGAAACTAAATGCTTTTCTCTTAGAGCTAGCCTTTCGCATATCACTACACTAATATTTTTTAGTTCGAGTATCTTTTTGTTTTTGTTTAATTAGTGTATTGGACGATCTAGACTGGTTTTGATCTGTAGCCTGCATCAAGGTTTAAAGTCTTGTGATGGAGGATTGGATGGGTCTTGATCGATACTGGTTTGGACCGTTCAATTTATAAATTTAAAAAAGAAAAAAAAACATTGGATCGGTTTTACCGATGGTGGTTGGATCGATTCGATAAAATTATTGGGATCTGACAAGATGAAACAGATCGATCCGATCCTTGAAACCTTGGCATGCATCCACTCTAGTAGATGCATGACATGTGTAGACGCATGCTAAAGCATCTTCTGTGCAGGCTCATTACTATTACAAGTAGGGCTGGTTGGGTCGGGTTCGAACCAGTTTGGGCTTGGCCCGAATTGAAATCAGCTTGTCCGAACCCAGCCCGGACCGAACTAGGTAAGCCCGGACCTAACTAAGTAAGCCTGGACCCAGCCCAAACTCAAATTGTTGAGTTCGGGTTGGGTTCGGGCCGGCCCAAACTGAGATCTCTATCACAAAAAAAAAAAGAAAAGAAAAAAAAAAGCTTTTGGATCCTCTCCTCTACGATCTGAAGAGGATCAACACAGCAGAACCTTTGGGATTCTGATCCGATCTTGCTGCAACCAACCTCTTCTTGGTTCTAATCTGAAAGTTCAACATCCGATATCAAAACCGCATCTTCGAACTGATGCAACTTCGGATCTCTTTCAAGCCAAGTGCATCTCCAAACCGATGAGCAAACTCCTACTTGGATCTGTTGATGCATCTCCAAGCTTCCTCACCTAACTTCAAATCATTCGGATTTCATCTCCAAGTCTCTCTTCACCTCCAAATGAACTTGAGAGGAATTGGAAACACAAGAGATGGTGAGGAAATGGAAACCCAAGAAACGACAAGATGACGCCAACAACCAGTACTAACGTCAGAGACAAGTCGTTCTCGGAGAAGATGAATGTTGACGGAAGGAGAAGGGAGAAACGCTGGCCATTCTCTTCTGCTCAAAACTCTTTGAGATTCTAACATTAGGGTTTTTTTCTTAATAATTGAATATTAGCCGTTGAATTAAGAATCATCAACGGCTCATATATAAAGAAATAATATATATATATATATATATATATATATATATATATAATCATTATTTTTCAGTTTGGGCCGCGCTTTTAGGGTTTATAAACCTAAGCCCGAACCCAGCCCAAACTAAATTTTGGGCTCAAATTTGAGCCCGGACTGAACCCAAACCCAAATAAATGTACAAGTTTGGGTTGTTATTCGGGTTGGGTCAGGCAGGCTTCGGGCGGGCTGGGCCAAACTTACACCCCTAATTACTAGACTCAAATCATATAAGCTCCTTCAAGGAATAGCATCCAATAAACGAAAGGCACATAAGCTTAGTATCATCATATTATTTTTAAAAGATATTTTTTTGAAATTGATATTAACAATGTGTCAGCATATCAGGTTTATCTGTCTCGTTTTCGTTGATTAGTGTTCATTCCCTTTAGGGGAAGGGACGTTAGATGATTTGAATCTATTATTACCTTGTGTTGATTGCAAGCATTATAGTTAAGATTTGTTTGGCCTAGCTTTCTGGAAGGAGAAGCGATTCTTTCAAAATTGATTATTATGAAGCGCTTCATAAGAACTGCTTCAAAGGACTAAAAGATGTTTGGTAAACACCAACTAAAAAAAAAGCTTCCAAGAAAAGTTTGCATAGAAGAAAAAATCTATATTCATTAGGAGTTTTGCTTGTGAAGATAAAATGGGTAAGATGGGCATTTTAAAAGTTTTAAAGGGTCATATAAGATCATAAGACATATTTCAATGAAAACCTTAAATTGATTTTCACAAAAGTGATGTCAAAAGCAGGAAATAGTAGCTTCAAAAAATTCAACGTTTTGATAAAGCGATTCTTGTGAAATTACTTTTTACTTGGATTTACTAAACATTTATTTATTTGTTTGAAACATTTCTGGGTTCAGGAATCACTTTTAATCGGGAAAAATTCATTTAATAACCTTTCGATGTGGAAATGGCCGTTGTCATATAAAGGACATAGGAGACATCTGCTCGGGAGGTAATCGGACGGCTACCTCCCTTGAGGGAATATATGAATAAAAAGCTTGCTCTGGAAGACAATCGGGTGATCATCTCCAATAGAAAGACGGTCGTGTCAGTTATGCCTCAAATGTTGGACAAAAAGGTGGTTGATGAAGCTTTTAGGGTTTCTCCCTTACAAATAGGACCTAGATAAGACTAATATTCGGGTACATTCCTTCAACAGAAGGGGATATCCATCCACTGTCCGGGGACCAAGCTCTTGAATGTGCCTGAACTCGTAAAATCTTTGAGCTGCTTAATTTGCTCCACTTTGGAATAATCCAAGTGGGATATGTATTACCAGACCACTAATGCCAAACGCTAGGATCAACAAATAACTACAAGAAAAAAAAAAAAAAAAAACTCACTAACATAGAATAAATAACTAATAAGTATACGAAATATCTCTTCTTTGGCTTGGATGGTCTGTGGTCTATGTCTTTTAGGGAAGGTGTCCTTGTTCCTTGAGTGAAGCAATGCAATCATCAAACATCTCTTCCATACCCTTGAACTTGAACCCCAAACTCCTCAGCTTGGATGTATTGAACTCGTAATATGGTCTATGCAGTGCCTTAAATCTGAGATAATCCACATAATGAAATAGGAGTCCTTAGGCATTTGACAACTAACTATATGAAAATATTAGGACTCGCCACTAGCTTATAAGCAAGCAAACAAACCTCTTTGGGATAGGCAAGGATGGATAGCGAGCTGCTAAAAATGATGCTAACTCATTGTTGTCCAGAACTGTGGAGCTGCAAAGGTATCTTCCATGAGCATTTGCATTTTCATAAACAAGGATGTGGCAGAGTGCGACATCCTCGATGTGAACATACCCCATTCTTCCGTGCCACGAGAATTTCTCTACCTCTCCTGCTTATCAATCAGTACATGGCAAGCATTTTATACATTGCTACTAACAAGTATATGAATATGTAAGAAATTTGAGATAAATAATGCAACATCATTTAGATGGGTATGAAGTCATGTTTCTTTGTATCTTCAAGCAAGCAGACCATAACCCAGTTCCCAATCTGGTACGACAAAAAAAAAAAAAAAAAAAGTTCAGGAGCATACCTTTAAGTAGACCAAGGACATCGGAAACAGTAGAACACAAATCAGGTGGCAAACTAGGTCCAACAACGAATGATGGAAGAACAGTAACTAAATCGATCTTATGCTCTGTGCAGAACTCCCATGCTGCCCTCTCCGCCAGGATCTTTGATAGGGCATACCAGATCTTAAAAACAATGCAAAAAGAATGGAAATGAAAGGATGTTAGTATGGTTAATTGCAACAGAAAACAAAGAAAGCTAAATATGTTAAAGTGATGAAAATTAGGAACCTGACATGCAGAGACATCATGGACGTTAGCTTTGTACAATAAAAGTAACTGAGCTATGCAATAGAATTAAGCCCATCTGATTATGTGGCTTATGAACTATTTAACCACTGAACCACCATTATGGAGCCAGATCAAAGGGCCAAATGGATTGTTTACGGATTTTTTAGAATGTTCCAATCAAGCAGTGCCCATAATTGAATTATTAAAATAAATAATGAGTTGGCGAAACAGGACTATGTTAGGTTTAGGGAGGAAGTTTCGAAGCCTTGATGATTTAACAAACTTATATAATTGTAGGGAGAAACCCAAAATGAATTAATATATTCTTCGACTAAGTCAGATAACATCAATCAGAATTTGGCTGCAATAACCAATGGGCCTTAAAAAGTACTTGTTGAAGGCTGCATTTGGTGTCACTTAAATTAGTGCTTTTTTTTACTGCTGTTTCAATTGATTAATTGCTTTTAGTTAAGCAGAAGTGGAATAAAAAGCACTTATTTAAGCAATGCCATGCAGACTGCAGCCTAAACCTGATCTGGACATTGTAGGCTGAAACAACCTAGCTTCAGGCAACGGAATATAAATTTGTAAGCCTCAATTATTTTCAATCTAGCTGATCATAGGTAGGGGAATACAGGTTCCTAACCTAGCAAAAGTCAAAATATTTGAGCCAGTTCATTAGTCTTGGGCCAGCATATGGCTAATTAAGAACTCAAAGAAAAGTTTGGCCTATTGATTTTGAAATTCAAAGCCGAATTAAGACCACGTATACTGAATGCAACTTTGTTATGGGAATGAAGCACTAATAAGAATTGAAAACCAAGAGATAGTCAAAAGCAAACCTTTTATCTTGTATGAATTATCCATCGAGGATGAAGAGGATACTGCATATAGAGTTGCAGATGGAAGGGTTAAGTACTTTAGAGTGGAATCTAACCAACATATTCCAATCCGGCTAAAAGGAAAATTTTATAAGATGGCTACAGGAAAACGAATTGATAAGATTTGCTGGCTAGATGAGGATGTTAAGATAGATAAGAGGAAAACTAAGAAATTTTAGAAACAAACATATCTGAGAGTCTAGGAGTGTCCCAAATTTGAAATAAAGAAAATAACAAGTTAGTTGACAAGGTTCGTTCATGCAAAATACAGACATGAGGAGAGAGAAGCAAAAAAGTATGAGATAGTGCAAATTGAAAGACCTAGAAGGACCTGGTATGGATTCCATTAGTGATGATTTTTTTTTTCATATATATTTTACGAATAACGAGAATGCTTTAAGATAGTAAAGCAGGCAAGAAACAAGAAGCCCAAAGGGCAAGGAAACAAATTCAACGGTAGAACAGGATCCATATTGCCAACTCTAACAAGTTGCAGTTATGCATTTGTATGTACTTTGTTGTTTAGATGTGTAGCTAAATGGACTAAACTTGAATGGATTTCCAAAGGGAAAAAGAGTTGCAGATTCAGTCAGTGAAAGATCTTAGGCAAATGAGGTCTTAGGTCATGGACTTTGACAGAGAGGACAAAATGTTGCAGATTTTTTTTAATTTATTAACCTTTCAAATTTTAATTTTAACATATAGAAGTGGTTCCCAACTACACCCTAGCAAGTGTTGCTAACAGATTAAGATGAAGTCCCCCATAGGTCACCCTAATCCCAACTCAGATATACAAGGACTCAAGAATCAAGATGCGTCTGTTCTCTACACAATATAAGTTCTAAACATTGAAACTTCATGAATTACTTTGTAAATTACCTGAAGGCTTTCACAAAGCTCCACAGAGCTCCAAGATGACTCGTCCAATGGTATTTCTGGGTCAAAGTCATCTCTTGCTCTTACAGCTGAAGAAGACGATGTAAGGACAACCCGCCGAAGGAAGGGATTCTTCTTACATGACCTTAACACATTCAATGTACCCTTGGTGGCAGGTTCCAAGATTTCAGTCTATTCAAAAGATGATACCAAAACCATTAACAAATCACTAATAAGTGAAAAATGAAAGGCCAAGCTAGCACCCAAACAAGACAGTGAAAGACAAAATAATGATCTAAGCAGCATAGTGTTTAAACTCGGTATCGGATCGAGGATTGTCCTGGTCCAATACTGAGCTGGATCAGCGATCCAAAACATGATCCGAATTAAAAAAAAAAAAATCAGGAAAAAGAATTATAACAATATAATTTTGAAGGTGTTTATATATATATATATATATATATTGATGGGTTTTGTCCACAACTCTCACTCTAATCAACCTTAAGGAAGTTCTCCATCAAACTAAAAAGATAGTGGAGACCAAAGCTCCAAATCCTTCATGGTATTATCCAATTATAGAACAGATATGGTTAGAAAAGGAAACATCCATGGCAGAGCATGTATACCTTTTAAATTTATTGTTATTGATTGTCACAATGTTTCCCATAGTTATCACAGATATGAATAGAGAAGGAAACATCAATGTTTCCCACGTTTCAGACGATCCAATATGAACCGTCCGATCTAACTCGGTCTGAGACTGAGTCAGGGAATTTTTAAGAATTTTAGGGATCGGCTTGGAAATGTGACTCGTCCTGAGCCGATTCTGAGTTGTATCGGCCCATCCAACTCGGATTGGCCCATACTAAACACTATGCTAAGCAGCCTCGCCAGCTAGAGCTAAACCTGCAACCAACCACATTTTCTATTATGAACAGTGAACAACAGTAGATGGTAACAACATGCCTGTGGATCAGACTTAGGTCCCAAGACAGGAGAAGCAGTATGAAACACACCATCACACCCCATGATTGCATCATCGAAGCTTCCTTCGTCCATTAAATCGGCCTTCACCAATTGGAGTCTCTCCTTCGCTCCTTCCAAACACCAAAGATGGACTAATTTCTTGCAATTTCCTGCATTAAGCTCGTCAATTGCGGATTAAAAAGTTTTATGGGTTGTGAGTGTGTGTGAGGGAGGGAGGGAGAGAGAGAGAGAGAGAGAGAGAGAGAG
>JAUPMG010000004.1:19912070-19941645 GCA_031762675.1 Pachysandra terminalis
GACTACAATAACAGAAGGGTGTTCTTAAGGAGCTACCCTCTTCAATGGGATGAAGAAAAAGAAGATGGACACACAGGAGAGAAGTCTGAGACGCTCAAAATTCTAAAGGAAGGGAAGGTGAATTTACTCAAGCAGAGAGCTTTTCATGTTCTTCGATGGGGTAAAAGGAAGGTCTTTCTTCTTAGGACGTTGAAGCACAAGGTCGCATATTACTTCATTGCTTGTCATCCTTTGGGGTTTAAGCCCTCTCCTTCTTTGCTTTCTGTCTAAGACGTGTGCTCACCTCAGTCTGAGTGACCCCCCTTGCTTGCTTTTTTCTTCTTCTTCACCCTTTTTTTTTTACTTGTTTACTGGTTTTGGATGTACTGAAGCTGTGTAAGAAAATGTTGTGGCTTGAATCACAAGTAGATGTATTTGGGATATTATCTAAGTGCACTTTGATTTGATGGGTTGGTATTTTTTTCCCATAATTTCTTATAGATTCTAACCTTGGAACGTTGCCACCAAAGAGGGATAAAATAAAAAAAATTGAATGAGGAAAGAGTTTGGAACATTATTTAGTTTGGCGAAAGGATTTGATCCCCTTATATATATTTTGATCATTTGTTTGTTTCCATCAAATACAAATCTTTGAATTTCTTTACTTTGGACGATGAGTGAGATAATTTGGTCAAAAGTTACAGCAAAATGCTTGTAGGAACCCCAAACATTTTGGTTGGAACCAAGACACTAGAGCATGCGTTTCAGTCATTAGATCAAAATTTTCAGAATTTTTTAAGCATTCAATCTTGTTAAGTAATGGCTTAGTTCAGATTCCTTATGCATTGATGGGAAGCCCAAAAAATATTGGAGCATGGATGTTATATTAAATTACTGTTTCTCCCAGCATGTTCCATTAGTCCCATTCTTTTTTTTCTTTTTTTTTTTTTAAAAAAAATTTTATAATAAAGAAACAATAGTCACATACTTTGAAGTTCATAACAACTAGCTTGACATCTCTTTCAACTGGTATTAATGCAATTTTGTTCATCTCAAGGTTGTTCCATTAGTCTCTTGTTGTAAGATTGTTTGCGTGAAATTTATGTCCTTTTTGTATGCGAATTCAAACTCCAGAAAGAAAGATCCTCTTTTCTGGGGTGAGGTGAAAGTTTTGGGATTCAGTTCTGTAGTCCAGAAGGATACATTCAAACTTGTCTTTGGGCAAAGGATGGAGAGAAGCCAACCTTAGTGTTGAAATCTCCTTGGGAAGATCCCCTGCACTCTGTTTCAGGCTTTATAAGCTCTAAGAAGATGCTCTATTTATTTTCCTTTTTCTTTTGTCATTCCTTTCTACTAAACAAGTTTATGAACAACTGAGAGTCTGTAACCTCAAAAAGCAACTAGAAGATCATTATATATACCAAATAAGTTAATTGAAAAATCCACAATTATTGTGAGTGGAGGAATGGCAGCACGAGATCCTCATCCGTATAATTAATATTAATAACGACATGAGAAATGACTTTCCACAATATTGATGTGAAAAGGGCTGTTATGTGGAGACTGATGCTATTGAGGCATTCGGGAAGTACTAATGCTGAATTTTTTGGGGCCGAAGGGTAAAATAGTAATTTCACATGCTGTTTAGCCCTAACAACGTGGTATTTATCATAACTTTATTACCTTTCTCAAAAAAACATGGTATTTATCATAACTTTGGTTGTCTCTTGTGTTGATTTGTTTTCTTCTTCTCTATTTATCTCTCTCTTAACAAAAAGCTGAAACACTAGAATTGGACCAAAATCAGCTTATATGCAAATTCTGTTTTGAGACATCATCAAGGTCTAGTCAAACAAAAGAATACCCATGTTGGAGCATCACCTAATCAGTACCTGCAAATAAGTAAATGAATACAAAACATAAAAGAAAAGCATAAAAATATTGCAGGGAGGCCTATGTAGCAGCAATTGAATAATGGTCAAGAAAATATGCATATGACTGCACAGCCAACCAAAGGGGAAGAGTTTATTCAAATCCTCTCTTTGTTTCAATGTGTGTTTGTGTGTCTATGCGTATATATATATATATATATAGGACTGTGTCAGTTCTGTTTTCCTAATTTCAAATTATAGTAGTGTTAGCACTTATGTAACACCAACTTCCTTATTATATAATCAAATTCTTTGTTGTGCTATAGAGCATAGCCTAATGTGGTGACCACATTCTTATAGTTAGGTTTGGACTACAAAAATTCTTATACTTATAATAATGATCACACAGCTCATAGTTTTAGCTTGTTTCTGTTTGTAGTTGCTCTTAGCAATTAGAACCGAGAAACAGAAGCAAATCAGGCTCAAAGTTAGATCATTCTTGAGTACAAAACCCACAGTCGTCAAGATCATCGGTACAGTTTTATATAAAGCATGTTTCAGGAGTCATGGTTGGTCTCAATTGAGAAATTGTGGATACTACTGTATCAGCTGAAAGGATCAGTTTATCAAAATTCTTCACAGACAATCACAGTACTGTGGTGAAGCTCTCAGGCTGTGGCTTGGAGGAAAGACTGCTTAATCAAGCAGAGATAATGGACTCATACTTGCCTGTTTTCTTATTGACCTCTGTGCACAGGGAAAAACTTGCTTTCTTTCATGGATGCAAAGATATGAGGAATCAAGTGAAGTTTTGGAGGATTGAACTGTAGATAAGATAAGAGATGGATGGAGCAGCTGCAAGGCAGTGACTGAACTTGCTTAGGGATGCTCGAGACAGAAAACAACAAAAGACCCACTCTGAAAAAGCAAAATGAGCTAAAGAGTTCTGTTAGAGACAGTCAGTGGCTCATGTTCACTAGTCTCTAGATCCAAGGGGGAGGGACCTGAGGGGCCCCATGGGGCGGAGCGAACCCAGGTCACGGATAACTTGTTGTGCCAGGCCACTACCATGGGGTTGGGATGGGGGGGTGGGGGGGGCTCCTCCCCTCGCGGTACGATAAGGGTATATTGGGAATTTGTCCTATATATTGGGTAGGAGTATAAGTTGTAACCCTAATTCATTTTTGAAAGGGTATATTGGGAATTTGTCCTATATATCGAGTAGGAGTATAATTTGTAACCCTAATTCGTTTTTGACATAGTGGAAATTTCTTCTCTCTCATGGACGTAGGCTTTGCTGAACCACATATACCTGTTTGCATTGTTTTGATCTTCGTTTTACTGCTTTTATTACTATTGCTTGATCCCGATCAACAAGTTCAAAAGGATTGAAAAGCATCCATGGGTTTTTGAAAGAAGTTGAGACTCAAAGCCTTGAGTAAAGCTTCACACTCTTATATTGATATATATATACATAGATGTAACCAGCTCTATTGTTAGTGTATTCTGAGAGAACAGTTTTGAAATTTTGGTAATCTGGTCTGAGATACCATCTATCTAGTAACCATCAAAGATGATGCTAACAACAATGCGGATGTTTTTTTATTATTTGAAAAGACTTGGTTACAGACAATAAATATCACACATCTTCATACATGGATAACTGAAGTGGAAACTATGCTATCTTTTGGCAGGAGAAAACCGAATTTACCTGCGGATGGCGGCTTAATGGCTTAATGATCTTGAGCTTTGGAATTCAACTGATGAATCCCAATCCAATGAGGATGAGAAAATCTTGGACAGAGAGGCAAGGACCTCAGACGTAGTTGGACGGGAATTCAGATCATGAGCCACACACTTGTAGGCCAATTGAGCCATGGAGAAGGCCAAATCCAGAGGGTATTCTTCCCTAAGAGAAGGATCAAGGAAGCCTCTCAGCTTCTCTCTAACGTTCTCCCCTTGAAGGACCTGGTTTATCAATACAGACAAGGAGATCTCTCCAACAGCAGCTTCCTTCCCTGATAAGAGCTCCAACAGTACCACTCCAAATGCGAAAACATCTAATTTTGGGGTAACCACACCATTCTCAATATACTCGGGCGCCATATAACCCTGAGTACCCACTACATGTCTAGTCATCTGCAGGCCGCCATCATCATCATCCACTCTTCTTGCAAGTCCAAAATTCGCAATCTTGGCTCTCAGGTTGCCATCTAATAGAACATTACTAGTCTTCAAATCCTTGTGAATGCAGGGAGGATTGACGTAGTTGTGAAGGTAATTTAGTCCATCGGCAATGTCGTAAGCAATCTGAACCCTCTGCTTCCATCCAAGAGAGTTCAGTTGATGCTTCTTGTCATCGTGAAGCCAATCACCGAGGGACCCGTTGTCTGCAAATTCGTAGACGAGATAGGTGTTACCCTGATCTACGCAGAAACCAGAGAGCCTAATTACATTGGAATGGTTGATCTGTTTCAGAATATTGATCTCTTTCGATACATCCTCCCCTTTCATTCTTTTAATGGCGGCGTTATCTCCATTAATCAACCCAGAATAAACAGATCCCCTGATTCTGTTACCTTCACTGAAAAACCCAGTAGCCCTTTGCAACTCTTCAAAGCTATACAAGATCAAGGATTCAACAGCACATCGAACCCCTTCCGAAGAAACAATTCCTGGTTTCTTTCCAGCTGGTATGATCATGGCCGTGTAGTCATTAGATTTCTTAAGTTGGGGTTGGGGGATTGGCTTGCCACGATGAGTCCGGCGCCTACGCAAGAACCAAAACAGAAATCCGGCGAGGACGACGAGTATAATTGCAGCTCCTCCGACGCCAATTCCGACGAAGACCCATTTCTTAGAAGACGTGGTTCGATTAGAAGGGACGATGAGCGGTGGAGGCTGTGCTGCCGGCGGCGGAGAGACTGAAGAATTGATTTTGGTGGGAACGGATTTAAGCGGAACCAGAAGCGGAGTGAAGAAGAAGATAAGGTCATCGGATAACTGGTTGGCTTCGAGTATGCTTTGTTCATCCACACCCCATTTCTCAGCAATGGAGGAAATACTCTCACCCTTAGCCACCAAATAGGTAAGCAAGAACCTGACACTATCGGCGGTCTGGTTTTGGTCGGACAAGCGCATCGGAGTGGGACTGTCAGTTTCATACCGGGGAGTAGACGTCGACTGTCGTAAGGATTTTGAGTCATCAAGGCTTGACAAGTGGTGAGAGCCTGGTAAGTTCCATTGGCGACGGAGAAGTAGGTCTCGGTGGTTTCCCTCAACGTGTAAGAGGTATTGTGCTGGTAGAAATCAGAAGCACAAGAACAGTTGACGGGAACTATGATCTGGGTGTCTGTGGGAATCTTCTCGACGTCGGAGATGTTGTTGAGTCGGGCAATCTTCAAGGGTTCTGAGCCCAATAGATAGGCGATAACGGCGGGAGAGTCGTACAGAGGACTTGATCGGAAGGTGAGATAAGACTCGCAAGATCTTTGAGGACCATTACAGAGAAACCCATTTGTTAAGGAGAGGTTGTTGTAGCAATCTAGCTGCTTGTTGTTGATGTAAGCTTGTTGGCCGTATGAGAGACGAAGAAGAGACACAGAAACGGAGAAGAAGAAGAAGAAGAACGAAGGCAGCTCCATGGACGCTTGTTTATTTATTTACTTATTATTTTCAATTTATACAAATGAGATCAGATGGCTCTATCTATATATGAATCATTGAATCCTGATCCATCCATCTCTGCTAATTTTTTTCTTCTATGAGGTCATTAGGTATGATTACACATCAAGAAATGGAGAAGAAGAAGAAAAAAAAAAGGGTAGTTTCCTTTCCTTTTCTCTTCTTTGTTATGTTTTTTGTTATGTTTTGTTTGAAGTGTCACTGTCGGTGTTGCGTCTCCTTGGGGAGTTGCAGCGACAACCGACGACCGACGACCGCCGACCGGGAATTGAATTCCAACGCGTCTATCTGTTGATTTATCTATCCCGTGTCGAGTACTGCGTGTGGATTCAGGTAAAGTTGGACCGGCTGGCTGGACATTTGGGAGAGGAGACCAGGTTCGTGGGTTCAAGTCAGGCACTACGTATAGCCTACGTTTGGAATATTATACGGGTGGCAATGGGCCGGGTGACCAACCCGACCATGTGTTTGGGCGGGTTTTGGCAGAGGTAACCAGCCTGTAGGGTCGGATCGGATCAGGTTGGAATTTAAGATCCGATCGATTTGTAGGACTGGACTCGAGTTGATATTAGATTGGCCCAGCCCAACCCAACTTATGCATTACATTTAATTACTGTTTTTCTATATTGCATATATATAAATATTATATTATCAATATAAATGTCTTACATTATATAGTCATATTATTTTATAGATCTAATATATTATAAAATTCAACACTTTTAATTTTTTATAGGTTTATATGAAATATGTTTCTAATTATAATTTTTTAATTTTGAAAAGTAAAACATTTGAATTTGTAGGGTCAAGTTGAACCGAGCTCGAGCTTATTACACCTTTTAGCCCGCAGGTCGGGTCGGATCAGATTTTGGCACAAACATAAATAATGTTATATTAGGGTGCAAGTTTGGATTTCGATTATTATGGGTGCAACTGAGGTCGGTCAACCCGAAACCAGATCGACCCAAACCAATTTTTATTTTGTTTGTTTTGAGTTACTAAAAGTTTGGTTCGGTTTTGGTTTTGGCTTGAAGCCTTGGTTAAATCGAACCGATTTAAACCAATTTGGTATGCGTATAATGTAATTCTAAAAAAATCTTATACTAACCCTATCTAATCCGACGCAAACCGAACCAAAACTGCAATTTGGATGTGATTGGTTTTAATTTAGGGTTTTTTTATTTCAATTTTGTTCGGTTTCGAATTGGAGAATTCAGTTCGGTTTGGGTTAACCTTCACCAACCTTGGTTTGGTCTTGGGTTGATATTGTTGATCAGGCGGGCTAATTTAACCCCCTTTTACACGCGACACTCGATTACGAGTGCGTGTACGCATTTTTGGTATAGCCGCATACACTGAATCATTTCAAAAAGCTGAAACGGCTGTACAGCCGTTCCTTTCACGTGCTAGCTGTCAGCAGCTGCGGACAGCGATTAGACCGTTTGGTGAAAATGTAAGATTTAAAATGACTCTTAGATATCTGACCGTTCTTATCACCAGAAAAGGCAATAGCTTCTCAAGGAAGCTACCTTTTGACTTTCAGCTTGTAGGGAGACACAGCGACACACTGCCTTCTGGGCACCCCAGGGAAGCAGAATCTTATTCCTCCCTCGACGGACCTCATATTGCTCGAAGGACGTCTTTAGGGGCATGCTCCCCCTAACGAACTTCTCAAATAAAGTTTTGACCTAAGAGATCCTCGAAGTCACATCTATGTACTCTCTAGAACAGACTTCGAGTGATTTTCTTCCATACCTTTATTTTGTAAAGGTACTTGTATACGAGGAAAGCTTCTCGAGGAAACTTCTTGAACCTTCTAAACACCGAAGTCAAGTTTGGATCACATCCAGAGACTTCGCAGGACTATTCTTTATGTTTTGTCTTGAAGGTCACAAGGCAGGTATATTCAATCTGAGGGACAACCTCGACGGACAATCCGAGGGACAACCTCAACGGACATTTCCGAGGGACAACCTCGACGGAAAATCCGAGGGACAACCTCGACGGACATTTCCGAAGGATCACAAGAAGTTACTGTGCTTGAAGAAAACTGGGAAGAAGATTAGTGGAGAACATGAGAGAATCTCAAACAATGAAAAAAAAATATATCAAAATGAGTTCCTACAATCTTAGCATACATGTTAACCAAATAGTTACATTTTGTTGGAACCTGTTTTGTAACATGCAAACCAAACACAATTAAGAAGCCTTCAAAATGAGTTCCTACAATGAATTCAAGGATCTCATTCTTGTAATGAGTTCTTGATTCAGAATGGGAGCCAAACGAGACCTAAATTGATAAAAATATCATTTTAAAAAAGTTTGGTAATGTACTTAGAGGTAGAAGTATTGGTGATCCTCCCATCCTTTGGTACGTTGGTAGGACATCCCCTCAAATGAAGGCCGGGGTGGGGTGGGTATGGGATTCGATTCCTGCATCTCTCCTATGGTGGGAGTGGTGGGGTGACCACCACACGAAAAAAAAAAAAAAAAAAAACGGATGATAAACTTGAATGCCTTAGAAAAATATGATAAGACATAATCTATAAAGTTTGTCTCAAGATGACCTAAACTATTGTGCAACCTTTCTATCAAAAGTGTTTTTTCTTAGATTAAACATGTAGATCCAACAAAGAGAAGAGTAGAGGGGAATATTGAGGTCTCAGGTATACCAATCAAAATGCATACCAGAGCAGGGAATTTCTATATAGTGTTTGAGGGACACTAATCTCTCTTTATTTCTTAAAGAGTCAGATAATAAGTTATCACTTTTTGTTTGAGGGACACTAGTTTTTATTTCTCAAAGAGTTAGATGATAAGTTATCACTATTTGTCTCTTTTATACATCTGTAAGTTATCACATACATTAGTCGAGAATTAGATCCTACGCATAAGTTCCTAACAAGTTTTCAACAACTTAAAACTTGTAACGGATGATAAATCCAAATACCTTAAAAACCTATGTCGTAACGAGAAGTTATTCACAGCAATTTCTTATAGTTAGAAAATGCATTCAAAAGAAAAATCAAAAAACGGAACCCAAACCCTTCATCAATAGACCGAACGAATACCTTTACCCAAAAGTTTTATTTAATTAGTTAGATAAAACAAAATTAAGTCAATAATGAACCAATTAATGGTTAGTGAATATTGGTGATCCGACGGTCTAATTAATCCCTCTAAACACGTGGTGTTATCTAGAGTGCGCGCGTATACGTTTATTGGGTATAGCCGCATATACTGAATCATTTAATAAAGTTGTTTCCCTGCTATGCAACCGCTTTTCACGTGCTAGCTGTCAATAGCAGCTACACGTTGATTAGACCGTTTGGCAAAAATGTGATATTTGAAACGGTTCAGAGATATCTAACCGTCCTTATCACCAAAATTGAAAGCTTCTTAGAGAAGCAACTTTTTTTGAAAAGCAACTTATGAGGGAAGGCCACGTGTCCAAACCCTAACAGACACGGACTACTTGCCCTCGGAATGACCAAAAGAATAAGGATTTATATTCCTTATGAAACATAATACAGCCTTCGGAATGACCGAAGGAATAGGAATTTCTCCCTTCCTTTTAAAGGACATTATCCCTCTCGACGGACAAATACAGGGGTATACTATCCCTAATGGACCCCTCACACATATGACACTTCAAATAAAACCTCGAAGTCGCATCTATTAAGTCCCAAGAAGAGACTTCGAATGATTTTATTTCCTTGTTTCATGTTTCAAAGGTAATTCTCTTGAGTATAGATCTTCGATGACACGTTTTATGCCTTCTAACTCAGAAGTCGCCCTCGGATCATATCCGTAAACTTCAAAGGACTATTTATTATATTTTTTTGTCTTGAAAGGACCACGAAGTAGGTATGCTTTCTCCCGTTAAGGTGAATTCGAAGGCCAACTACCTCCAAATTGTAAATCAAATGCCAACCACCTCCATATGGTGAACTCGAAGGCTAACCATCTCCAAATGGTGAATTCGAAGGAGGTATATTTTCTCCTACTGAAGTGAACTCGAAGGCTAACCACCTCGAGATGGCCAAATCGTCAAAGGTTAGTCACCTTCAAAAAGACTAAGAATTTTGTCCCCTTCAAAGGACAAAGATATTTGCTACCACCCTCGAATGCACTCTTAAATGCATTCGAACTACAAAGTAGAGTTCAAAGCCACTCTTATTTATCCTTAGGAATTGACTTCGAATAATGTTTTGGATAAGTACTTTGACTTCTAAAAGCAAATCCTTAGGGAAAGAGCTTCAGAAGTTGAATTCACACTATCTTCAGGAAATAGTTCCTAAAGATGGTTTTCTACGTACTTTGAGAGACTTTCTCCCACTTTACTTCAAAGGAGTTTGCAAAGGAACATATTTACTTCTGATTTCACTAAAGTCGAGGGCACTTGGATTGGTTACTAGAGCTATAAACCTTAAAAACTCCAAAATAAGCTCCTCTTTACAGGGACTATTGGTCATGAAAACGACTTCTCTGCTTGGAAACTCAACTTCAAGTTCTCTATATAGGTAATTCGATAATATACTGGTCACCTTGTAAATATAGAGTTACTTTGGTTTCCTTCGAAGGAAAATAGCCACCAAAGGGAGTTCCCTTGAGATATACGAAGTCCAGAAAGGTATTTATGACATATAAGTGAATCATTTACTTTAAAATTGATTCAGATAGATTCCTCAGAATGAACACGCCGTGATAAAACCTCACCTACGTACAATATATGTTGTATAACTTATTTAAAGGGGGTTTTGCCTTATTTGGAATGACTGCAGAATGAAAACGTTGCTTTTAGATTTGTATGCATGCAACACAAGTCATTCAATCTGTGTTTTTATAAATTTAAAGCAACCTATTTAAAGTTTAAGCGACTCATCCTACTTTCTGGAAATAACTTAAGCGTGTTGAAAAATACGTGCATTTAGGATATGTTTTAATGCATGAGGATATTTATAAGCACCACTCTGGACACTTGACTGATTGACATTTGTCCTAATTTGAGAGGCTAAATTCTTTATAAATAGTAAAACATATCCTTCATTAAAGATAATTGAAAAAATTTCTAAAATTCTGAAAATTTAAGAAATAGAAAACAACAGTGAGTAAAGATATTGAGAGAGATTCGAGCTACTTGAACTCTTGAGATTTGAGTCAC
Organism: Pachysandra terminalis; assembly: GCA_031762675.1. Classification (NCBI taxonomy): domain Eukaryota; kingdom Viridiplantae; phylum Streptophyta; class Magnoliopsida; order Buxales; family Buxaceae; genus Pachysandra; species Pachysandra terminalis. Next base: position 19,922,769 of record JAUPMG010000004.1, read on the forward strand.
TCGAACTTTTGAGATTTTCTTGCTTTTCTTGCTCTGAAATTTGTATTCTAATTGACTTACAAGATAGTTTAATATTTCGTTCTCTTATTTTTTCTCTTCCTTTAATTCACACGTTATATTTAACTAAAATATTAGCGGAGATTTAGATAAAATGAATGCACGACGATTTAGGCTATCAGAGACTCTTAAACCTATTTCTCTTAAATAATTGTTATATTATAAAAGGATCTTTTAATATGTATTTTACGTTACAAAACCTGCATCTATAAAAGAAAAATAAACCGATCGATCAGATTAATCAAGAAATATTGGGTGGCTCGCTCTACTGGCTCCATTCGCAAGTAATAGTAGGTAGAACTGTAGGGCATCAGACCATCATCATTGCCCTGAACTCGTCGAAGCTAAGGACGCCGTCGCCGTCTAAATCGAAGCGACTAATCATGGCCTTACAGTTGTGGATGGACTTGGACTCGCCGAGTCGACTCAACATCCTCTTCAAACTCTTGGGCGTTATACACCCTGACCCCTCCATCTCATACATCCCGAACGCCTCCTTCAAATCCTTCTCTGCTTCCTCTTCTTTAACATCCATCAGCCCAGCAAAATCTTGAAAATCCAGCAATCCATCTCCATCCGAATCCGACGATTCCACCACCTCCGTTGCTTCCTCCTCTGACAGCTCGCCGCCTACGGTCCTCACACAATTCTGTAACTCTGCCGGAGAGATTTTACCATCTCCGTCCTCGTCGAAGTAACGGAATACTCGTTGGAGTCCATGGCAATTTTTCGGATCAGGATCCACCACCCGTACTGAAAGTGAACGCTTCTGGTCATCAAGCCTTGTCGGAGATAATTTCCGACATACTCTAGCAAAAGCAGATTTTGATGATGAAGACGACGAACCTGTAGCAGCTGGTTTCTGATCAATGGCATCTCTTCCTGAAGATATAGTACATTCGGTTTTGATCATGATTTCGATCGCAGATATTCAGATGATCGATTATGGGGAATTTGACTTATATATATATATATATATTTGAAAATTATTGGTTGGAGATCGCGCGAGAGGGTTAAACTTGAGATAATTAATGAAAGAGCCTATCGATCGACAAAAATTTAAAAGAAGAGCAGCAAGTCGCTCGATCTGTGTTTCTGAGAGTAGTCTTGAGTAGTATATATTATCGATCGAAGCGGTGGGATTTGCAGGTTGTTTGATACTATAGAACTACTGCTATGCCGCGTACGCGAAGTTTCTGCTCTTCTTCCATGGAAGAAGAGTAGGTAACTGCAGCATTTGCTGCGTGAATCTAATTCCAGACGAAACGGAACCAACCTTAAAGGCGGCACGGCACGGTAGGTCACGGGGCTGAATTAGCCACAAAGGGTTATTCAAACAAAGGTAGAATTTTGCTGTCTTCTTGCCATCCAGAATAGGACACGTTTGGTAAAAACTGGATCGGCTACTCTCCATTCTCCAAGTCGTTATCAGCAGTTAAACGACTTGACTCTATACCCATATATTTAATTGAGAAATTTCTTCTAATTTTTTTTTTCATTTTTTTTCCTACTATTATATAATATATAGCAATTGGTCTGTTGAGCTTAAATTTTTTAGAGAATTTTTAGATGAATTCTCTTAATTTCTAACTGCTCCACGTCAAACTATTGACGTTACCACTAAATTAAAGAAGGCTTTTAATGCAAATTCCTCCTCCGCTCAACTCTCATCTTCTTCTCAATAGTTTTCTCTTCTTCTTCTCATCTGTTAGCTTTTGGCATTCACACCGGATAAAAGCCATTTCTTGATTCCTTCCATTCTTTTTCCACACTAGGGTAATCTAAAGCAGAAAAACAGGAGAAGGAATTGAAGATAAAACAGAGATAATCGATAATGGCGACGAACCAGGAGCAGCAAAGCCAACAAGAGGTTGGCCACAAGAGTCTTACAAACCGATGCTCTTTACCAGGTAAGCCCTTTGTTCCTTTTAAGCGTTACTGTTGCTTCACCTTAATGCAAGTTGTTCATTTTCACAACATGAGGAAGAGAGAGAAACAAAGAGGAACACAACGCCTCTCTCTCCTTCATCTTCATTTCTCTCTCACTCCCCTGCTTCTAATTTCTATATCATTTCAAGACAACCTCCTCCCCGTTTAGGGTAGTGGTTTCCTTCTCATATATATGTTATTCAATGTCTAATTTACTCGATTCATATTTTTTTTTCCTAATTTCGACTTCAATCGAGCTATTTTTTTATTGATTTCTGTTTATTTTTATGGGGACAGGAATCATTTGATGCGATTTTGAGGTTCGAGATAAGCCAAATGAATCGTTTTGAAAAGATTATTCTCCGGCGAACAGGTAAAGATTATTCTCTCTCTCTCTCCCCAATTGTGCAGATGATAGGGAGTTTGGTTTCTGAAGAATACTAACATTGCAATGCACAGGCCTACTCTCCAACTAATTCAAGTAAGTAAATCTACTCTCATCATCTCTTACCATTTTATTCTCTGTTTTTCTGTCTTTGGTTTGCCTTGATTTAGTTTTAGATGCTTCTAATACATTGTCTGTTTTCTAATTCAAGTAACTATATTCTCATCATCTATTCCTCAATTTTATTCTCTGTTTTTCTGTCTTTTGATTGTCTTGATATAGTTTTAGATGCTGCTCATACATTGCCTGTTACCTATTCAATATATTTCCTCAATGAGCATTCCACTGAAAAAACTGAAATTCCTCTTGCCCTTTGAAGATATTACTTTTGCTTATCATTACACTTTGTTGTCTGCAAATTGCTTACTTCATCAAATTTATCTTTCCTCCTTTATCCATTCAAAGCATTCAGACCATGCGACACCTATTGGATAATACTTAGCCCAATACTCTTAATGATGTGCTTATAAAACTCTTAAGGGTGTCCAAATTTGTATTGACACACATGCTTTCTGAAGTCCTGAAGAGTCATGTTTTCCTCCTTTATCCAAAAAAATGCTTTGAATGGATCAAAACATAGTATCTATTGTCGGTGACTAACCCCTCGTTTCTGAGGGTACTCCTTCCTGAGGGTACTTCAAAGTCAGTAGAAGTCTGCATCTAGAGGTATTTCCTAGGGATGAGAAAAAAGCGTACTTCAGGAGTTCTTTTAATAAGGACTCCTTTGAAGTCAATCGAATGCAAGGTCTATTGTGGGTGACTAACCCATCGTTTTATGTTATTCGAAAGAGACATAGCCCTTTAGCCACATGAAAATGGTGACTAACCCTTGACGAATTAACCATCTCAGGGTGGTTAGTCTCTGGTGAGGACATGTGATCACCTCCTCTTCCTGTAAGATTTCCTTCACTACATGAGTTAACCTTTTAACCAGCGGTTTAATCTTTGATCAGGATGAGGTGACCACAAATCTCATATCAGGCCAAAAGACCATAAGTACTGCTGACGTGCCCAATAGGGGCGTGGGTCACCGCTTTGGCGTTCACACACAGGAGTTAGTGGAGGGAGCAGGTAACTGCTTTATATATGATATGACCTATGCGGTTGTATCTTAGAAGCGTACACACCGTTTTAGGATTATGCCGCATGTCCAAAGGGATTATTTAGACCGCTAAATCATTAATGATGATTCCACGGTCTAATTTATCCTACTAAACACGTGGCATGATCTTAACACACGAATGTTTGTTTATAAGATACACCTGCATGTGCCATGCTATTCATAAAGCGGTTCACCTGTTTCTTCCATTACTTCACGTGTATGAACGCCGAATGCATTCACACTCTGATTAGGTCACGTCAACTGTACTGATGATCTTTTGGCCCGATCAGGGATCTCCAACGTCTTTATCCTAATCAATAGTTAGCTTCTTCAATAAGTAAACTCTTCAAATGATGAATTACAAATTGTAGACCTGACTAGCTAGCCACCCTGAGATGGTCAATTCGTCAGGCTAACCACCACAACATCATCAAATCGTCAAAAGTCCATCACCCTCAAAAGACTAAGGGTTTGTCATCATTCTCAAAAGACTAAGGGTTTTGTCCCCTTCGAAGGAGAAAGATATGGGTCTGTCGCCCTCAATATAGACTTGTGACTTCGAAGGAAATCCTTAGTGAAGAGGCCATCGAAGGTATGTTTACACTCTTATCCCTAGATGTTACCTCCGGATGACATCTGTAGACCTTATAGGACTTATTTATGCACTTTGCTTAAAGGTATTTCAAAGGAAACACATTTACATCTGATGTCACCGAGTACAATTCAAGGGCACTCAAATTGGTTGCTTGACCTAGAACCTTGAAGGATTCTATAATAACTCTTCTTTATAGGGATGATTGATCATGAAAACGAATTGCCTATTGAGAAACTTAAATCTAAGATCTCCATATAGCTAATTCGATAATATATCGGTCACCTTGTGATGTATACAGTTACTCTAACTTCCTTTGAAGGAATATAGGTTCAACTACCAAAAAGGGCTCCTTCGAAGGTGAACAAATGCCTGAAGGGTATTCATTATAGAATTCGAATGACTCCTTTATTTAAAGATGATTATAATAAATCCTTGATCTGTCACGTGATATAACCTCAACAACTTATATATATATATATATATATATATATATATATTGTATATTTTATTTGAGGGGATTTTGTCTTATCAAGAATGGATACGCTGTTTTGGATATATATATATATATATATATATATGCATGTTACACATGTTGCATGATCCGTGATCTCTTGGATCCCAAGGCAACCTATCACAAAAGCAAGTTCATATATTCGAGTGACTCACCACAATTTTCTTCTGGAAATACCTTGTGTGCTGATTACGCGTACACTTTGGATATGCATTGCTACATGAAGATATTTCCAAACATCTCTCTGTACACTTGTCTAATTGACACTTATCCTGATCAAAAGAATATTTTGGATGATTTTCTCTATAAATAGCCGAGTATAGCCTCAAATCAAGATCATTCATCCTCTAGGAGAACAGTGAATAAGATCCAATCATATTTTACGTACAATTCACAAATATGTTAGAGAGACACTAGTGATAACTTATCTAAGAACTTTATAAGAGAGACTTGTGTCCTTCGAACACTGAAGTTCCCTTTCTCTGTGGTGTGCATTTTAGTCGGCATATCTGACATCTCAATCTCCTCTCTTTAATCCTTTCTTTATCTTATTTACAGGTCCTCTCTTTGTCTTCCTCTCTGTCTTATTTATAGGTCATATCTGGGAAGAAACACTCTTGATAGACTGCACGACAGTTTAAGCTATCTTGAGACAGATTTTCTGAACTATATCTTTATTACTGTAATTATATTGATGAATTCTAATTTTATCAACCAAAGACATTCGAATTCGTATTTGTTACAAATTCTATTGTAATTATATTGATGAATTCTAGTTTTATCAACCAAAGACATTCTAATTCGTATTTGTTACAAATTCTACATCACCAGTATTTACTAGACGTTGTCTTTTCATTTTAGTACTTTTAGTTTATATAATATACTCCATAGGAATCAATTTTGAAGTGCATGCTTCTCCTTTTAACAAACAAAGGCAAATTAGGACTTCAAAAAAAAATATTGATTTTTAAATAAACTCTTAATTGATGGGCATTGATCTGCCTTGGTATTAGTTTGAATCCTCTCAATATATGGGCTAGTCCATGTAATGCTGAGCTAGCAATATTGGTTGTTTTCATTAATTTCAAAACAACAAAGAGCTTATAATTGACTTTTGAGAGGATCCAGATCCAACTACATTTGAGCAAGAACCTATCAGGTCGTTGCAAGATTCACAAGGTCAGCATACAATAATAATTCATTCCTGAAGGAGGTAATGTAAACAAAGTAAATGTTGAGCTCGCATATTGAATCCTCTCAATATATGGGTTAGTCCATGTAATGCTGAGCTAGCATATTGGTTGTTTTCATTAATTTCAAATCAACAAAGAGCTTATAATTGACTTTTGAGAGGATCCAGATCCAACTACATTTGAGCAAGAACCTATCAGGCCGTTGCAAGATGTCATAAGGTCAGCATACAATAATAACTCATTCCTGAAGGAGGTAATGTAAACAAAGTAAATGTTTATGAGGTGAGGGAAGTCCCAAAGAAATGAGCAGATTGGATTTCCTTTCAAATAAGGTATGACAAAATTGGATCTCCAAATCCTTCTCAATCAAATGAAACATCCTAAAATTATGGTCCCCTTACTAGAAGAATCAGAAAGGCCTCTATTCTCCAAAATGGTTATAGGAGAAGCAGAATCAGTTTGGAGATTACCTTTCTTGATCCCTCCATGCACCAATCAACAACTCCTAATGCATTCCAAAATCGTGGTGATTTCTGCAATATCGATTTGAGCATTTCCCCAAACCTCTGTTATGATTCTCTAGCTACAGCTCTGCCTGTCCCTCTGTCGAAAGAGCTGTCTGTGTTGAATTTTTACAATCTCACAGGAGGAAACTTCCACCTGAGCATAATTTCATTTTTCCAATTAACCAGAGCACATTTGGTTATTAATAAAGACTTAAAGAGACAGATATTTACACTTGCATCAAAGAAAATATAAGATGGTTGCATTTCAAAATAGCTAAGTTCCTTTCACACTATTATCTCCCAAATATGGAATGAAAAGTATTCCAAGAGATGATGCATACGAGTCCAATATGCATTCTGAATAAATCAATCCAGAATTGATCGGTTGTAATAGAAACAGGGCAAAACAAGTTCCAAACACTCTTAGCTACTTCACAGTCATGGCTGTCATGCACTAACTCTTAAACAAACTCCTTAACAAGGAAATCCATACAATGTGGATTAATCTGGAAATTGATTCTGTCACAAAAAGGTTTGTTTCCACACCATTTATCAAACCAGAACTTGAGTGTGGAATCAGCCGGGCACTTTTCCAGAAATTTCTTTAGCTTTCAATATACTTGTCCAAGTTTTCAAGCCATAATTTTTATTTTCAAGAAATAAAAAGAGTCGGCTCTTTTAGAATACTTACTTTCCAACAATTGAACCAAAAAACTTGTGGCTCAATAATAATTCACCATCCTATTTCAGTCAGAAAAACTATATTAACCTGGTATGATTCCTTCAAACCTAGGCCACCACCTGCCTTGGGAAGACAGTTTTTCCCAATTAATCCAATATTGTTTTTCTCCAGACTTTGAAATAAAACTTCAAACTACTTTATCGATGTCGTCAAATATATTTTGGAAGACAAGTAGCTTACATGGCATAAGATGGCAATGGCAAATCACTTATAATGTACTTAGTTGTTACTTCTAAGTACCCTCCCTCCCTCTCTCTCTCTCTCTCTCTAGCATTTATGCTAAAAAGAATGATTCTTCATGTGTAGTAGAGTTGGCAAATGGTCTGATCCATGGTAAGTATAGGTCTACAATACCCAAAACAAAATACAAACAGGCACGTACTGGTTCTTTAAAAAAAACTTGAAAATTTAAAAAAAAAAAACAAAAACAAAAGAAAATCCTGAAAAGAAGACGTACGCACCTCTTGTTCCCCTCCGCCTTTTCTTCTTCTTCTCGTCTCTTTTTTCTTTCTTCTTCTCTTTCTTTTTTTCCTTTTTCTTTCTTCCTTCGCACCGACCTAAATAAACAGTACACTCGGTCCAGTCTGATTGGACCAGACAGCATATCCAGTCCGGTACCCGATCCCGGGACATTAAACCATGGTTTGATCACAGACCAACGAGAGTGAAGGACATGGCATAATACATGTACGTCTGTTCCTACTAAAATCTAGCGGAAAAATTTCTGCAGTGGCAACACAGATAAAACAGTGGCGTATACAAGGCTCTTCCTCAAAGGAAGCTTAAGAGACTCTCCAACTACTGCTATAGATTTTGCCAAATAGTTAGGTGCAAGCCTACAAAGGCTACATGGGACATATATGGAACCCGGGAACAAAATAAACAGTGTGCAGCCAACGACACACAGTTACGTGGGGTGAAAATTATGGCCTTGAAAGCAAATTCCCATGCCACATGGCCATGTGGTCGACCACACAGTTTATTTTGTTCCTAGGTGCACACTTGATCCCAATCCACCATATGGAGTCCCCAAAAATGTTCTAGATAGTCGAAGGTCCATGTAGTGCCACATGCACCCAAGTTGGATCCAGATATCCAGAACGAAATCATCTATCGCTAATTCTAAGACATGCAGCAAAGAAAACAAAAACTCAGATTGAGCAACTCACACAGAATTTAATTGAACCAGTCAAGAATGCAGGTAGCCATGATATAGATATTGATACCAAGACAAATCCAGGGAAGGAGGAGGAAAACGCTTTGACTAAACTACCTGCTAAAGTCAGGATAGTGCGTCTTCGAAACAGAACTCTCAAGAAAATATTAAGTGGAAGTAAACTAAAACAAAAAAAACCCTTATAAGAAGAGTTAGGGAGGGAACATCTTCAACTGGCAGAGAAAGCTCCTACTATAAAAGCAAGTAAAGAATGGAACAGAACTCAAGCTATGTGGAAGTAGCAAAGGGCATAGAAAGGAGCAGTCAGTCTCTACCACCTGTCAGAAAAATTAAATTGCATGCGATACACAAATTTATTGCCAAAAGTAATTTCATTTGAAAATAAAATCAATTATAGGAAAGGAAAGGGAACTCCCCCTAAAGAAACTACTGCATCCGTCCCCAGTACAAAATTGAGGACAGATCAAGCTTCATAACAAAATGAATCATAAGCAAAGGCAACTTGCATTAAACCTCATAGCTTCAATTTTGAAAATGTGTTACCAAGTCCTCGTAAGCCCTCCATAACAATTCGAATCCGATCTGAAATGGTAGTGTATAGCCATCTCTGTGCCGCCTCATCTAGTCCATGAAAAGTGGTGGGCCATCCCAAACTGGAAGAAGCTGACTCTTGAGATACGGAAATTGCTGCCTGCCGCAATTTAGGAAGGTTAAATTCTATTGGCTCACCAATAACTATTTTGATTTCATTATTCCAAAGCGGGAAGGGTGGCCTTCTGCCAAAGAAAGATTTCTACCGCATAACCTGAAAATTAAGCACCCAAAGAATGAGAGGAGAGCCAAAGATTAACTATTGAACCATAAAGAAGCAGTTTAGATCCATTTTTTCATGAATATTAACCCAATATATTTGCAGCTTTCAGTTAACTGTAATACAAATAAACTTAACCATGTTTTTCTTTCTTGACATCCACATTCAATTATATACGACTTAGAAACGTAAAAGAGGTAATGAGACAAACCCGCATTGCCAAATGTCCATTAAATTGTCTACCAGTGACATAGCACTCAAAAGAAACAAAGAAACCAAATTTCAGTACATCTTGCTATGGTACAATTTAATGATTATATGAAAACATCTTCACTAGTACAAATCACCCAATATAATGAGTATATGAACTTTGGACTTGTTATTTCAGGTGACTGCTATGTTACTAGTAGACAATCAAAGATATCTAACGGATGGTTAGCTGAGATTGATCAACATCGGCCAGGACATAGAACTTTCAGTTTGGAGGATAACTTTAAACAAAAGACCGGCCAAGAAGATCCGTCCAATATTGGAGGGCATACAAGTATATATTTCAGTTCTTCAATACAAATTGAAATAAAGGGGACTCGGAAATTTGGAAAGTACCTGTTCAAAACCATGATGGACAATTGGCAAAACTATTGGGGTTACGGGAGCACGCACAATGAGACTGGCAGTTCCCCATTTTAACCATCTGATAGGAGCACCTTCCTGAGATACTTTGCCTTCTGGAAATGTGTGCAACTGTTCTCGGAGATAACAAACAGCTTCAGAACAACTACACAATCATAAAAGTAGTTTTCACATAAATATATAAAAAGAAACTTATCTGTGCATGAGGTAAAACTAGAGACCAGTCAACCAACCACATAGAGATATGTATGGAAATGCACATGTAAGATGTGGGACTTCCACTTCATGGGTCCAACCTAGGAACCTTCTGAATGTAATAATGATCTCCTTTGGGTTTTAACCATCTGATAGTGGAAAGAATTACCAGAGAAGAGATTTTGGATCTAATACAATCTCAATCAATCAATTTCTTACAAGAATCTCCCATTAGAACCATCACATGGAAAGTTCCTAACATCTTATTCCTGTATATAAAACATGTAAGACCACCCAGCTTATCTGTTGGATCTCCCCATACTAGAAAAAAAGAAAATCTAAGTATCATCAGTTATGCCAAGGACAAGCTACCACTGGCACACTGATGCATAGGGCCGTAAACGAGCCGAGCTAGGCAAAGCTCGGCTCGGGCTAGTAAAATCTGGACAAGGCTCAGGCTCGTAAAATCTAACCAAGGCTCGGTAAAAATTTCCGGGCTCAGGTTCACTAGTTTTTCAGGCTCAAGCTCGGCTCGCAAAAGCACGGCTCGGGAAAAGATTGGCCTGACTTGTGAAAGGCCAAGAGTCAATTAATTCTGATTTTTTTAATTTTAACTTAATTATTTAACTATTTACTAAATCCTAGCTTTACAATTAATTAAGTGGTTGACTCGTTAAACACCCCACTGACTTTTGTTTTGGAACTAACACCCCACTAACTTTTTTTTGGAACTAACACACCACTAAATTATATTTAATGATTAATATTATAAATAAATAAATAAATAAATACAATATAACCACTATTTGATGGCTCCTACATGGGAGATCTCCTATAACAGTAATTGATACAAATCGTCATTACCATCAAATCAAAATGTATGGCAAATGACGAAGAGAAGTCTACCAATGGTTACAATAATATATCCGAACAGCTTTTGGTATGGGAGATCTCCAAATTCAGACAGACAGAAACCTTCCAAAGAAACCAGTTTGTTGATAGACTATACAATGGGTTCAACAGAAATCTTGAATCCTAATGATCCAAAAGAGGTACAATAATCCTGGGATATAAATGTCTCATAGTGGTAGTGGAAGGAGACTTGAGTTCTTATCACATGGAAGCTATCTCATGTGCAGAGTCATCAATCCCTAAGTCTTTCAATGAACATCTCGTGCTCAAAAAGTATTGAAGTCTGCTAATAAGGCTTTGTCTTTCAAAGCAGAGACATCTTGTTTTGGAAGGAGAGTGAGTTGTGCTGTGTACATGCTTTCCTATTTGGGGAAAATAAAAAAGGAAGCAAGGAAAAGAGAATACGCAGGCCCCATCACTCAAGCGATCAAGAGCTTCATTCATATGTTCCTGATAAATTCCAGCACCTCTTGTGATCGGTATGCATTTTCCTGGTAGTTATTCTCTCAGAAATACAGCTCAGATTGATAAATACTTGATGAACTATGTCCTACTCATACTCAATAAATAAATCTTAATACAATAGGACAAGGAACAACATTAAATAAGATATAAGCAATCAGCAAGAACAACTGATGTTGCCACCTAATGAGAAGTATCGCTTGGTTATGGAATATACGTATAAAAGGGTGGAAAGTCTTTCCCTGAAAATTTCATAGTATTGTGGCTGCTTTCTGGGGCTTTGTCATTAAGATTATACCCAACCTCAAGAATTGATGAGTACATCCACACTAGTTGTCCAAATTTCTTTCTGTACCTATTGGGATTAAAGCTTGGTACAGATGTTCTGGCACTTGCGATATAGATTGATTACTGATCAAAGATTGCTCTAACCTCTCATTATACCTTGTAATCTTTCCAATTAATTTTAACAATCTTTTAAGAAAATAACAACAGAGTAAAATTGAAATTAAGATGCACATGATGATTCAATTCGTGTGTTAAGATAACGGAAATATTGATGTAAATAAATTGAAGCTCTTCAAAAAGGGAAATTTTACTAAATTTCATGGAAATGTATAACCATACTTAATTGTCATCATCTTCTTTGATGATCATGCTGATGCCGCTTTGAAAATGCAGACACACGTGTGTACAAACATAAATAAGTTTCTTAGGCATCGTTATCTTCATCAATCACACCACTTTGAACAAGAAAACACAAACATTTGGATTCCATTAAATCTAACAAAAAGACACCCAAGAAATCCTATCACATAGAAATTTGTTTTCCTTCTTACACACTGTTTAAGATTTTTGGATTCGGATGCTTATATTCAAATATCTTGATGTGCAGATTGAGCATAAAAAATATCTACTCACTCAACTTAGGTTATTTTACCATCCATGAACCACATAAATATAACTGGATGCAAACATACTGCACATTGATTATAACCATTTGATGAAGTTATTCTTATATGTGAGTGATCTATGACGCGAGATTTTGCATTTTAGGGGGGCCACTTGCATACTGGGTGTTTATATTTATGGGCTTCCTTAAATATTTTGTACTGGTTACATTTGAAATTTTTAACACTATATATATACAAACGCATAGTTTTAACACTACATTCATAGGGGGGGTGCATGTTTACTAGTATATAAAAACTATAACGATATAGGCATACATTGCAACTATCTTTGCCTATTTCACTCCCAACCACTTAATTAAATTAAATTATGAAATAGTTCAATTTTCTAAAAATTTGACCATATTACATCAGAACTATGATGAAAGAAACTTCATATTGTACAAAAACTGATTGCTGAAGCTCGTAAGTGTCTTTCAAAAATCTAGCTACTCGGTAAGTCTTCAAGACCACAGGATCACATCCATGGCTAGTAAGAGAAACATATATCCTACTAGCTAAGTTTGTTACTTCCACTAGAAGCTCAATGAAAAACTTAAGCATTCCCCAAATGATGAAAAGTATCCATACCAAGTCGGAAAAAATACAAAAGAATTGCATTTTTGAAGCATATATCTTCTGCAGCTAATACCCATCGTGCCGGCTTTGCATCTGCGATCGGAAAACCTTTGAAACCCCACATAAGTGGATCATCCAACCTGTGGCAGATGTTGCAAAATTAAGAGAACTATCAAATGGATATCGGATGCTATTGGTCAAGAATCAGAAGTTATAGTCAATAGCTTCGGGTGTAGTAAAACAATTACCCTTCCAAAGCCCATTTTCAAAAAGAAAATGCTGTAAGCAAACATTTCATGATCAATACTAGAGCTCAATGTATCTACCATTATGAACCCTAAATGCTCTGACCTTTTGCTAATAGAACCATTAAGTAGATCCAATTTTGCATGCCCTATTATTGTTTTTTGTTCTTCTCGTGTTTAAGAAATTAAAAAAAATAATTAAAAAAAAATGATTAGGGATGCCCTACTATCAGAAATGTTTCTACAAACATCATGCAATCAAAAGGTAACATACAAGCATCTTGCCAATCAAAACATAAGTCAATTGACGTGACTATATAAAAATAGCAGAGATAAACTAATGGATGATGATCTGATTGTCAACCTGGGTAGGAAAAACAAATTAATGGAGAGGAAGAAGTAGAGACGGACGTGGACATGTGATTACTAACAGTGATTAGGGGTGTTCTAGGGGGTCGGGATCGGACGAGATGAATTAGGGTTTCGGAGTTGTGAACGGAGGTGGAGTTGAGGAGAGTGTCGACCACCCTGGCGAATGCCCCGACCGCCGTGACCACGAACTTTCGAGTGCTGCCCATTCCATTGTCCTTCGCCTTCCCATTGCCCACCGCCAATATACTCTTGTAGTTCTTCTCTTAAGTCGATTTGGAACGCAGCAACCGCATTAATAAAAATAAAATATAAACATATAATATTATTGGTCTGACCAGGCCAGATTAGGCCTCCGTTGAAGCCCGGTCTGAAATTTGATCGGGCGAGGTCAGGCAAAAAAGCCTGTCTCGAAATAGTTTAAACTGTCACAAAACCGTTGTATATAAAGATTGTTTATTCTCAAATACAACCAATGAATAAAATAAATAGAAGAGTTTAAAATATAGAGTATCACATATTTGTCTCCTTCACGTATGTGTGAGTTATACATTAATCTTTTGATTTGTATCCAAGCTCAAAGGCTTAGTTGTGAATATATTTGAAATCCAAGATTGTTGCCATGCTCAAATCATTCATCAAATAGGAGAAAGAGAAATTATATCAAACAATTGATGAAGAATGGCGTGATACTTATCAAGAAGATCATCGTCATATTCAGATAGGTTTGTGAAGATAAAAATGAAAAATTGTTCTCGACGGTAGGTAAAGTTTTACATAAGACAATAATAAAAAAAATAAAGATAGTAAAGTAAAACAAAAAGGTGTCATAGTTTCAAAAACCTTGAAGAAAGTAACTGCAATTGTCAAACACCTAAGAGGTCAAAGTGTAATTTCTCCTAAATGAAACATAGATTGTATGCAACAAAATGGTTTAATTGATGCCCCACGTAATTGTAAGTGTAGGATCAATAGAAGGTTGAGCTCCATTTGAAATCTCTACCTCTCAATATCTAAGGCGGTATAGGACCTAAGTCACAATCCGTGGAAAGTAGGAGGTGTTCTGGTGCTCAGAACATGAATCCACGTTTTAAGCACAAGAACGTCTCCAATCCACGAATTTGAAATTCAAATATGTGAATTATAGTAAAAAAGTTAATTTGTTGTAATTTTTTGGGGGTTTTATAAAATTATACGAGATTTGTTTTGAAAAAATATTTTAAAACATGGGTTTTCTTGTAACTTTTTTGGGTTTTTATAAAAATAAATCGGTTTATTTTGAAAATAAGATTAAAAATCGTGGGTTTTCTTGTAAACTTTCAGAGTTTTTTTATAAAAAAAATATGAATTTTATTTAAAATAAAGATTAAATTAGATTAATAGAAGGTTAAATTGATATATTCTATGTATTATGTTATTTCTCTTAGATATGTGGTTGAGCATAAAAGTATAAATTAAAATGTCTTTACACATCAAGTATAGTTTGTATATATATATACAAATGCTCTGTAGGCGTTTTGGACCACAAATTATTTTCAAATTTGACGCTCTTGCTCTCGCACCTACTCTGCGTTCTGGTGACTTAGTGTAGGATGGATGAGGATCTTCTGTGCACCATATCCCAATAAACCTCTTGTGACTTGCACAAGAGATCGACACTTGCCCATAGGTGGCCCCATTAAACAGGGTCACCTACAATTTAAAAAACCCAATAAAAGAGTAAACCCTAGGGAACTTGCGAGCAGTACAACTCGTGAGTCATAGGACAGGTGTTGATCTCCTGTGATGGATCACAGGAGGTTTCATTTGATCCAAATCACTGGAGATCCTCAGCGTATAATCTTTACTTCCTTGGGGAGCTATGGATCTCTGGTTCTCTTTTTTATCTTTGCATGTGTCGATTCGTATGCCACATTTTTATTCGTCCGTTTTCTTCTCAAAGCACAATGTTTGTGTCATGACTCACCAGGAATTCTGGTAGGTGAGCACGATTTATTCCCTTGCATGGAGGAATGATGTGATTAATTTAGACCGCCTATTTATAAATGATTGATTTACTGATAGATCACGTGGACAATATTTAAATCTACATAAATCCGCACTATGTATGTTTTATTCGGTTTTAGTACGGGCGATGGATGTCCCACCAGGCTTCTCTCCCTGGAACGTTTCACTACAGGATATAATTACAATAAATCCGAAGCACACGAAAATATATATTCGCAAGAACGAAAGAAGGAAAGAGGTCTAGAGCTTAGCCCAGAGCTCTACCTCATTCCAATCTCCGAGTCTCTTCAATGGCAGCTTCCTCATCTCTAGTAGCATCAGTTCCTCAATTGTGTTCTTCGAGCCTTAAAGAGGAATACCCTTCGAGGACTCGCTTGAATCTCACTCTCCCGCATCGTTCGGCCAGTTGCAGAACCTTCACCGAATTCGATACGAAACATCGATCCGTTCGTTGTGGAGGGAGGTAAGCTTATTTGGGTGATTTCCTTCCTTTAATTTTTTGATTTCTCTCTTCAGTAAGTTTTGTTTCTGCTCGATTTTTTTGTTTCTGGAATCTCTGGTGTTTAGACTATAATTTGTAGCTGATTACACTAATTAGCGTGGGCAGAGAGCATTATGAATTTAACAAGAATGTAAAATATGATTTTTTCGTGTCTAATCCAATTCGTTCTATATTATTGTTAAACGGAGCTCGATTACTATTTGCCATTTGAGATTTTTATTGTTGTTCGCCCGATATTGAAGGAGCAAAATTAAAAGTTCGAAGTTTTCTTTTTCATTTCGTTTTGATACTTGTGGTTGTATGGATTTAGATAGTTCTTATAAATGTTGTCCTGCAATGATTATTTAGTGGGATTTGCTGGCATTTTGTAAACTTCTTATTTTATTCATTCACTACTTTGATCAGACAGACAAAAAAAAAGTTCAAATAAACAATTTAACGGCTAATGCAAATAAAGCAGGACGCTACTTCTTCTTTCATTGTAATCTGATATAAATGTCCAATCAAATAAGTGCCTCAATTCTCAAGAAGAATCTTTGAATTATCAACACATGAAGTGTGTCTTTTATAATATTTGAATTACGGTTTGAACCTTTTTACAAACATCAGATAGGATAAGCTTCGGTGCCATGGTTTCGGATATCGGGGTGTATAATGGTAGGCATGAACAAAGGTGTTAATTTATTAAAGGAAGCTCTCAACAAAATAAATTGCAGGTACATTAATAAAGTTCCATAATATGATTGGAAGTTCTGTATTTTTCATGAAATACTTCATACAAATTCAATAATAGGAAAACAAAGCTAGATAGACAGAAAAAAGGAGATTTATATTGATTATAGGAGGCAGCACCATTCCTTTTCCCATCTAATTGTCTTGGCAGCACAGATCCATATGCCCTGTATCCTCCTATTAAGAGCTACATATTTTTTAGATCAATGGCTAGTTAAGTACAAAAGATGTTTTTAGGGAAATCTCCTTGTCGCTAATGCCAATGAAAATTCAATGAGTCAACCTCATAAATACCTCAACATATAAATTTGTTTGCACAGCATTCACTTAATGCCCATCAGATTAACTCCTTGGGTTGTCTTCATATATGTTTCACGATGTCAATAGAGTCTATGTCGAGGTTCTTAACCTTTCCTACTTTTATTAGTCATCCATCATATCGTCCTGATCTCAGCCTCCAGTAATTGTTCTTATACTAATTATCACACCCTCATACTGTCACGCCCCAAAGTCTGAGATATTGATCTCTAGGATCCCAAGACGCGACCTTCGAATCCAACCTTTGAATTCGGCAACCAACCACAATCCTCAACAAGAATTACACATGCGTAAGCCAAAATCATAGATTTAAACCATCACTTAAAAAATCCACTGTCATAACATCATGGGTTCAACTCCAAACCAGAAACTAAATCAAACTTAAATATTCCTCTAATCTATTACATTCAATTCAAAATAAATCAGAAACAACAGCAAAACTCATACTCTACTATGCATCCTTCGTCTCGATCTGTCTCATTAACCTGTTGAACAAACAACGCGTAATAGGCGTGAGATTATGAGGCCCAATAAGTAACCAAAATCCTACATCTCATAACACAACCCTAAACATCATATACATCAGTTTATGCAACCACAAATCATTAGAATATTTATCTTCAATAGTCAAGGCAAATAAAGCTGAACACATAAGACAGTACATAAATGAAAGTATGCAATTATGATAATCATGAATTAAATGAGAATGAATGTTGAGATGCAAAATGATGATAATGCAATGATATGAAAGATGCATAATGCACATATCAAGAATGAATGCTGAATGAGTGCAACACGGTGATCAGCTGCGTCCGAGTAAACACTCCTTTGCATTCCACACTCTCTCACATCCCACGTATACAACGTGGTTTTATGGGATTTTCAACCCATAGGGCTCAATTCCTATAATTATTTGTTTCCATAAAGTTAGGGGTTCACACCCAAGGAGTTCGCATAGGAATCGTCCTTATCAAGTTTAGTGATTCACCTAAGGAGTTCACATAGGAATCGTCCTTATCAACACATCATTTTAGGGACTTGCACCCAAGGAGTCCGCATCGTGTTCGTCCTCAATTCTATCAATCATCACAAGCATGGTATCCACATTACACTTCACACACATGATGGTCCACTTGAGAGTTCCCGTGTCACCTCCTTCCAGAACCTATCCATGCACCCATACACATGGATAATTTATGAGAAGGCTCCACTAGGTCTTCATATGAAACCCCATTCACATATCATTACTATAACATTCATTCATGAAAATCAATTCACTCATACTCATGTCAGCCTCATACTTTCATTACAATCCAACTATCAACTCATCAGTGATAGTCATCACAACACATGCATAGGCGTCATACAACTTTAGGTTCATTCATCACCCAAACATTAGTCAATTCACATATAAATTGTCTTCCCTATCTATCTAGCATGTTAGCAATAAATCTAGAAAATTTCATCCGTATTGGACACACTTCCCAATCGCGGGCATGCAGATACCCCACCGAAGTGGTTCGGCAGACATTTCAGTGTGTTGAGGTGCTTTGGTAGCCTGACCCGAGGGTCATAGTGCACAATCTGTGGGTTCGGTAGACCATCCAGTAGGCCACCAGGTTCCACCGAGGGGTTTGGCAAGGACCTCGGTATGCCGAGGGATTTCAGCAGACCCTTCAGTATGCCAACAAGTGTGCCGAAGGTCGTATGAAGCCCAAAATTTTAGGTTTTGCTCCATAACAGGGTTAGCAACCCATAAAGCCCTCATAATAAACAGAGGGTCCCATCCTAGCTTTAAAACATTAAATCTCCCAACCAATCATAGGTCTTCCCATCATCAAGCATCACATCCATTCTAAGACTGATTTAGATAGAGCTCATGTATATATATGTATATATATATAC
>JAUPMG010000004.1:19965626-19976560 GCA_031762675.1 Pachysandra terminalis
GACCGATACGCTACCTCGATACGATATTTTGAACCATGGTTACATAGAACCCGCTGAAATACCCCAATCTCCTCTGTCTCTAGACCCAGTCAGTGCCCAGAAATTTGGAGGAGTTGTCTTGACCATAATTCTCTGTCAGATAACTGCAGTACTCTTCCAGTTACACAGAACCTACTGAATTCCCCAAACTCCTCTGTTTCCAGACCCAGTCAGAGCCCAGAAATTTGAGGAGATATCTTGACCATAATTATGCAACAGATCACTAGGCAACACAACCTTAGCAGAAAAAATTAACAGTAGAAACAGAGCAGTATTGTTCAAGTTCTACTTTAATGAATCACAGCAAAATAACTACTGAGTAAACATCTGCTTGATACAAACAGAACACAGTGAAAACCCCAGAACTCCTGTGTCTCCAAACCTGTTTAGTGCCCAGAATTTTGAGAGTTATCATGAATTCTGCAACCAGGTCTCCAGGTATCACAACCTTTGCAAAAGAATCAACAGTAAAAATGACTTATCCCCACAATTTTCAGTTGTATCAAACACCATCAAGTCCAGGCACTAACTGCACCCTTATGTTCAAAATACAACCCAGTCACTAGCAGATATACTCCTTTTATAAGAAAGCCCAGAGTACAGGCTTCTCAGCAGCACTTCTACTGGTACCATTTCAGCATAGCAAAATTCATCTCAATCCAATATCCTCTGTCCCCAGATACTAATCTGAACCCAGAAAAATGAACTAACAGTATCTATCTCGTGCATCTCCCCTTATACACAGCAGAAATGCTTGATCAGCCAATCACACAAATCACCCTGACAGAGAAAGAAACAGAACCCAAAGAATTCAAAAGTTGCCTACTTCCATTAAATAAATGTCATTCAAGATAAATTAAGTTCAGATAATAGATCTATCCAGATCAATCTGTTCAGGATTTACTACAGCCAAAAAGTGAGTAAGCCCTTTTAATCAGAAATAACCAATTCAGAAATTATCCATCGTAGATCAAGCTATCCAAAACTATCTTTGATTACTCCAATATAAGGTTTTGTGATACCCAGTACCCTATGCAATTCAAATTAGTCAAGCTGAAAGAACAGAGGGTAATATGCCAGAGTAAGGGTATACCTCTGAAAAAATCATAATCCAGCAAAACAATAAGGCACATACATTTCACATACTCATTCAATTCCTGATATTACCTCTACCATGAAGGTCTTTGTTCACAATAGAGTTTAGAAGAGGAGGGATAGAGTGGGGGTAATAGAAAGTCAGATTATTGGAGCCAGTATCCTGATTAGCAAGCCAATCTGCTGCAGTATTTGATTCTCTATATATATGAGAGAAATCACAATGAGTGAAGGTTTTTTAGAGATTTATAATCTTTCTAAGAACAGATGTTGATCTCCATAGAGTATGACTCGTATTGTTTATGATTTGAATTGCAAGCAAGGAGTCAGACTCCACTAGTATATGTAAGATCTGATTTTGAACAGCAGCTTTTAGGCCATAAAATATAGCTTTAAGTTCCAATAATACAATCTGATCTGGATTATGACAAAGGTAAAATATTAAAAAAGTGTTTCTTGAAGTTGCTGTTATCATCACTATCAAATCCAATTTGGATCCCCATTGAATCACATGTATAATGCAATTTGATGGAATTTCCACTTTGGATTTGTGAGCCAGTCTCGAAAGAGATTCAAGTCGTTGATTTGAAGAGCATGCAATTTGATTTGAAGCATATGGTTCAAATTGAGAATCACACAGTTTTAACAATTGCGAGACTAGCGCCAATACAAGATTAAATAAAAGTTGGAAGATATTGTTTGGGCATGTTAGATGGAGACCTATTGAAGCAGATTTGAGAAGGCACAAGATAATGCAAGTTGAACGATCCAAAAGGGCTATAGGAAGACCAAAATTGGTTCTGCATGGAGTTGGTCAGAAAAGAGAGGAAGGTAGATCAGCTAAGCAAAGATGTCAAATGGGATTCATGTTGATGACGCAGCCAGCTAATAGCATTGTTGTTGTTATTGATGTTGAGGATAATGCTGTGTAGCTACTCATTCATATGCCTTTGTTTTGCCATTGGTGTTGTATTTGGGACCATATGGTGTACGTTCTCATTTTCTTTCTTTTTTATTTTTTTCTAAAGCCTATATCAAATGTAAGTTTGTGCTGCTTCTTATTTGATATTCATTCAGTTGTGTTTCATTTATTACTCTGCAAATTCTTCAATTTATGTAGCGCTTGCTATCTATGAACAAATAATATTTTCGAATGAAGATTGTAGCTTAAGCTCTTGTCCCATGCTCTACTTTCACTCTGAACAAATTAAACAAAGTTGTATTCTCACTCTAGCATTTCTAGTTTATGTAGGTTATAAATTAGATTTGACTTCTCTCTAGTGCAACACAAAGGCCTGAATTATGTTCCTGTTGGATCTTTTCTCATCAATAAATGATGTAAAATCAAGTTATTGCCTTCTGTTATGCTTCGGCTGTAAAAGCATTAAATTGTTGCAGTTCGTAACTGTATTTCTTTCTGGTTCTGTACTGAGATTTTTTGAAGGTCTTTAGAGATTAATGTAGAGGAGTAGGATGACAATACTATGATGGTGGCTGTGACATACAGTACCTTTGCATTGATAATCAGAACTTCCCGTAGTAGCCATCTCTGTACTTTTTTACCATCAAATTACCTGTGCCTGTATTAGTTAGTAAGTGTGTGTGAGTGTGTTTGTTAGTGCGTGTGTGTGCGTGTGCGTTTGCATCTGTGTGTGTGTGTGTGAAGAGAGAGAGAGGGCGGGCGGGGGGGGGGGGTATGAGATCTATTTGCCTCATTTATGTATTTAGACGTCATAAATAAATTTATGTACAAGTTGTTAGATCAAATTCAGCTTTGTTATTGTCCAATCTCCATTAGTGAAACAATTTGAAATCCTTAATCAAAAGTAGGTTGGACAATAGGAAAAAGAAAACTAAATGGAACCGTCTCCCATAGAAAGTATCTTTTTCACCATAGAGGATCTATGTAAAGCAATAGGAAAAACTGAATCTTAAATTCTTAATCATTGCAAATTTTATAATAGATCTCTGACTTCTTGTGCGCATGCGGCATGCGTGTTTGTTAAGAAGATACAGAATCTTGCCAACCATTGGTTGAAAGGTGCATGGTATGGTTGATAGATTTTCAAGGGTTTAGTTGAATGCCTTATAATTCTCGAAGGTTCTGTTGAAATGAAATCCTGTCTTTTATTTATTTTTATCTTATATAATTTCGTTATAGGTTCAATATTTTCTTTCTTATATTGAATTTAACATGAAATTTTTTCTGAGAACCAACTATACAAGGTGCAAAGAACCAAGAGATGCTCCTAGTATCTAGTGATCCCGCATGTATTGTGCTTGTCACCTCTGCCCTCGTTTCTTACTAGTCATTAAATTAGAGCTAAAAGAAAAGTTTGCTAGATGCCAGAATTCTCTCTTTGGATATGTGTACATTGAGGGTGGTTTTGGTATTTGAAATGGTCAGCAAATTTTCATCAAACTATGACCTTTTTCTTGATGCCTATTCTAGCATAGGTGCCCATAGGCGTCTATGATTAAATGAATTACTAGTTTGAGCTTGAAAAAATGAATATTTATCATATCTAACATTTTTTCACAAATTTTCGTAATCACAATATCCTTTTTGGGTTCTTGAAATTCTACACACTTTCTTATCAAATAAGATTGGATTTGTTCATGCATGCCAACCCTTTTAGCAAGTAGTAAAACCATTTAACACGCAGGCATGCTCACTTTCTCCCATTGCTGTACTTGGATGTTGACATGTATCATAGGTATGTAGTTTCTTACTATAAAATGCTTGCAAAGTTTACTTTTTAACTGATTTGAGATGTTTTGCAGAGCTCAAATCCTCCTTTCACATCAATCGAATTGGATCATAGTGATTCTGGAAGAGAAGGGTGCACCGTCACCACTCTTACAGTAACTGCAGAGCCAAAGAACTGGCAGAGTGCAATTAAAGTTGCTGTTCATGAGGTCTGTACTCTTTCTTTGTTCACTAAGGTTGTCAACTTAATCTGGACCACTAAAGTGGGCGTTGGCGTTTTTGATACTAGAATTTTCTCTGAGATCAATTTGGACTATGCATCTAAACAAGTCAATTAAATGATCTGAGGCATCTCTCTCTCTCTCTGGAATGGTTTTGTTTCTTTTGGAAGATTTCTGTACATTGATACATGGTTGACCAGAATTGTTGAATAATCTTATGATGTGATGTTTTTTCTGGCCAATCATATTTCTTTTTTTTTTTTTTCAACTGAAGTTTCTGTGAAACACCTTACTCCTTTTTTTTTTTTTTTTTTCTTTTCAATTTTAGCTTCTTTGTTCGTACCCTATGCATATTCTTGCAGTTTATTTGCTGTTTTTTACACCTTCAATTTAAGTGTCAAATTATCATTCTGTTTAATAACAGGCGTAAAATGCATGTTATCATTTTATTAACATAGTGGCCTTGATCATCTGCATTTGTGCAGTCTTGTATCCAACATTCTTCTTTTGATGCAGGTTCGGAGGCTTAAAGAGTTTGGAGTGACAAAAGGAGAATTAACTCGTTATATGGATGCACTTTTAAAAGACAGTGAACAGTTAGCAGCAATGATTGATAGCGTGCCATCTGTGGATAATTTGGATTTTATCATGGAGAGTGATGCTCTAGGCCATACAATCATGGATCAAAGACAAGGACATGAAAGTTTGGTTGCTATTGCTGAAACAGTCACTCTAGAAGAAGTAAATTTTCATACCCCTCGCGTCTAGAAGCTTTATTTCTTCTAAATTATAGTTGCACTACTAGTGCAATATTCGGATTATACTCTTGATAGATATGAGTATTTAGTAGTTCTGACATTGATTTTGTGCAAAAATAATCTAGGCAGAGGCTTTGTCAATTTGGAATTGCAATCAAAAGTGGAAGCCAAACTTTTGTTTTTGAAATGGTGCTTTTATTTGAAATATTGTAGTAGACCAACAAAGTATCTGTTGCCTATTGGAGTTGGTAGTTAACATAGTACCTGTAGTTATTATGCAATCTGTACCTTTGTTGGCTAGGCATGCTTTAGTTAATACTATTGGTCATATAACTCTACTTGCTATTTCTTTTTATTATTTATATTGGTGATAACCTATTGGAACTGTTGGTTGAAATTTGGAACCTCTTACATTATGCTTTAATCTTTTGACTTCTATCACAGCCTTTAGGTTTTATTACAAGACGCCAGTAGATTGGTAAACTTCATTGAAAACTAATATGCCAGTATACATCTGTGCTGGCTCCGGTATTCTGTTAAATATCTAAGAACGGAAAAGGAATTCCTTTGCCCTTTAGACTATGAGATGTATCTGACTTGCTATGCAACCTTGTGACAAGGATTAAATTGGAATCATGTTGCGTGACAATTTCATTTTAGGCTCTAGGCTCTGCAGAAGTGAGCTCCAGGATGCAAGTTACTGAATTTTGGATAGTTAGTCTCAGGAGCTGAGACAATACATTGAATGATTGAAGACTTATAGCTCTTAAAATCAGGATCACATGTACCTTATTCAAAAACAAATGTCCCCTGTTTTGCAGTTTCCAGCATACATAGTGATGGAATGATCTGGAGATGGTTACTGTCAAGGCAATGCAAATGAATTTAGAGCATCAGCTTCTGTTTGTTTGTGTGTGTGTGTGTGTGTGTGTGTGTTTACCATATAAGGATTATCTTTATTCAGTACTTGAGTTTCTTGCATTGGATATCTTGAGTTTAGGTTTTTGAAAATTTCACAATAATGCATTTTTTTTGGTAGGTATAATGCATTAATATCAAAAAATTGTGATTTAGGTGAATTCTACTGGTGCAAAGGTGTTAGAATTTATCTCGGACTTTGGAAGACCCACGGCACCACTTCCTGCTGCGATTGTAGCATGTGTTCCAAAGAAGGTGCATGTGGATGGAGTGGGTGAATCTGTGTTCAAGATTTCTCAATGTGAAATTACAGCTGCTATAAAAGCAGGTTTGGAAGAACCAATACAGGCTGAACCAGAGGTATGCTTTCTCAGGAAGGTTCCATGCTTATAATTTTGTATATGTATCCTTATTTTTTCTCTCTCTCCTTCTAATTTTCTCCTGGTTTTTCAATGCTAATCTATCTCTAACGTGTATAGAAGTATGACAACATCTAATTGACCGATTGTAGGCCATTAGCTTAACTGGAATATTGTCAAGT
This sequence comes from Pachysandra terminalis, assembly GCA_031762675.1. Taxonomy (NCBI): domain Eukaryota; kingdom Viridiplantae; phylum Streptophyta; class Magnoliopsida; order Buxales; family Buxaceae; genus Pachysandra; species Pachysandra terminalis. Next base: position 19,971,909 of record JAUPMG010000004.1, read on the forward strand.
ATCATGCTTATTCATTTTAATGTTGCCAAAGTTTAAAAAAAGAATGTTGCTCTGATTAATGTAACTAAATTATTGGCCTCAATTTGAATATTGTATCTCAAACTGAAAATCGAGTGGAAATTTCATTTGTAAATGATGGATCATGCAACAACTAACAACCTCACTTTTTTAGAAAATCTTGAAAGTTTGTGGTATTGCTTCTTACTCCTTCTAAGCGGCACTAATCCATACCAAGATTGATATGAATGCTAGTTTTCTATCCAAAACTCATCTCTATGGGTCTGTTTGGATTGAGAGGAAAAGGATGGATATGAAAAGAAAATTGTTTTCCTCTGTTTGGTTGAGAAATGAAAATAAGGGAGAAAAGAAGAAAATAGTTCCAGGGACAACGAGATCTTCTATTACCTACGACTAACACCAATGTCACTTATTGCTTACTACTATCCAACCAAGATCTCCCATCGCCCACCGTCACTTTAGCACCACCGCCACCACTGTGGTTTATTCCTTTTCTTTTTCTTTGTCATTTTCTTTTGATCCAAACAGAATGTAAATCTGTCTGTTTTACTTGCTTGTGCAGCTGGAGGTGCCAAAAGTGTTGATATCATCTTCAGAGCTGCAGGAATTAAGGTTACAACGCAGACCATCATTTGTTCCTATAAGTCAAGAAGAAAATGCCACGAAAGTGTATGACAAGGAAACAGGCATTATACAGCGACGTCTTTCAAACGAAATACCTGTAAATTATAAGGTATACCTTTTCTCTTTTGCTTACTGTTTATCAAATTGGCTTACTTACATATAATTATTCCCTGTATTCTAACATCTTTTCTGCCTAAAAATCTAAGAAATATTAGATGGCTCTTACTTACACACGATAAAGGTCTAATACATGGTATAAATGAGTCTTAAATGGGTGAAGGGATTGATAATGTGGCAGGATGACTCATCTCACCAGGAAAATTAGACCTGGTGAGACGGACCAGAAAACATTTTCCATATATGTATTATCAAGCATCAACGAGATAGAATTAATACACGCATAATAGTGTCAATTGTGTTGCCTTCCAAGAGTGAAGTGTATATTAGAAGAAAGATACAGTGGTCATTGTTCATGGAATGTCCTCTAGTTGATAACATGATACGCTTTGCAGGCTTTAGTTTTAGGTCTGAGGGTTTTGCATTCTTCAATTTTTCTTCTTTGTAGTTGTTCTTCTTAACGGTCAATACTGGTTGCATATGGGAAGTATATCAAGAATGTTAATTTGTTTTTGATCATTTTCTCCAGAAAAGGCTATGCATGCTCCACACTATGTTCTCTCTCAATGTTTATGCTGGTGGATAAATATTAATAAATGAATACACTGTTGATCATGAGGAAAATTTAGGATATCAGCTTGTGTTATCCTTACATAAATTCATAAATACTCTTACATTTCTTTGTTGATCTTTCTACCTTTATAATGTCAATTGTGTTACCTTCCAAGAGTGAAGTGTGTATTAGAAGAAAGATACAGTGGTCATTGTTCATGGAATGTCCTCTAGTTGATAACATGATACACTTTGCAGGCTTCAGTTTTAGGTCTAAGGGTTTTGCATTCTTCAATTCTTCTTCTTTGTAATTCTTCTTCTTTACAGTCAATACTGGTTGCATATGGGAAGTATATCAAGAATGTTAATTTGGTTTTTGATCATTTTCTCCAGAAAAGGCTATGCATGCTCCACACTATGTTCTCTCTCAATGCTTATGTTAGTGGCTACATATTAATAAATGAATACACTGTTGATCATAAGGAAAATTTAGGATATCAGCTTGTGTTATCCTTTGATCATGTAATTCTATCCTCCGTATTTATTGCAGATCACAAGAAATGAAGCCCGGGGAGGTGCCATGCGGTTGATAGTTGGAGGTGGGAGAGCAATTGAAAGTCCCGAGTCAAGGGGAGCTGTTGTAGTTGGTGTTAGAACTCTCAGTGAGGGGGGTCGGGTTGGAAACTTCTCAAGGGAGCAGGTATTCTTTTGTAGACAGGTGTTCAATTTGTTACAGGGCATCCTTATTTTTATGTGCATGTGTACTTTTAATACTGAAGGAGGTCTGCAATGAAAAGTTTTCCAAGTGGGGCATTTTTGAAAGAGGGATTCTGGAGCATTCCATGTTCAAATGAGTAAAGCGTCCTCACTCAGCACGTGTCCACTGCAGAGAGCATGCACTTTTCTTTTGCCTTTACAGCAAGTATGTCTAGCACTCCTTAGAGTCAAGACTAGACGCGTTTCCACGCGTGGCTCTGAGATTTTGGGCTTTGTTTTCTTCCGAAGTCTGATTGGTGTTTCTCAAGTGACTCGCCCACAATATCTAGTTTATCGCTGTTTGTCCTGATTGGTCAAGCAAGTTAGATATGGCTTATGAATGTGCAACTTACTAGTAGTGATTCCTTCACTGCTGAATTTCCTCTACTTGGTTTCATTTTATTATGTATCTATGAGGAATTCCTAATAACTAAGAGGATATAAAGAATGTTTTAATCTTTTTTTTTGTCCATTCAGATTAATTAGTATTTTTGGTATTTCTGCACAAAATTTCTCCTTGTGGCATTAGGAACTCGTCACATTAAGATAACTTATATGTAATGTTTAAAATTCTGTTCTACTGGTGCTGATGTTTTTTGTATACGTTTGATATGCTTCTACAGGTAGAACTTTTCTGTGTAAATCACCTGATAAATTGCTCTTTGGAGTCTACCGAAGAATTTATATGCATGGAGTTCCGTTTTACTTTAAGAGATGATGGTATGCGTGCAGCTTTCCAATTACTTCATATGGTTCTTGAGGTAAATCCATCCTCCTAACTGTTTTTTGTTTTTGAGTTGCCAAGCACAAATTAAGCAAAGGCAATATTTGTTTCCAGTTGTTTTGTAATTTAACTGTAGAAAGGATACGCTTTCCAATTGGATTGTTTATAAATATTCAGATAACATGACTAGGCCATAGGGCTGTCAACAAGCCGAGCTTGAGCTCAATGATTAGGCTCCCGAGTTGCGACCTGAGCCCTAGCTTGAAAAACAAAGCTCATTTCCTTAACGAGCCTGAGCTGAGCTTGGGAGGGCTCAGCTCATTTAAAGCTTGGCTTGGTTAATTTATTGTACAATATATTGATAATTCTATATTTTTAATAAACATATAATTATATCATTGAGTTTTTGAAAATTAAATCTTCTAATCTGTAGGTTATTGAACTTTATATATGCCCAATTCATGGACTTTGTAGATTTGGAATTGCTTGTGGGGCCCAACAACATTATTGGACCTTGCCGAGCTTTTACGGGTGGAGCCTGAGCCAAAAAAACACGAAAAGAAAAACAAGCCTGAGCCTCACTCAAGGTTTATGAGTCTGTGACAAGCCGGGCGAAACTCAACTTTGCAGGGCTATTTAAAGCCCTGCAAAGCCAGTGGAATACAGTACAAAGGATATATTTTCCAATGCCTTTTGTAATGACCACTTCCATACAGAATCGTGACTTTGCCAGTAGTTTTAATAGTTTTAATTTATCTTGGTGTGATAACATATATTCTTGTAGTTTTGAAAAAAGAAATGGATTAGTGATCCAACTCTTTCTACGATTGTTCCATCTAATTCTTAATGGCTGTTGCTGACATGCAGCATAGTGTCTGGCTGGACGATGCATTTGATAGAGCAAGACAGCTATATTTGTCATATTATCGGTCGATTCCGAAAAGCCTTGAGCGGTCCACTGCTCACAAGCTCATGTTAGCAATGTTGAATGGAGATGAGCGGTTTCTTGAGCCTACACCACAGTCGTTACAGAAATTGACATTGCAATCAGTAAAAGATGCAGTAATGAATCAATTTTTTGGTGACAACATGGAGGTGTGTAACATTTGCTCTGTCATGTCTTCTTAGGAATCTGACAAATTTATTGTCATTTAATTTTTGATCCTATTCCTTTTGCTTTCCTTAATGCCTTAAGCTTATATTTAAATCATTCTTCAGCTTAATCTTCATAGGAATCTGACAAATTTATTGTCATTTAATTTTTGATCCTATTCCTTTTGCTTTCCTTAATGCCTTAATCTTATATTTAAATCATTCTTCAGGTTCATCTTCTTAGGAATCTGACAAATTTATTGTCATTTAATTTTTGATCCTATTCCTTTTGCTTTCCTTAATGCCTTAATCTTATATTTAAATCATTCTTCAGGTTAGTATTGTTGGGGATTTTACAGAGGATGATATTGAGTCTTGTATTCTAGATTATCTGGGTACAGTAAGAGCAGCAAGAGATTCTGAGAGTGGGTATGGGTTCAACCCTATCATGTTTCGGCCATCTCCATCTGATCTGCAGTTTCAACAAGTGAGAAACCAAAGCTAATTCACTCTCTAACCATTACATTTATCCAAGTGAAATTTTCTGTAGTACATCTCACATAAAATATTTATTTCAGCTATTTGTCTGTCTTAATTAATCCTTTTTAACCTGAAATATCATATGATATATTATGACTTGAGTATTTTGGGTGTTTTCCCATGATTCCTTCATCTATGTCTATGTGGTAAACCACTGAACCATATGTGATTTGCCACATAATTGGGTCTGGCTCCATATGACGTGTTGATTTCTTTCAATGTTTGTTAG
>JAUPMG010000004.1:19999693-20010589 GCA_031762675.1 Pachysandra terminalis
ATAATTAGGAGTCATGATTTCAACAACAGGTTTACTCTAGATCTGAAAAAAATGAGTTGTTACCTTGATTTCGTCGGAGAAAGTCTTGAAAACGGCGGAGAGTCGTAGATCGGAGCATGATTTGTGTTTTCGTACACAAATCAGGTGAAATAGAACTTGATTTTGGCATAAATCACCAAAAAAATGAAGACGGGAGAAGAAATCACCTTCTAAACTATTTTTGGGGGAAATCAAGAGAAGAAATCACCTTCTAAACTATTTTTCTATTTTTGGGGGAAATCTGCTCGATTTCCCCCTTAAATAGGCGACATGTCGCCTATTTTACAGTTATGCTCTTAAGTGAGCGACATGTCACCATGTCGCCTAGGCATGCAGATTTGGTGGCGACTTCAGCGACATGTCGCCCATGTCGCTCAAGTCGCCCCAAAACGACTTATGGGTGATATGTCGTGTCGCCACCTTCGAAATTGGCGACATGTTGACGACATTGCATTCCCTGCTTATTAGTGGTCAAGGACCCTTCTAAAGTCTTTATGCCAGAGACTCTAGACATTTCCAATTTGAGTTTCAGTATAGTGCTTGAAGAATGTTGGAATTTAATAAAAGGCCATATTAAATTGGTCAGGTCTATAATATCATATATCACTAGAAATGTCACTGAAAGAGTAAATCTCCCATATTTGACATCAGCACGCCTATACAGAAAATCTAACTCTTCCATATGCTATAAAATCCATCTTAGGGAAGTATGTACCACAAACTTAACAAGAAGTCAAAGATCCACTTCAGTAAGCTCCTAAAGACAACCTAACATCATAACTATGTCACAATACCCATGGAGAAGAAACCAACTATATAATGGTTTAGCTAATGAACAATTTCTCTGAAAATGATCTAATTTGTAACCGTTAGATATATTATTATATCAGGATGGTCTAGAAATCATGGAGAACAGCCCAGAGTCCAAGACAACTGCTCAAAGGAAATCCAAATTCTGCAGGAGTGGTGAGATAATAGGGATAAGATGGGCCTCAGCAAAAGGATTCGTGCAAAAAGTAACAAAATCTACATAGCAGAACTCTAGGCAACTTAAGATAGCCTCCAAATTACTTGGAGTCTGGTTATTATACTTTGATATCAGAAATAGATGCTACTATGGTTGTTGAATATCTCAGAAGAGGTAAACCCAGCCATGAACCAGACTTTTCCCTTGTTGCAAAATGCTAGGAGGAAGAGGGTGGAACATCAGCATCTGGCAGCAAGAACTCCCTTGATGCAAGCCTCTAAAAAAATATAAAAAAAAAACTTTTAGCATTCCCATTCAGAGACATCCTCTGATCCACTTCATCTAAACCCAAACCCTTTCCATTCTAGTGCTACATCCAAAAACTCCCACTCTACCCTCTTCTCTGGGTCTAATTTACACACTAAACTTTCTTTCCTCAACACACTCCTATGCGATCAAAGCACTCCCATGAATAAAGCCACTTTGATTTTGAGACACAATTGAATTCATTACTTCCTTAAGTCTAAGAGATAGAACCTTAGAAATAAACTTGTATAGACAGGCTAATTGGTCTAAAATCCTTGACCTCAACTGCTCCGTTATTTTCCAGAATCAAGACCAAAAATGTGACATTTAAAAGTTGAAACTTGAAACCTTATTACATTAGTGGAAGGGATGCCACGCGTCCTATCCAAAGAGTCCCTTGTCATGTGTAGTCTGGATTGGCCATGTCACCACCCAAAATAACACACAAATCCATGCCTCACCAGGTAGTTAAACCCAATGGGGCAGACGAAGAAACCTTTGGCCCATATGCAAATAAGAAACCTAATGTTTAAAACTCCAAGCAAATCTTCATATATGAGCTTATCAAACTTCCTGGCAGCTAAGCCTCCAAGTTCTACACCAAATCCCATTGCAGCCCCTTTTCGGAGCTCATATGTCCGTGTACTAATCAAACAAATTCATTAATGCCCACTTCATCGTAATTATTCATTCACCCCATCATGGGGCGAGGGTGGAAACCACCCATTACAAAAACCGAACAGACAATTCAGCCACAAAGTCCAATAGCAACCAAACCAGGCGATGGTTGCTAAAAGGTCCCATAGATCAGAGATATTTTGGGGAATTGACATACATGTATTAGAACCTCCCCTAGTAAATCAAAGCACCCACACAATACCTTCCAAAACGTGAATTGGACTTGGTCTATACAATGAGAAAGAACCAACAAAATATAAAAGTCAGAGATCATATGAAAATAGTAGAGAAAGATCTCCGCATTCCAAACCAACTATCCCCTACTACGCAGAAATCGTAGCGATAAGGCAGAAAGAAAATCCAAGCTAGAACGCAACAAGTCGACCCAAGGCGTTGAAATTTTTATCGCAAAAACCAGATCTGAGGGAAACAAATACATCCATACATCATTTTTCCCCGGAGGCAAAATCATATATATAGTACCAACAAAAAACAAGTAAGAAGACGTCTTGAACTGTAGACTAGAGGAGAAATATATCAGAAAAATTATTATAATCAACACACCCGTTCTTGCTGTGGAAACCTAGCCTCCGCCGAGCCAATAGCAGTAGCAGCAGCACTAATTGAAGTCCCGCCACTCCTACGACTGTTTTCTCCGCCATTGCCAGCCATACTTGAGATCTTCTTCACATTTTCGACCCTGGAACCTAATCTGAAACACCTTTAACCAAAATCCGAAGTGCAAACAGACAGCTTCAAGAGTTGCAAAGGGAGACAGATTTGTAATTAAGAATCTTTAAATCAAACAGCAATGCAAGAAAAAGCGGAGATTGAAGTGATTTAGAGAGGGAGAGAACAACGGAACAAATGTATGACTAAGAATGTATTCGAGGAGCTTTAAAAGGATTCAAGAGACGCCATTAAAGTGATAACTGAGGTACTTGCTTGCTCTCCTAACATGTGCATCTGGGAAATGAAGACGAACAAAGTGAGAAATTAGGAAAGGTATGCCGCCTGAAACCGGAACTTCCGTCCTTAAGTCCGCGATCTTCGCTTCTGTGTTGCCACAGGTTTCAGATTCAGATGCACATCTCTCTCTCTCTGTCTCTCAAGTGTGTAACGATGCGACGAACCACCGAGTTATAGCCTCGTTATTAGGCTTGGAAATAAAGCGAACCCTTTTGACACGCCCATGGATTTAGATCGTCAGGTCAGGTGGTTGTCATCACCTCCTCACATCGGGTCTCGTGATCCGAGATTTTACTCCATCAAATTACGAAATTCGCCTCCCACTCTCGCCGTTGACTCGCGACTTTATTGAGCCAACTAGGTCTACTAGTTGTACGAGAAAGGCACACAAGTCACGTGCCTTGTCGAATCACCTCGCAGCGCAAGACGGCGACTAGTTGCTTGAGGCTGAGAGTTGGGCTCGGTTATTGAGATAGGTGGCTGGGGTCTTTGAAAGCAGCCGTGATTAGACATCACTGGATTCCAACGTCAACGGGACGGGATACAGGATAACAATACGACGGCCATAGCTGATGCATGGGACCCACTGTCTATATCCAATGGTTAGTTGACATGTGAACACGACCAGCACGTGAACGAAGAAGATATCGTGTTCTTTCTCAATACCAGATTTTATTTTATATTTTGTCTTAATCACATTTGGTTGCGGTACTAATCCACGTTCGGGGCGGGTGCAATTAAGATAAACCCTGGCAACGAATGCTCTGGATTAAAACTCCAGATTTACCTTCGGAGATGTCCACTAGAGCTCAGCTTGCTACCAGCTGACCACCATCGATTAGTTTTTTCTCGATACTGGTGATGCACAAATTGGTAAATTGATAAAAATAATGTCAAATAATCAAATTGATTTGAGCAACAAATAATTCAAACTTACTTGCACTGATCTAAATCAAAAGACTGACTGTTACAATGCAAGGTTTCCTTATAGAATAAGCTAGAGAAGAAAAATGTAAAATCAGTCAGGAATTATCAAAAAGACAACACATAACTTAACAATCAGATAGGAGAATTCTATCAGACAAGCTATGTAATTTTGAGAGGATGCCCAAAAATACTCAAAAGTTTGATCCCTCTTTCTGATGCCTCATCTACCTTTTATAGCCCTAAACTTATTATCTAACCGTTGGCAATGCTTCATGAACAGATTTGAATACGTTTAACTGAACAGACGTTTTGGTTTGAATATTCAATATCCAAAACGTCTAATTCGACATGTAACGTTTTAATAAATGTTTCATAACGTTTAGTTAAGTTAATGAGTATAACGTTATAAAAATAATGATATTTTACAGTTCTATATTGATTCGAGTCATTTAATGCTACAAGCTCTTCGAGAGTTCTTGCTCTTCGAGAATCTTAATAGGACTTATCTTTCTAGCCCTCCATTCCTGAAAGTCTAATGTTTATTTTCCCCTGTGTTGAATAAGCTACTTCAAGATCAGAGTCTTCGAAGAGTGATTAAATGTCAGGGAATATTCCCTTAACAAAATACAATTCACGACATTATGACTTCGAAGTGTCATACTGTCTATTTTGAGTTATTATTTCGAATGATAACTTCGAAATAGAAATGCATTGTCAATAAAAGATAATTCGAAATACTAATTATCTTAAATAAATGATTATGCAATAGCCATTTCGAATAGCTATTTCGAAGGATGTAACAATCTTTAATATTTCGAGATACTTCTTCAACGTACATAATGGTTATTATTTCAAACTATAACTTCGAAATAGTATAATGGCAAATTGATTAACCTAAATATACTTTCATATTTCAAAAGTTATCCGTCGAGAATATGATTCGAGGCCTATTAAGTAGAACCTTGAGATATATTACTAATTTCGATATAATTCTCCCTGAATGGGTTTTCCTCGAAATAATATTCAAAATACAGTATTTGTATGTATAATTGTACCATTGACCTTGCCACGTGTCAAAATGATTGAATTAAATCAATTTCAAAATTGGCTCGTCATCGATACCAATTATTTGTTTAGGCAAGTTACTAGGTTTCGACCACTTGGACTGATTTGGGATCCTAGTGGGGAGTAATGGTTGGGGTGGTGGATTTGAGAGAAGTAATTTTATATGTTATTAGGAATAACTCAGTACATGATCTCCTGAGGTTTCATATGGGAGGGGGTTATGGATTGATTTGGGTGGTACTGGGTAATAATGGTGGGGGATGATGGATTTGAGAGAAGTAATTTTATATTTTATTAGGAATAAATCAGTACATGATCTCCTAAGGTTTCATATGGGAGGGGGTTATGGACTGATTTGGGTGGTACTGGGTAGTAATGGTGGGGGATGGTGGATTTGAGAGAAGTAATTTTATATTTTATTAGGGATAAATCAGTACACTATTCCCTGAGGTTTTATATAAAAAAAGAATAATTGTAGTTTAACAAATCTAAAGATCTAAGTGCAAGTGGTCGAAACCTCTTGGAGTCAAAATGTAATTTGCCCTATTTGTTTTTCGTTATAATTATTTTTTTCATTGTGCGTCTAATGCAAATCACTTCCATATTTGCGATTGGCAAAAGCATATTCTAAAAGTTTCTAACATGATTATAAGTCAAGATCAAGTATAAGAAATAAAATTTTAGCATCTAATTATTAAAAATTTCTCAAAGCAATTAATTTCATTGTCTCAGATCGATTATTTAAAAAAAATAAAAATAAGGGAGACATTGATGAGGATGTTACATATAGAATACAAAGAATTGTGGCTTAAATGAAAAATGTATTTTAAAATATTATGTCATCAACATGTTCTACTCAAATTAAAAGAAAAAAATTTATAAGACTTTATTTAAGCCTATTATGATATGTTGACCACAATGTAATATGCATAGGATGAGTGTGTTGTAGGAAATAGGGGTTGAAGACAAGATAAAAAATGGAAAAGATGGATTTGGGGTTTAGAAGACTATGTAAAATGTAGAATAAAATAAATAGAAAACTTATCTATATTTGGTGAATCCAGGCTTGACAAAGTCACTGTCCTTTAACTAAATTCGTCCCATTTAGGATCGTATCCATAATATAGTAGATCTAGTGGTTTGTAGAAAGATGAATTTTGAGATCAAGATATACCACATGGCACGATCTCACAAGATGAGACCCACTAAAATAAGATTCTCTTAAATTAAATCTTTTATTAGTTCAAATGGGACCCACAAATAATTATTAAATTAAAATTATAATAATTCTCATTAAATATGAATTATCATAACAAAATAGGAAAATTCTAGATAATTCTCAAAAGAATTATCTAAAACCTATCAAATCAAAATTTAGATATTTCTTAAATAAAAAATTTCTTATATTGGATAATATCCTAAAGTGGTCGAGAACAAGTAGAACTCTACCCTCTCACACGAAGATAATCCCTAATTAATTTGAAAACTATCGCTAATTCAATGAGGGCTCTCCCCTCAACATCTATAAATTAGGGTAGTCCTCTCCCATTCAGAGATCAAAAAATCATAAAGTTCAAGGATCAAAAGAAGGATAAGAGATACTGAAGCTCCACTACTCTGACACCTTGAAGATTTGAAGTCCTGAAGACCTAAAGATCTACAGACTTGAAGCTCCAAAGTACAGCATTCAAGCCGAAGACTTATTTAAGTTATTCATTATCTGAATACACTCAAAAGCTCAGCCATCTCGGTGATCTCACCACGGTTTCAACTTGCAAGAAGAACCACCAAACCAACTACAACTGTGAGCAGACAAAGTAAATTGAAACAATCGTCGCTTTATCGTTGTATCAACATCGTATATTTTTGATTCACCGATTCGGTAGGTCGCATTTCAATTTCTTCCTCTTTATATGATGACATTTAATTATATTGTATATTGGTATGTACTATGAATTGAGCCTAATGAGAAGTAAATTAACTAAAACCATATTTATTAAGTAAATTAACTAAAATCATATTCAACAGCCGAACCCCTCTAAAGCATGGTTTTAAGTTCCAATTGAAACCGTGTATCAGATGAATTGTTTCAGTTTTGGCCAAGACCGAACCAAGACGTAAATATTTGATATCATTGATGCTTAATTAACGTACTTGGATTTCTCATTGCTCACCTGATATGTGTTGGTTTCGGTATGGTCCAAACCTAATGACCTAAGACCATGCTTTGTAGTAGTCTTCTTGATTTTATTAATTTAAAATTAAATTAATATTAAAAATTTAAGCGGGTTAGTGGGTTCAACCCGTTTACAGGCGGATTGAGTTCGGAGTCATGTTTTCCTGATCCATTAATGAACGGATTAAACCTGACCCAACCTGTTTAAGTCGATCCATTGCCACCTCCAATTGGGAAAGAAAATTTGGTTAAAATATATATTTTAATTAATAAACAGAGTAAAACTAATCGTTATTAGATAAAAAGGGCTGATTTTGGCTGGATTCCGATCCAAAAACGGTTTTTTTTATGCCGAAATCCGATCTAGTTAGCCAGAATCCAGTCTAATTGGTCGGATTGGATTAGCCGAGCCAGCACGGGCCACGCGTGCCTGCGTGCCGTGTCGTGCTGGGGGCCTGCGGGCCGTATCGTGCCGGTGCTCTTAGCGGGCCATGCCTAGGTACGGACGCTGGACTGGAACCTCAGGCCCAGCACGGACACGGGCTAACACGACACGTGGCGTGACGGGCCGTTTCTGGTCACGGCTCAACTGGGTCGTGCTCGTGCCGCCACGGTTTGAAACGGCCCATTTACATGCCTAGGACCTAGGTCCACTACCTCCGAAATTGAGCGACGTCGTGGAAGCAGTAATTTGCACAGTTTTTGAACAAGGGCCACCTTTCAATTTTCCCGCTTTCCATTTATTTATTCTAGATTCTAGTTTATTGAAAAATGATAGAGAGAGAGAGAGAGAGAGAGAGTGTCTGTGTCTGGAAGCAAGAAAGAGAGAGAATGGTCGGCCGAAGAAGGAGAGTTTGATTTTTATTTTCTGGACTCCCTTAGTTTCCGTTATTCGATCAATTAATTCCTCTTCTTCCTTTTCCTATTCTGAAGAACCTTCATGTTAATTTCCTAGATATATTTTTTGATAATTCGATCGTGAGAAACGAACATTTCTGGTTGTCGTCGAAAATGGGATCCGGAATCGAGCCGTCCGACGAATGTATGACTAGCGATTCGGAATCATGTCCGCAAGGATCTAGTAAACCGAGGCTTTTCATCAAGGAAATGATTATGAGAAATTTCAAATCATATGCCGGAGAGCAAAGGGTTGCCCCTTTCACAAGGTTAGGGTTTGTTTTGTTTTCCACTTTCTTCCATCTTTCGCATTCGATTATCTATAATCCTTCTTCTTCTTCGTTATCTTCTCCTGTTATTGGCAGAGCTTCTCTGCCGTAGTTGGTCCCAATGGTAGTGGCAAGAGCAATGTGATAGATTCCATGCTCTTCGTGTTTGGGAAACGAGCTAAGCAGGTATACAACTACTACCATCCAGATTATAACTTTCTTTTTTTTTTTTTTCTTGTTTTTCAAGAAAACCCAAATTTTCTACTACATACTAATAGTAATCCTTTGCTTTTGGTTTTACTTTCTCTATTTATGGTAAAATTGATTTTGTGCAGATGCGTCTTAACAAAGTTTCCGAGCTTATTCACAATTCCACTAATCACCAAAATCTAGACAGTGCTGGGGTTTCGGTTCACTTTCAGGAGATCATTAATCTGGTACTCTTCATTGTTGTCTCCTATTGCATAATGTTTTTTGTTTGACGAAGCTTCTAAATCGTGGTAACTTTTTTTTCGTTCATTATAGGATGATGGGACATATGAAGCCGTTCCCGGAAGTGATTTTGTCATTACCAGAGTTGCATTTTGATACAATTCTTCAAAGTACTATATAAACAGCCGCGGGAGTAATTTTACAGAAGTTACTAAGAAATTGAAAGGAAAAGGAGTGGACCTAGACACAACCGGTTCTTGATTCTTCAGGTTCAGTATCTGTGTCAAAGTGCTTGTAATTGAAGTAAACAATCCGTGTCTTATGTTGTATAGCTTCTCTGATGAATGTTATCAGGGTGAAGTTGAGCAGATTTCGTTGATGAAGCCAAAGGCTCAAGGGCCTCATGATGAAGGGTTTCTTGAGTATCTCGAGGACATAGTTGGCACTATCAAATATGTTGAGAAGATTGAAGAATCATATAAGCAGTAAGTTCTTTATTTGCTCTTTAAGGAAAAACATTAGGTAGTATACTACCATAAGTAAAATAGTACTTGGTTTATATCAGGCAGTTGTATGATTATTTAAGTTTGGGTTATGCAATAAGTAGGATCTATGTATATGACCTACTGTAGAAGAAATTGGCTTGTTTGGATAATTCTAACCATCAATTCAAGACCTCTTTGCAAAAGCTAATGATCTTTGTTTATATCTGTCCAAGAATTACCTATTTGTTCAACTATCTATTGACATCCAATTGGGTACATTTTTGGCCTAAAATAATTGATATAAGTGGCCTACATGTTGAATGGCTTGGATTAATAATATGGTTACACTGTATTCATTAAATAATAATAATAGTAATACCAATAATAATAATAATTAATAATAATGATGGTGATGATATAGCCACACTATGTAGTAGTATGGTAGTACATGAACTATCTCATGCGTGCCCTTATTATGTTGCAACTTATACAGTTTTGGTTACTTGTGTTTTAACATCCTAGAACTAAATTTTGCCTTTCATTTATGCGATGATGTATCCTTTTGCACAAGAAAACACAGATTCCATGTCAGTCAGCTAAAAACAAATTGGCTTCAAACGTTTGGGTTATGAAGTATTGAACGAAAGTGGAAGATTTGCTGCGGAAATATATGACATGCAAACTCTAGTAAAGCTGGATGCATATTTGAAAACGGAAAGTGGAAGTGCCTGATTAAGAAAAGAAGTTTTAGAAGTTCTATCCAATCAAACAATAACCTGGTTTTTATAATTTTACTTAAATAATATAATCACACCTTACTTATCAAAAAAACAGTAACCTGGTTTTACAACTGTGCCTTTAACAGTATATTAATTGTTCTGCCATATACTCTGGTTGCTGAATTACTCACTTTTCTCCACTTCTCTCCACTTTTACCATGTTTTCTTGTTTCTGAATATATTAATCATTCTTGGTGGTTTTATAGGCTGGAAGATGTTAATGAGAAACGATCTGGTGTGGTGCAAATGGTAAAATTAGCAGCGAAAGAAAAAGATAGCTTAGAGGTACGCATAATTTATGCTGATGGGTACCTCCCACCATTGTTGACATGAAACTAACTATTCCCCGTCTATATTTTAGAATGTGAAGAATGAGGCAGAGGCTTACATGCTTAAGGAGCTGTCACATTTGAAATGGCAAGAGAAAGCCACCAAATTGGCATATGAGGATGCTACTTCTCATGTTGTTGAACTACAAGCCAATATGGCCAGCTTGGAAGAAAATCTCAAGGATGACAGGTACGGGGTACCTTTTGTGTCATAGTGAAAATTGATCCTATTTCTTTTTTGTATTTTACTTTGGATATCCAAAATATTAATCATAATATTCTGTGTCATTTTTTGCAGGGATAGAATTCAAGAAAATAATAAAACATTGAAGGAGCTTGAGACAGTGCACAATAAGTATATGAAAAGACAAGAGGTCTACATTTCAGTTTTTTTTTTAATCCATTTAATTACACTGTCTTTTTTTTGGGTCCTTACACTGTCTTATTTCCATTTAATTACACTGCCTTGATGATGGTTAGTTCTTTATATGTGTTAGCATATATGTATTGTATATCAAATATTTTTCATATGCTTCAATTGTTCTTGACTTTTCTTACCATGATGAATTTGCTGTTAA
>JAUPMG010000004.1:20010689-20037868 GCA_031762675.1 Pachysandra terminalis
TTGACATCCAATTGGGTTCATTTTTGGCGCCAAAAATTTCATATAAGAGGCCTACATGTTGAATGGCTTGGATTAATAATATGGTTACACTGTATTCATTAAATAATAATAATAAAAATAATAATTAATTATAATAATGATGATGATGATGATATAGCCACACTATGTAGTAGTATGGTAGTATATGAACTATCTCATGCATGCTCTTTATGTCGCAAGTTATTCAGTTTTGGTTCATGTGTTTTAACATTGTAGAACCAAGTTCTGCCTTTCATTTATGCAATGATGTGTACCTTTTGCACAAGAAAACACATATTCCATGTCGGTCAGCTACAAACAATTTGGCTTCAAAAGTTTGGATTATGAAGTATCGGATGAAAGTGGAAGATTTGCTGCAAAAAAATTTGACATGCAAACTCTAGTAAAGCTGGATAAATAGAAAATGGAAAGTGGAAGTTCCTGATTAAGAGCAGATGTTTTAGAAGTTCTATCCAATCAAACAATAACCTGGTTTTACAACTGTGCCTTTAACAGTATATTAATTGTTCTGCCATCTACTCTGGTTGCTGAATTACTCACTTTTCTCCACTTCTCTGTTCTCTCCACTTTTACCATGTTTTCTTGCTTCTGAATATATTAATCATTCTTGTTGGCTTTATAGGCTGGAAGATGTTAATGAAAAACGATCTGGTGTGGTGCAAATGGTAAAATTAGCAGAGAAAGAAAGAGATAGCTTAGAGGTACACGTAATTTATGCTTATGAGTACCTCCCACTATTGTTGACATGAAAAATAACTATTCCCCTTCTATATTTTAGGATGTGAAGAATGCAGCAGAGGTTTATATGCTTAAGGAGCTGTCACTTTTGAAATGGCAAGAGAAAGCCACCAAATTGGCATATGAGGATGCTACTTCTCATGTTGTTGAACTGCAAGCCAATATGGCCAGCTTGGAAGAAAATCTCAAGGGTGACAGGTACTTTGTTTCATAGAATTGGTCTTATTTGTTTTTTGTATATACTTTGGATATCCAAAATATATTAATCATAATATTCTGTGCCATTTTTTGCAGGGAGAGAATTCAAGAAAATAATAAAACATTGAAGGAGCTTGAGACAGTGCACAATAAGTATATGAAAAGACAAGAGGTCTATATTTAATTTTTTTTTGTCCATTTAATTACACTGTCTTTTTTTGTTCATTTAATTACAATGTCTTGATGATGGTTAGTTCTTTATATGTGTTAGCATGTATGTATTGTATATCAAATATTTTTCATATGCTTCAATTGTTCTTGACTTTTCTTACCATGATGAATTTGCTGTTAATCTGTCTTCAGTGCGGTTACTTAATAAACTTTTAATCCTTTTTATTTGATAAAGTTCAGGAACTTGACAATGACCTCCGAATTTGCAAAGATGAGTTCAAAGAGTTTGAGAGGCAGGATGTGAAATATCGAGAAGATTTGAAGCACGTGAAGCAGAAGTTTAAGAAACTGGAGGACAAAATTGTAAAGGTTGGTGGAGAAAATAATGTCCTCTACTGAATACATGCTTGAATCTTATTTGTTTGGGCCATTTGTTGTAGGATTCATCCAAGATCAATGAAACTGAAAAGGAGTGTGAGGAATCAACAAATATGATTCCAAAATTGGAGGACTATATACCCAAACTAGAACAACTCTTGTTGGAGGAAGAAAAAATCCTGGAGGAAATCAAGGAGACCTCTAAAGGTAGCATCTGTTTCTTCCCTTTTTTTTCCTTAAAAAATAATTTGTTGTATTCGTTATACGATTTTTTTAAACTTTTTTGTTGTGCTTTCATATGTTAACATATTACTTTTTCAAAGAATGGCATTCAAATATTTTCATGTTTGTATTTGGTACCATAGTACTAGTCTTGTATTATGGGATGAAAAAGGTCTTTTTTTAGAATCTTCTTATCATGGATATTGATATGTCGTTTCAAGTGTATGCTCGTTCATTTCCTAAAAATGACATGGTTGGCTATGAGAAGTTTTTTATGGTTAGCAAGAATATTTTTTCTTTCCTTTTTTTTTCCCTTCTTTTAAAGGCACTCATTACAGTAGGTCATGGTTGCAATGGATAGTAGGCATGCTTCTCTTGTAAATGTGGATCTTGATAGGCATAGTTAAAGAAATTGGTCTAGAAAGTAACAAAATCTTTACAACTTGGGATTTGGCTTGTGAGGACTTTGATAAGAAATATGTGGAACTTGGTGGTAGCAATGGAAGTACGGAACACAAATTTAATGATAGTGATGAGCATAACCTTGGTCCTTAGGATGGGATATCAATCAAGGTTCAAAATATTGTTTAGAGGTGAGGTTTGGATTTTCAAAAAAATGGAACATTTTGGGAAACACATGGAAACTCCTCATCATCATGTGCCTTATTCCAACTAGTTGGGGTCAGCAACATGAATCCCGTTCCTCTTACCAATCTGTCAAAAACCATATCTTCAATCAAATTATGAGTATTGCAAATCTTTTTTGATTGACTCTATTCATATTCTTTTGGGTCTTCCTCTCCCCCTCTTAGAACCTTCAATGATTTCTCTCTCACACCTTCTCACAGTTGCTTCCATGGGTCTTTGTTTTATATGCTTAGACCATCTTAACAGACTTTCCTTTATCTTATCCCCTAATTGAGCCATATTCAAACAACCTCGAATATGTTTGTTCCTCACCTCATCTTTCCTAGTCTTCCCACACATCCATCTCAACAACGTTCATCCTATGCACATGTTACTTTATTGTTGCCAAAATTCTGATCCATACAACATATCAGGCCTAATGACTATTCTATAAAATTTTCCTTTTAATTTGAGTGGAACATGTCGATTGAGCACTTCTCCACTGAAGCCCTCTAGTTATAACATTTCATAAATGCGGTCTTAGTTTGACTTATTCTAAAACCTTTTGATTCTAAGGTCTCCCTCCATAACTCTAATTTTTCATTTACTCCTCTAGTTTGGTGCACTAAAGCTACATTTGCAAAAAGTATACGCCAAGGCGCCTTCTCTTGAATACGTGTAGTTAATTCATCCATAATTAAAGCAAAAAAGATAAAAATTCATAGCTGAACCTTGATATGAACTTATCTTTATTGGGAACTCTTTTGTCTTGTTGCTTAAAACTCTCACCCTAGGGATTGCTCCCTCATATATGTTATTAATAACCTCGATGTATACGATTGGTACCCATTTCCTTCTCAAAACCCACCAAATTAACCATTTAGAGACTTTATCATATACTTTCTATAGATCAATAAAAACATGTGAAGATCTCTCCTCGTCTTTCTAATGTTCTCCTTTAGTTGTTTAAGTAAAAAAGATAGCTTCAATAGTAGACTTCCCTGGCATAAATCCAAATTGATTTTTCGACATCTGAGTTATTCATTTTAACCTTTGCCCCATCATTCTTTCCTATAATTCGAGAATATGATGTTCAAGATTCATGTCTAAGAGATTAGCAAAAGTTTTATGGTGGTTGCCAAGCTGATGCAACCCTCCTCCCTTACCCGGGCTTGGGACCGACAATGCCCAAAAGATATAGCAATACACAACAACATTGGCAGAGTTAAACACATGGAAACCCATGTAAACTCAAAAATGAAATAACATATATTGCACACGAACATCGCGGAAATAAATTAGTACATGTAAACTTGTATAGAAACTTAAACCAGCTCTTGTTTAAATGTGAAAATAAGTTATGAATGCAAGCATACATATAACATGGGACCTAATTTAAGAAATTCTTGATGGAGAATATATTCATAATTACACGAGGGTCTTAAACGGTCATCTAGAATGATTTCTCAAGGATTATATTACATGCATGGAGGAAAGACTAAAACTGCGATACGTACATAGAATACTTGAAAGTCCTTTAGCCTAACAAAGTCCCGGTGGTGAAAGAGACATCGTGGGGATGTGTGAACATACATTACTCGAATGCCAAACAACACGCATCTGCATTTCATATTTGTGTATGTACTATCACATGTGTGTGATAGATGATGGCATTCATTACATATTAAATCAACAGAATTGCATTCATTCATGGTTTATCTGTTACATATATATATATATATATATATATATATATATATTTGCGGATTGTTGAGAAGTGACTTCAACATTCTTCTCTTAACTTAAATGGTGAGACATTATGTGTTTATTGGGCTGTGTAGCTCATGCTTTCAAGAAACATTATTTTAAGGTTAATCACACTTAGAACTGAATGATGAAGAAGAATATGCAGGCGTCAATGCTTGGATCGTAGAGACCAATAGAGTTTATATTCATCATAGACGACAAATGGAGAATAATGAACAATGAATTAGTTATTTTTATCACTCTATTTATGTTTGTTTTAGGCTACCTCATGGGAGGCTAGATCAGTGATTATTTTATTTGGGATTAATATTTTTCTATAATGCTTTATATATAGTTATAATGCTTCTGCTGATGATTATTACTTTGATGTTTTATATGATGATTATCAATTCTTGTTTTATTATTATTCAATCTATTCCGCTGCTATTTTATACTTAAGATTAAGGTCCTGAACATGTGCTTCGATTCCCACCTCAACTGTGGTGAGTCTCAACTCAGTTCCCAAAGGTACCTTGGAAGGTGTGCCACGGGATTGGGATGTGACACGCAATCTGTTATTTAGGTTTGTTTTGGGTCAGGTTAATAGAAATATACTATACACACACAGGCATATATAGGTCAGGTATCTGATTGGGTCAGTTTACCCAAACCCTCAACCCATAATCAATTCGAAGCAAAACTAAACTAAATTGGGTAAAACCTAACCAAAACTTACCCAAGATCAGGTTGTTTCAGTCTTTCTTTTTGGTTTGAATCGACTCCAGTTGCTCCTTATCTCAGACTATCATCTGTAGTCTTCTTTATACTAAATGGATATGCCTTGCTTCACATATTGCTCATTCTTGTATTTATATCAATTAACTTATTCAGAAATTCTTTTTATAGTCTTCTCAGTATCAATTCAGTAGATCATGTGTAGGGGTGCATATTTTAAGCGTATATCTACTTCTCATTGAATGATATACAGTTGAAACGGAGAGGTATCACTTGGAGCTTGCCAAGGTCCGTGCTGAATTGGAACCATGGGAAAAACAGTTGATTGAGCATAAAGGAAAACTTGATGTTGCACATACTGAAAGAAAGCTTTTAAAGGAAAAGGTGAGATTAGTTTAGAATATTTATGGGACTGCTTATAGTTTTAACTGTCACATCATTGTAGAAGTTTGAATGCTATTTATGTTCTAATGATTGTGAGTTTTCTGAAACATTTTCATTATAATTTTTTTTTTTTGGTGTGGCAGAAATTATTGTCATTAAGTTTTTCATTATGATAAAAAAATGTTGTCCTTAAGTTGACTGAATGAAATTCTTTTCTGTTTCAGCATGAAGTTTGTCGTGTTGCTTTCGAGGATGCTCAAACGCAGATAAATGATATCCGGGATACAATTAAGATAAAGACTTCAAGCATCACAAAGATTCAGAGCGACTTGGAGAATAATAAACATGAAGCATCAGAAGCTCGTAAAGTGGAACAAGTACAACTTTTTCTTGTACCCTCTCAATTTTATTTAACTCTATTATTATTAGATATAGCTTGAGCACTTAAGCCCTTCTCAGGAATGTATCAAAGAGCAAGAATCCCTCATTTCCCTTGAACAAGCTGCAAGACAAAAATTCACGGAGCTTTTGTCAGTCTTGGATTCAGAGAAGAGTCAGGGATCTGTTTTGAAGGCAATTTTGCAAGCTAAAGAGTCGAATCAAATAGAGGGAATTTATGGTCGAATGGGTGACCTAGGTGCTATTGATGGTGAGGATGTTTTTAACTGTTCCTTGTACTCCATGCTATATAGACCTTCCACTACTCACATTAAGCATTATATCTCACAGAACTTTAATCCAATGTATTATTCATTTATTCTTTCTTCGCACTGGAGTGGCTTGCACAGTTGCATTTTTAGCTACTTCCACTAGAATAGAAAGTTATGTGTTTTTCTTAAAGTGCTATGTTACATGGACTCGGGTGCTGTGTGTGTCTAGGGTCAAACCTGTCTAGTCCTCATATTACATGGACATGTGAACTCACCCATATTCTATATATATTATACTTACAAAGGCTTTATAGTACTGTAGTATGGTACTACCTATACACGATAACAGTTTTTACACATCTGAAACTTGATAGTTAAGTTGGGTATTATCATAACATAGGGAATCCAATGCGTAGAAACGATTTCCATTCATTTTAAACTTATTAAACGAGACACCATGTCCAAGCTGTTCTTGCAACTGTACCCATGTCATGTCATGTCAACTTGGGTATTTGGGTGAACAGAAGGGTTTGTGTAACACTGATGAAGTGTGAATAAATTCAACTTGAGATCTTCTTTTAACAATGTTCCACATATAATTTACCTTGAAACATTAGATAACAAAATAAGAACGTTCTACCATTGGTTTCTTTTGTTGCACGAACCTTATTTTTTTGTTTTTTGTTTAATAAGGCTTCAAGTATATATGTATTTGTTGTTAGTTTGCTGTCCATGTTTGTGACATGTTATGCTCTAGCACATGTATTTGGCTGATCTATAAGTTTTTTTCAAAGAACTATTAGTGTATAAGCTTCTGTATCTTTTGCTGCAGTTTGCTGACCTGTTTGTTTCTTGGTAACGTTCCAACAAAAGGTTTCTTGTACTTTTTTTCTTGGGCTTTATTTGTCCTTGATGATTTCTTTTTTGTTGCAGCTAAATATGATGTTGCTATATCGACAGCATGTGCTGGACTTGATTATATTGTTGTAGAATCAACTGGTGCAGCTCAAGCATGTGTTGAATTGCTTCGAAGACAGAATCTTGGTGTTGCAACTTTCATGATAATGGTATATTCTACTCTTTTCTGCTTTTGGTGAACTTTCCAGCTGGAAACCAACTGCTTAAACCAAAGACTACAAACTAGTTAGCATAATTTGACTTGAGCTTGTTGGATCTTCAACCAGAAAAATGCAATCCGAATTGGTCAATAATTTTCAATGAAAATTTTTATATATCAAGCTCTTGACCATTCCTTATCTGTGTAATGAGAGAATTCATTTCCTTACTTTTTGGCATTTCAATCTTACCCCCCACAACGAACTTCTCTTGGTCTTTTACATCTTTCTGGATAGTTTTTATCTATGCATGTCACAAAAGGCTAAAACTCTTTGTTGTTATAGTTGTACAACTTATTGTATGAAGTGTATGTTTCGAATCAATTGGACCCTAAGTCAATTCAAATTGTATGGCAAGTTGATTTATGTTTGAGTTGTATGATTCATATGTTGAATCTTAAGATTCACAATTTAATTGTAAAATTCATATGATTCGAAACATTAAAAAAAGGGCAGTTTCTTTTTCTACTGGAAAACTTCTTTTTTTCTCTTTTAATCTTTTTTTAATAGAATTTGGTTCTCTAAAATGTCTAAATATACATAGAAAACATTGTTTACTCATTCTAATTTTTAACAGCAAAAAAATTCTTTTAGTAAGAGAATTTCTAAAACCTAAGCCCGACATCGTACTTCTACTAAAATTGTCATGAAGCTTAGTATTTTTGATTCAAAATTATTGTTTGATTCTAAGGGGCCCTTCAGGTATTTCAATCTCATTAACGAATCACGATTTGACAACCTTGTCTAACCTTCATGCCACGGATGTTCAACTGAAGCCCGACAGCAGTTTTAGCATGTTAAAAGATGTAGTTTGAAATTTCTGTAGTATGTGGCAGGTAATGGTGACAGTTTTGTTGTCAAATAACAGAGTTTAAGAATCATCCATTTATTTTTGGTAAACCAAGGGTATAAATGAAGAAGGGTTGTTATGTCAAAACTTTCAGAAGTGAAGGTAGCATTAGAAAGATAACAACAAAAAATGCAGTTTCCCATTTAGTTTGTTTGGCAACATGAATCTTATTCTGCTATCCCATTCAATCTATTGAAGGCATAAGATAGAAATGTATGTTTAGGATCCATGTCATAAGAGATTTAGAAAAGTGCACTCATGTTAACTAATTTATGTTACCTTATAATAGATATAATTAATTAATCTGATAACTTTATTAGCTTATTGCTCACTTAATCTATTTTACATGAAGATATTCTGCTCTGCCTTACCAGGTTTAGTTGCCTGGAGAGACATGGCCTTTTCTGCTCTTGGAGAATGATGTGGTATGTCTAGACCATCCATCTGACAGGGACCCTCTTGATAGGCTATGTGGATAATACTTCAACTCATGTCAGCCCAATTAATACTGATGAATTTTGTCACGTGTAACAATAGTGTTGGATTTTTTAGTGTTATTGTAGTTTTGTACAAGAAAAATGTTAGATTTAGGAGAGGCAAATGTTTTTAGGCTAAAAGTTAGTATGTGAGTTGATATCTTCGTCTAGAGCATTTCAATAGACAACCCTGCTTCTTATTAATAATATCTTTATATGTCTATTCTATTTTAATAATATTATTGTATAATTTGTCTCTTGTGTGAGGCTTATGGCTATGCAAGCACAGTGGCAACAAGCATGTCTAATACTTGGGCTGCCTAGTCATTTTAATGACTGAACCATATATAAGAATAATGAATTAGTAGTCCACACTAATTTTGCTAATCTTGTATGCAGGAGAAACAAGTTAATCATTTGCATAAGTTGAAAGAAAGAGTAACTGCTCCAGAGGGAGTTCCACGGCTTTTTGATTTGGTTAAAGTTCGTGATGAACGAATGAAGCTAGCCTTCTTTGCTGCTCTAGGAAACACTGTTGTAGCTAAAGATATTGATCAGGTTAGTTTCAGTCTATTCATATTATTTCATTTTCACTATTCTTTCTTGAGGCATAGCATGCATCTTTAAAAAAAATTGGATATTTTGATTTGATGTTTAGTTATTTATGACTTGATACCATTTGCTGATGAGAAGCTCTTAATAGTTCATTGCACTCAGAATTTGTGATTGATCCTTCAGCTTGCGTGTATATTGGACAGTCTAGACTGTTGGTCATGTATCCTACATCTAGAGAAAATTTGAGCAGTAAAAGAAATTTGGCTTCTCAACCCTCAAGATCTTTCTCCTCTGAAAAATATCAAGTTTTCTATTTCTCAGACATTCCTTTTGTGTAAGAAATTTTTTCTATTTAAAATATTCAAGAAAAGCAAAAAAGAAAAATGAAAATTCTCCAGATTTACTCCTGAGAAATATATTAATAGCAAAAGTCGTCAACTTGGCCTGGGATATATTCTGAATTATTTGGACTGGTTTTGGTTCATGTGGGTCAATGAACTGTCATTTTTTGGAATAGGGACTCTACTACTACTACTTTGTACATACGGTTGGATCAACCATCCTTTATGCTGTCTTGGTAAACATGGAGTTGCTTCTGTTACTTTTTGTCAACCATAGTTGTTAAAACGCCTATCCAAGCCTATGCAATAGACCTTCCTTGTTGCCCAGGCTCTCGCCTGGGTGACAAATTTATATAACTGTAGAATCAATTTAAACTATAACAAAGTATTGGGAATCAAAGTATTTAACTAATGTATTTATGTCAATATACTTGGTTTGGTTAGCTCTTTCTTTAGGTTTGGGTTTGAACATCTCATTTTATCAGGTGCCCAGAAAGGGTTAGTGGACAAATTGGTTCGAGATGGTGTTGGTAGAGCGGGACTATTCTCAGGTGTTCCGATTGAGGGAATGTTATGGGCTTTGGGTAAGAGTCGTGCTGTTTACGTAGGTGCATACTAGCTTTCAGTGTAGCCGTAGTGTGGTTTTGTTTTATAGTTTTCCATCTCGGGCATGTTGCTTATTTTCCTCATGCGTCTGTATGTCCACCTATTCTGATTTATAATATTGCTTCGTTATCGTTATTCATAAAAAAAATCTAATTATGTCGTTTTTATTTTTAAGGAATAATTAGTTTATTATATCATCAATGAGAATATGTCAATATATATTGCATAATTGTATTAGCAATAGGTGATAGGTAAATTTCAGTGATATGTACCTCTTAATATAATTTTATATTCTGTACTTTTGCGAAGTAAAAAAAAAATAAAATCTATAACAATGTCTTAAATAAAATTTTGAGTAATAACTTGCAAATTTATATGAATCATATAAGTAATCTGGTAGTTTTAGTTATTAGTAATAGGCATTATAATTATTAATATAAAATGTAATTATATTTGTAATATCTAATAAGTTATAAGTTTACATATAAAAGATAAATCAATAAACAATTACGAAAACCCAGTTAGAACTAGTTCTAACTCACCTAGGCAAGACCTTTTGGACCCTTAAAATATGCATAGTCGCTTAGGCGAGTGCCTTTAACAACACTGCATTGTATTAATGCTTCATTCAACATATAATTACCATGTTTTACAATTAAGTATTTTATCTGGAATTTAGATTTTCTTTTTGCATATTTTTAGGCAACAAGGATTGCATATGGTGGAAGAAATAAGGAATTTTGGCGAGTTGTGACTCTTGATGGTGCACTTTTTGAGAAGTCTGGTACAATGAGTGGCGGGGGAGGCAAGCCACGTGGTGGTAAGATGGGTACTTCAGTCCGAGCCACCAGTGTTTCTGGTGAATCTGTTTCAAATGCTGAGAAGGAGCTTGCAGGCTTTGTTGATAAGCTAAATGGTGTACGTCGAAAGATTTCCAATGCAGTGCAGAGTTACCGGGCTGCAGAAAAAGCAGCGGCACATTTGGAAATGGAATTAGCCAAAAGCCAGAAGGAGGTAGTACATGGGTGTAGATTTTCGGAGGCTTCTTTAACTGACTGTTGCTTTATTAGATATTGATGCATATATGGATTTCTTTTCAAAACAGGTTGATAGCCTAGTTGTGCAACGTACCTATATAGAAAAACAGCTTGATTCTCTGAAGGCAGCATCACATCCAAGAAAGGATGAGCTTGATAGGCTAGAAGAACTCGACAAGACTATATCTGCTGAGGAAGAGGAGCTTGATAAGATTATGAAATGCTCTAAACAGCTGAAGGAGAAGGTACATGAATGAGATAACTATTAACTGTTAGGAATTTTATGATGTATGATTTGGTGTTGGAGTTTATTTCTGTTTTCTTTTGTTTTTTTTCCTTCTCATTTTTGAAGGCTTTGGAGCTTCAGAATAAAATAGAAAATGCAGGTGGCGAAAGGCTGAAAACTCAGAAGTCAAAAGTAAAGAAAATTCAGGGTGTAAGTATACATGTTGCTCAACTAATTCCACTACACATAATAGAATATTTGCACTAACAAGTGGCATTTCATCAGGATCTTGATAAGAACAGCACGGAGATAAACCGTCACAAAGTTCTCATAACAACAAGTCATAAAATGGTAAAGAAATTAATGAAAGGGGTAGAAGAATCAAAGAAAGAGAAGGAAAGGGTTGCTGAAGAGAAGGAGAAGTTGCTTGCTACCTTCAAAGAGATAGAACAGAAAGCATTTGCTGTGCAAGAGAATTTTAAGAAAACACAGGAGGTCTTTTATCAGCTCTATTGTGATACACATAGTAGAGTAGTCTCTATTACTCATACATGATTTCATTTATGTATTTCATAGCTAATCGATCAGCATAAGAATGTGCTTGATGAAGCGAAAGCAGAGTACAACAAAGTGAAGAAAACTGTCGATGAGGCACGGACTGCTGAGGTAGGTTTAATTTTTCCCCTTCAGTTTTGTGCCTTGGATCTGCCACTTTAATTTTCTCCCCTTCGTGTTCTTAATCTTGAGTTGATGACACAGGTTGATAGAGAGTATAAGTTGCAAGATATGAAGAAGGTTTGCAAGGAGTGGGAAATGAAGGGGAAGGGATATGAGAAAAAGCTTAATGAGCTAGAAGTTGCTTTCATGAAATATATGGAACAGTATGCTCTTGTTAATGAACTCCCATCTGACGTTAGGATGTTGTGATAGCTTAAGGCCATTAATCTCATATTCTGTTGGTGCAGAATTAAGAAGGACGCTGTCGATTCTGTAAAGCTTCAAGCAGCCTTGGCGGATGAGACCCTTCGTGAAGCTTGTGACCTCAAAAGAGCCCTGGAAATGGTGGCATTGCTTGAAGCACAATTGAAGGAGATGAATCCAAATCTTGATTCAATTGCAGAGTATGTATTTTTATTTTTATTTTTATTTAGTTCATTTTCTGAACACAGTTATCAGTTTGTTCAGTCGAATCCCAATCATGTTTCAGACATTGAATATGAATCTTGCCTCAATCATGGATATGTTCTAATTGCCTCTTTGAAGTGTGTTTCTTATTACAGATATTGGAGAAAGGCTTCTTTGTACAGTGAACGTGTGGAGGAGCTGAATGCAGCCACTCA
Source organism: Pachysandra terminalis (assembly GCA_031762675.1). Classification (NCBI taxonomy): domain Eukaryota; kingdom Viridiplantae; phylum Streptophyta; class Magnoliopsida; order Buxales; family Buxaceae; genus Pachysandra; species Pachysandra terminalis. Next base: position 20,023,124 of record JAUPMG010000004.1, read on the forward strand.
AGAACGTGATGATCTGAAGAAGAAATACGACGAACTGAGAAAGAGACGGCAAGCTATCCTCTCTTATCTAGTAGTACTATTCTATTGGTTCTTGTATGTTTTTAGTGTTTGCTGATGGTAATGCAACCGAATTGGTCATGATTTTAGGTTAGATGAGTTCATGGCTGGTTTCAACACCATCTCTTTGAAGCTGAAGGAAATGTATCAGGTGTGAATTGTGATACTTAGGTTGGAATCCGAACTTGCCCTTTGTATTTTATTCATTTGACTTGTTTTGATATTGATGCAGATGATTACACTTGGAGGTGATGCAGAACTGGAGCTAGTAGACTCTTTGGATCCTTTCTCCGAAGGTGTTGTGTTCAGTGTGAGGCCACCAAAGAAGAGCTGGAAGAACATTGCCAACTTATCAGGCGGTGAGAAGGTAATTTGTTTCTTACAATTGTTGAATGCAACCAACTGCTTATTTTCTTGCGTCTTTCATTGCTCTTTGGCTAAAAATAATTATTTATAAACAATTTATTGATTTCAGACTCTCAGCTCGTTAGCTCTTGTATTTGCCCTCCATCACTACAGACCAACACCGCTTTATGTAATGGATGAAATCGATGCTGCTTTGGGTAAATTTCTCATGACTTCACCTCCCTGTTGATTGGATCAGGCATTGATAATAATAAACACAGTAAAAACGAAGATCAAACAATAGACACAGATATATGTGACGGTAAAGCCTGTCCATGGGAGAGAAGAAATTTCATTATGCCAAAAACAAATTAGGGTTACAACTTATACTCCTATCCGATATATGAGACAAATTCCCAATATACTGTTATCGTATTGAGGGGCTCTGCCCCTTTCATCCTCTAACCTTATGGTACTGTCTCACACAATGAGTTACCTGTGACCCAGAAGAGACATCTCCCCATGGTGCTCAACTTTGCTCTGCCGGAACCCTCAGGTCTCTCCCTTTGGATCTAGAGACTTAAGTGAATATCTCTAACACTCCTCTTGTAGTTGGTTGTTCCTTTCATTAACTAACTTTTGCTTTATTGTTTTCTCACATGGCTTTGGCAGATTTCAAGAATGTTTCCATTGTAGGCCATTACGTGAAAGACCAGACAAAGGATGCACAATTCATAATCATTAGGTAATATTATTTACCACCATAATTGAAATATTTGTTAGCAACCCTTGACTGATTGAATTGTTTGTTGCCTGCAGCCTTAGAAACAACATGTTTGAGCTGGCAGATCGACTTGTTGGCATTTATAAAACTGATAATTGCACAAAGAGCATTACTATCAACCCAGCGAGTTTCGCTGTCTGAGAAAACTGCGTGATGATGCATTTCAAGACAATGTATTATATTTAATCTACTGCCTTAGTAGAGTCATCTCTTATTTTTGGGAAATACGTTTGTGTAAGACGGTAGGTACTTCTCTAGAAGGGTGAGATGACATCGTACCTATCCCCCTAATCTGTTTTTAGCTAAACAAATACGAAGACTATTATTAAGGACAGACTTTGTGCAAGTCATCATTTTAGTACATGCCTCAAAATGCAGATTTCTATTCTGAGCGAGGGTGCGTGAGCGAAAGTGGGTGCGAGAGCGTCATATTTGAAAATTACTTGTGGTTTAAAGCGTCTGTATATACATATAAATTGTATTTTTTGTGTAAAGTTATTATTCAAAATAGATATTTATTAATCTAATTTAATATTATTTTTTAAATAAAATCTATTTATTTTTGTATTTTCATGAGAAACCTAAAAAATTTCTAATTTATTTTCATATCCTAATCCAAAATGTTTTAAAAATATCTAAAAGCTAACATTTATTATGCAATTAGTCCAATCTACATATTGGTGACGACGTTCCCGCATTCAAATCGTGGATTCGTGTTCTGAGCGACAGAGCATCACCTAATAGTTGATTGTGCGACTTAGATTCTAAGTTGATAAGAAGTTTACTAATATAAGCATAAGATTGTAAAATTTCATGTGATGGACCAGCTGGGCTTCATCCGAATCTATTAAAAGGTAATAGGGCTGAATTAAGGCCAAAATCAGGCCTTGGGAGGAGGACCTTGCCCAAATATTTTTTGATCATGGGGTGATCTTGGCCTCGCCCAACTCCAACCCCTTTTGCATATCTCTAATTGCATCCCTCTTCGGGGTTCTCGTTTTGTCTTATTCAAGTGTTTGATCAAGGGATCATGGCAGTTCGCCTGTCCACATTGTAGATCCAAAGAATAATGTCCCAACCAATCAAGGAAGTCAATAACAATTCCTTTTCTAAGTAACTACTGAATCCCACAATGTAAACATGTGAATCCCACCATATATTTAGAGAATAAAAATTATATATATTTTTTTGGTTTCTCAAGGTATCCCCAGGCCTCGCCCAGGACTAATCCTCTGAGGTACGGTCGAGCGCCAAGGCGGGGACCTCTCCCAAGAAAGTTTGCTGTATCCACAAGGGCTCGAACTCGAAACCTCTTGCGTAAGCGACCAGAGCCCTTTTCACTCAGGCCCAAAAAGTGAATATCATACACTCTTCAGGAAGAGCCCATAAACACACAAAGATAAGCCAAGATCCTATCAAAATTTTGGAGGCATATGATTTAATAGAATAGATAACTGTGCCCGGCTCTATCAAGCTTTGGGCAAATCATGTGCCAGGCTCTATCAAGCTTTGGGCAAATCAATACCCCACCCAAATTTACATCCCCAGTTGTAATTCCCATTTTCCTTAAAAAGAAAAAAGAAAAGAATAGGAGTCAAGTACCTAAACGGTGAAAATGTTCTTAATATTGTCCTCCTTGTGATATAAAGAGTAAGACTTAAGATACATCGAAGTCATTAAAGACATGTAAAAAAGGGAATGATAGATAGGATGAGTCATTAAAGACATATAAGAGAGAATGATAAATAGGATGAGAATTGTAGGTAGCAAGACAAACGAGTTCTTAATAAAATTAGACTTACAACGAGGTTCAATTATGAATCCTTATCTTTTTAGTTTTAATTATGAATGAATTAATTACTCATATTCAAGAGGTGCCTTAATAAATGCTCTTTGAAGAGTAGACCAAACTAGAGATGGAGTAAATGAAAAATTAATTATGGAATATGGAGGGAGACCTTAAAATCAAAAGGTTTTAGAATAAGTTTACTTAGAGAACCGAGTACATGGTATGTACTTCAATACAAACAATAGTAGAAATGAAGCAACAGTAAGAATTGAAAACCAAGTGATTCCTAAAGGTAGTCAATTTCAGTATCTAAGCTCAATTAACCATAAAGAGAAAAATATTGATGAAGGCATTGCTCATAGTATTAGAATTAGAACTAGATAGCTTTAGTGGACAAGTTCCAATCAAATTAAAATAAAATTTTTATAAGACAATCATTGTCTACTATATTGTATGAATTAGAATATTGAACAATGATGTAACATATGCATAGGATGAGCATTACTGAGATGAGAACGTTGAAAAGACTGGGAATGATAATGTGAGGAATGAACATATTCGAGCTTGTTTGAATGTAACTCAATTATGAGATGAGATAAAGCAGAGTCAGTTAAGATGAGTTTGAACATAAAACGAAGATTTAAAAAAAACAACTGTGAGAAGGTATGAGAGAGAAATCATTGAAGATTCTAAGAGGGAGAGCAGAAGACCCAAAGGCATATGATTATAACAATGATACAAAGCGTAAGACTATTATATTCAAAATTCAAAATTGATCTATTGAATTCTAAATTTATAGTTTTCACTAAGCGATGGAAATGAAAGAATTTAATTGTTAAATATACACACAATATATGATTAGAAGTAGAGGTAGAAATGTACACAAAACATGCTAGTAATTGAAAAAATTAAAAAGAAAGAGGCATGGACCATACGCAGATATGTTGGACAAAAAGCCATTATATAGAATTGCACGACGCATGCAAACAAGCATGTACTATGTACGTGATGCTTTTTGTTTGATTGCTCATTCGTCCACATTGTACTGTCTAGTACGTAGGCAAATGTGCCATTCTAACTGAACACCATACTAGCACATCGCCACTTCACCAAAAATCATTTTTCAGTTGGAGAATAGTTTAATATATTATGACCCAGCAAACATATCAATAGCAATTACAATTAAAAAAAAAAGCCAAGGAAAACACCGACTTGCTGGATTTGAACTAGCAACCAAAAAGGATTTAGCACGATTTAGCACAACATCAATCCTGTAACTCTTCCACTTGAGCTAAGGTCGGTACAAGGAGTTCATGAGGATGCAACAATAGCATAGAAAATTGTTAATCAAAGCCCAAACAAGATTGTGGTTGACAGTGTTAAATATAAAAGTCAAAACCAATATATAATTGTAGTAGACAGTTTGAAATTTACTTACCATGGCTTTAAAAGATTTATGAAATTACTATTAAACCCTAATATGAATAACACCTTAAGCATGTTGGTAAGCACAAAATGTATAACCACTTAATTAATAGTTGGAAAATCATATCAAGATTAGGAAATTCAATCCAAATAGTTATTTATCTAATTTTCTACAAGCATAAAAATAAAATGAACAAATTTGTTCATTTCTTTGCTTAATCTCACATCTATTGACTTGATCATGAATATTTACAATCCATACATTCTTTATCTTATCCACTCCACTGATTCTTATGAATTCTAAATTAGGAAAAGAAAAAAAATTACCTTCTCTTGGATACGTCGGAAAAAAGAAAAGAAAAGATTTTTTAAATAGAAAAAAATTCATTAAAACACTTTGAACGACTCTTTTCACTGCCCCTAACCAAAATAATATGCAAACATTTGTTGAACTGCATGCAAGACTAATCTAGATGGAAGTTTGGTGGTCAAGTAAGACGGAAATGCTAATTGCACTGCTCTAACAATTTAATAATCATCAAGGCATGTATGGATTGTTATAATCCCATGATCTTTGGACATGCATCCTACATTTGTATTCACGTAAAAATTCATCTTGCTTCCATTTTTTATTGCACAACACGAGGGAACGGAAAATCCTTGTTAACAAGTTTAACGTAAGAGATTTTTGTTTATTATTTATGATTTGGGTGGCCCTATTGTGTTGTCATACATATCCTTCTCAATGCCTTTTGCCAATTGTTCAGTTGGCACGACGACGCTTCACTGTAAGAATATTGGATTTGTGTGGAAAGGGAAAAAAGATAAAATTAAAAAGGATAAATCAACAATAATACCTTATCTCAACTTTCTGGCAGCAAAGCTTAGTGTCAGCTGCTGGTAATCTCTTGAGGCAACCCTCTCTTCTTTTAATCAGGTTTAAGGATTGGCAATGCATTAAAACAGGTGAAGAAGACAATGAAGAAAAAGAAAGAATAAAAATGAATTCACTGTTTGCAAATATCATCTCATCTTTTAATTATAACACAATTTTGGCATATCAAGAAACTTGACAATCCCCATTATGCATTTAGCTCTTCAATCTTGCTCTCTATATAGGGACTTCCATTTGCTTCACGGATTAACCACATACTACTGACAAAGAAGTCGGCAACAAAAAGTTTCATATGGATCCAATCACCTTCTACACATCAGATAACCCATCCCTTCTCCTCTTTACAGCATTGATGAAACAACAAGGCAAAGCAAGATTTTTACTATAGGATGCCATAGTTAATTACAACTGACAGAGAATATGACCATCTTATGATCTAGCCTTCAATACCAATAACCTAAAAAATGGATGGATGAGTAAAATTTTCAAATGTTTGCCGGCATATGCCGTTTTCGTTGAAAATATGGGCACATATCATAAGTTTTTGCTTGCTCTTATTTCGTGGGTTAAAAAACCAAATTATCTTACAATTTGCGCCTGGTTAACACTTGGATCCAAGATAATGGTTGCAATTACTAACAAAAATAACAAGTTCCCCTAGGAGTCTGAATAGAGCACATAAACAAACATGAGGCATCAATTGCAGATGTTCAAATTTGATAGTTATTAATGTCAATACTATACGTTTAATAAGCATGTATCCGTACATAGAACTGATATTCCAACAGTGCCATGAATGCACGAAAAACAATAAACTCATTTATAGTTTTAAGTGTAGGAACTCATCTGCAACTGAGATCGACCACTACTGAATGCACATGATTTAGTAATCGATCATCTTTGAGGGGTAGACGAAATCTATCCCAAAATTATCATTAGGATCCAATGACCGGCCATTGTTATTCATAGGCACAATGTATGACCTGAAAAACCATAAATCCAAATCAATACCCACTTCTCAAATGCAGGAACAATTCACTATTTAAATCTAGTTGAGGAAAGCGTCTTATAAAATTACAAAAATCATAAACAAAGATCATACATTCTATGGTTATCATAAACAAAGATCATTGATTCTATGTTTCACGGACGCAAAGCAATTTTAATAACCTAACATTCTAATCTTATCTCTTAATGAATAAGAAGATTTGCAAACTAAATTTAAAAATCCCCATTATATGGTTAGTTTCCAAATTAATGAGTACAAGCGTGCCAGCGCCACGCAAATTCATTCCTAAGAAAGCCAGACTTGTAAGTCGTACATATTGGGACACGCATCAGTCAGTTTAAAACTTTTGTCAAAAGCTTCTCTGTGCTAGTCAGATCAAAACTTCTACTTCATCCAACATGTTATTATTCAAACAGAAGTGACATTCAGTAAAATGAGAGTACCTCAGGAATAATTACAACAACGTGCATGGTGGATAAAATATATTCTAGTGAGTTTATAATAAACCGAAAGAAAACATTAACCATAAGTTCCACCTTTTCAAATCTATTCAGTTGCAACTTCATCTAATTTAAGCTACATACAAATCCGGAACATGTTAGTATGTGTTAATGCCTTTCATTATAGATACTTGATACGATAAAAAAAACTTATGCAGTAAAAAGTACTTTTTGTAAAGTTTTCAAAAGAATGTTGTACACTTAATACACATGAAAAGATATGACTGACACCCAAATGGTGTCCAATATGTTGCATTCTCTCATTTCCATATCAATTACATACTGAAAAACAAAGAAAATGTTTATTTCTAACCAGAAAGAATGACAAGAGTCTCAAATTGGAAAGGTTGGTGGAGAAAATAATGTCCTTTACTGAATACATGTATTTGTTTGGGCCATTTGTTATAGGATTTATGCAAGATCAATGAAACTGAAAAGGAGTGTGAGGAATCAACAAAAATGATTCCAAAATTGGAGGACTATATACCCAAACTAGAACAACTCTTGTTGGAGGAAGAGAAAATCCTGGAGGAAATCAAGGAGAGCTCTAAAAGTTATCTTCTTCTTCTTTTCTTTTTTCCTTAGAAAATAATTTGTTGTATTCATTCTATTATTTTTTTTATACTTTTTTTATTGTGCTTTCATATGTTAATATATTACTTTTTCAAAGAATGACATTCAAATATTTTCATGTTTGTGTTTGGTACCATAGTACTAGTCTTGTAATATGAGATGAAGAAGGTTATTTTTTTAGAACCCTCTCATCATGAATATTGATGTGTCGTTTCAAGTGTATGCTCATTCATTTCCTAAAAATGACATGGTTGGCAATGAGAAATTTTTTAGGATTGGCAAGAGTATTTTTTTCTTCTTCTTTTAAAGGCATCCATTACAGCAGTTCATGGTTGCAATGGATAGTAGGCATGCTTCTCTTGTTAGTGTGGACCTTTATAGGCATGGGTAAAGAAGTTGGTTTAGAAAGCAACAAAATCTTTACAACTTGGGATTTGGCTTGTGAGGACTTTGATAGGAAATATGTGAAAGTTGGTGGTAGCAATGGAAGTATGGAACACAAATTTAATGATAGTGATGAGCATAACCATATTCCTTAGGATGGGATATCAATCAAGGTTCAAAATATTGTTCAGTGGTGAGTTTTGGATTTTCAAGAAATGGCACATTTTGGGAAACACATGGAAACTCATCATCATCATCATCATCATCATCATCATATGTTTTATTCCAATTAGTTGGGGTTGACAACATGAATCCCGTTCCCCATCCCAATCTGTAAAAAATCATATCTTTAGTCAAATTATGAGTATTGCAAATATTTTTTGATTGACTCTATCTATATTCTTTGGGGTCTTCCTCTCCCCCTCTTAGAACCTTCAATGATTTCTCTCTCGCACCTTCTCACAACTGCTTCCCTGGGTCTCTGTTTTATATGCCTAGACCATATTAACTGCCTTTCCTTTATCTTATCCACTAACTGAGCCATACTCAAACAACCTCGAATATGTTCGTTCCTCACTTCATCTTTCCTAGTCTTCCCACACACCCATCTCAACATTTTCATCTCAACAACATTCATGCTATGCATATGTTACTTCACTGTTGCCAACATTCTGATCCATACAACATATCAGGCCTAATGGCTATCCTATAAAATTTTCCTTTTAATTTGAGTGGAACATCTCGATTGAGCACTTCTCCACCGAAGCCCTCCAATTATAACATTCCATAAACACAGTCTTAGTTTGACTTATTCTAAAACCCTTTGATTCTAAGGTCTCCCTCCATAACTCTAATTTTTCATTTACTCCCTCTCTAGCTAGGTGTACTAAAAGTTACATTTGCAAAAAGTATAAGCCAAGGCAACTTCTCTTGAATATGTGTTGTTAATTCATCTATGATTAAAACAAAAAAGATAAGGACTCATAGCCAAACTAACTATTTAGAGACTTTATCATATGCTTTCTATAGATCAATAAAAAAACATGTGAAGATCTCTGCTCGTCTTTCTAATGTTCTTCATTAATTGTCTAAGTAAAAAAGACAACATCAATGGTAGACCTCCCTGGCATAAATCCAAATTGATTTTTCGACATCTAGGTATTCTTCTCAACCTTTGCCCCATCACTCTTTCCTATAATTAGAGAATATGATGTTCATGATTCATGTCTAAGAGATTAGCAACAGTTTTATGGCGTTTGCCAAGTTGATGCAACTCTCTTCCTTACCCGGGCTTGGGACCAGCAATGCCCAAAAGATATAGCAATATACAACAACATTGGCGGAGTTAAACACATGGAAACCCATGTAAACTCAAAAATGAAATAACATATATTGCACACGAACAACGTGGAAAAAAATTAGTACATCTAAACGTGTATAGAAACTTAAACCAGATCTTGTTTAAATGTGAAAACAAGTTATGAATGCAAGCATACATATAACATGTGACTTAATTAAAAAAATTCATGATGGAGAGTATATTCATAATTACACAAGGGCCTTAAACGGCCATCTAGAATAATTTTTCAAGGATTATATTACATGCATGGAGGAAAGACTAAAATTGCGATACGTACGTAGAATACTTGAAAGTCCTTTAACATAACGAAGTCCCGGTGGTGAAAGAGACATCGTTGGGGCTGATTGTGATCTGTGTGAACATACATTACTTGAATACCAAACAACATGCATCTGCATTTCATATCTGTGTATGTACTATCACATGTGTGTGATAGATGGTGGCATTCATTGCATATTAAATCAATAGACCAAACCTTGCATTGCAAGCATTCATGATTTATCTGTTATATATATATATATATATATATATATATATATATATATGGGGGTTTTTGAGAAGTGACTTTGACATCCTACTCCCAACTTAAATGGTGAGACATTATGTGCTTATTGGGCTGTGTAGCTCATTGTTTCAAGACATTATTTTCAGGTTAACCACACGTAGAACTGAACGATGAAGAAGAATATGCAGATGTCAATGCTTAGTCGTAGAGACGAAAATAGTTTATATTCATCATAGACGACAAATGGAACATAATGAACAGTGAATTAGTTATTTTTATCACTCTGTTTATGTTCATTTTAGGCCACCTCATGGGAGGCTGGACCATTGGTTATTTGATTTGGGATTAATATTTTTCTACAATGCTTTATATATAGTTATAATGCTTTCGTTGATGATTATTACTTTCATGTTTTATATGATTATCAATTCTTGTTTTATTCTTATTCAATCTATTCCTCTGCTATTTTATACTTAAGATTAAGGTCCTAAACAGTGCGGGTGAGTCTCAACTCAGTTCCCAAGGGTACCTTGGAAGGACAACGTGACACGTAATTTGTTATTTAGTTTTGTTTTGGGTCAAGTTAATAGAAATATAATACACACACACACGGAGGCATATATAGGTCAGGTATCTAGTTGGGTGAGTTTGCCCAAACCCTCAACCCAAAATCAATTTGAAGCGAAACCAAACTAAATTAGGTAAAACCTAACCCTAACTTACCTAAGGTCTGGTTGTTTCAGTCTTTTTTTTGTTTTGTTTGAATCAACTCAGTTGCTCCTTATTTCAGACTATCAACTGTAGTCTTTTGTATGCTAAATGGATGTGCCTTGCTTCACGTATTGCTTATTCATGTATTTATATCAATTAATTTATTTAGAAATTCTTTTTATAGTTTTCTCAATATCAATTTAGTAGATCATGTGTAGGGGTGCATATTTTAAGTGTACATCTACTTCTCATTGAATGATATAGAGTTGAAACATAGAGGTACCACTTGGAGCTTGCCAAGGTCCGCGCCGAATTGGGACCATGGGAAAAATAGTTGATTGAGCATAAAGGAAAACTTGATGTTGCACATACTGAAAGAAAGCTTTTAAAGGAAAAAATGAGATTAGTTTAGAATATTTATGGGACTGCTTGCATAAATATTCTTTCTTCGCACTGGAGCGGCTTGCATAGTTGCATTTTTAGCCACTTCCACTAGAATAGGAAGTTATGTGTTTTTCTTAAAGTGCTATGTTACATGGACTCAGGTGCTATGTGTGTCTAGGGTCAAACTTGTCTTGTCCTCATATTACATAAACAAGTGAACTCAGCTATATACTATATATATATTAAACTTACTTAGGCTTCATTGTACTGTAGTATGGTACTATATAAACGATAGCAATTTTTACACATCTGAAACTTGATAGTTAAGTTGGGTATTATCATAATATAGGGAAATCCAATGCGTAGATACGATTTCCATTCATTTTAACCGTATTAAATGAGACACAATGTTCAAGCTGTTCTTGCAACTGTACCCATGTCATGTCATGTCAACTTGGGCAATTGGGTGAACAGAAGGGTTTGTGTAACACTGATGAAGTGTGAATAAATTCAACTTGAGATCTTTTAACAATGTTCCACATATAATTTACCTTGGAACATTAGATAACAAAATAAGAACGTTCAACCATTGGTTTCTTTTGTTGCATGAACCTTATTTTTTGTTTAACAAGGCTTCAAGTATATATGTATTTGTTGTTAGTTTGTTGTTTGTGTTTGTGACATGTTATGCTCTAGCACATGTACTCGGCTGATCTATAAGTGTTTTTCAAAGAACTATTAGTGTATAAGCTTTTGTGTCTTTTGCCACAGTTTGCTGACCTGCAGTTTGTTTCTTGGTAACTTTCCAACAAAAGGTTTCTTGTACTTTTTTTCTTGGGCTTTTTTTTTCCTTAATGATTTCTTTTTTGTTGCAGCTAAATAAGATGTTGCTACATCGACAACAAGTTTTGGAGTTCATTATATTGTGGTAGAATCAACTGGTGCAGCTCAAGCATGCGTTGAATTGCTTTGAAGACAGAATCTTGGTGTTCAACTTTCATGATATTGGTATATTCTACTCTTTTCAACTTTTGGTAAGTTGATTTATTTTTGAGTTGTATGATTCATATGTTGAATCTTAAGATTTACAATTTAATTGTAAACTTCATATGATTTGAAACATTAAAAAAGCCAATTTCTTTTTCTACTGGAAAACTTCTTTTTTCTCTTTTAATCTCTTTTTAATAGAATCTGGTTCTCTAAAATGTCTAAATATACATAGAAAACATAGTTTACTCATTTTAATTTTTAACAACAAAAAAAATTCTTTAGTAAGAGAATTTTCAAAACCTAAGCTTGACATCCTACCTCTACTAAAATTGTCATGAAGCTTAGTATTTATGATTCAAAATTACTGTTTGATTCTAAGGGGACCTTCAGGTATTTCAATCTCATTCACGAATCATGATTTGACAACCTTATCTAAACTTACATGGCACGGATGTTCAACTGAAGCCCGACAACAGTTTTAGCATGTTAAAAGATTTAATTTGAAATTTCTGTAGTATGTGGCAGGTAATGGTGACAGTTTTGTTGACAAATAACGGAGTTTAAGAATCATCCATTTATTTTTGTTAAACCAAAGGTATAAATGAAGAAGGGTTGTTATGTCAAAACTTTCAAAAGTGAAGGTAGCATTAGAAAGATAACAACAAAAAATGCAGTTTCCCATTTAGTTTGTTTGGCAACATGAATCTTATTCTGCTATCCCATTCAATCTATTGAAGGCATAAGATAGAAATGTATGTTTAGGATCCATGTCATAAGAGATTTAGAAAAGTGCACTCATGTTAACTAATTTATGTTAACTTATAATAGATATAATTAATTAACCTGATAACTTTATTAGCTTATTGCTCACTTAATCTATTTTACATGAAGACATTCTGGTCTGCCTGGAGAGACATGGTCTTTTCTGCACTTGGAGAATGCATTCACCTGACAGGGACCCTCTTGATAGGCTATGTGGATAATACTTTAGCTCATGTCAGCCCAATTAATATTGATAAATTTTTTCACGTGTAACAATAGTGTTGGAGTTTTTAGTATTATTGAAGTTTTGTACAAGAAAAATGTTAGATTTAAGAGAGGCCTTTTGCCATGTGGCAAATGTTTTTAGGCTAAAAGTTAGTATGTGAGTTAAGACCATCTGGAAGTACACATGGAAAAGTGAGGCTCTCCAAATATGCTGTTACGTGTGAGATATGTGTCTTAGTGGGATTCTTAATCTGGAGCATTTCAATAGACAATCCTGCCTCTTATTAATAATATGTTTATATGTCTATTGTATTTTAATAATATTATTATATAATTTGTCTCCCGTGTGAGGCTTATGCCTATGCAAGCACAGCATGTCTTACCTGGGCTACCTAGTCATTTTAATGATTGAACCATATATAAGAATAATGAATTAGGAATCCACACTCATTTTTCTAATCTCGTATGCAGGAGAAACAAGTTAATCATTTGCATAAGTTGAAAGAAAGAGTAACTGCTCCATAGGGAGTTCCACGGCTTTTTGATCTAGTTAAAGTTTGTGATGAACGAATGAAGCTAGCTTTCTTTGCTGCTCTGGGAAACACTGTTGTAGCTAAAGATATTGATCAGGTTAGTTTCACTCGATTCATATTATTTCATGTTCACTATTCTTTCTTGAAGCATTGCATGCATCTTTGAAAAAAATTAGATATTTTGATCTGTATGACTTGATACCATTTGTGATGACTGATGAGAAGCTCATAATAGTTCATTGCACTCAGAATTTCTGATTGATCCTTCAGCTTGCGTGTATATTGGACAGTCTGGACTGTTGGTCATGTATCCCACATCTAGAGAAAATTTGAGCAGTAAAAGAAATTTGGCTTCTCAACCCTCATGATCTTTCTCCTCTGAAAATATCAAGTTTTCTATTCCTCCAGACATTCCTTTTATGTAAGGAAGATTTTCTCTTTAAAATATTGAAGAAAAGCAAAAAAGAAAAATGAAAATTCTCAAGATTTACTCATGAGAAATATATTAATAGCAAAAGTCATCAACTTGGCCTTGGACATATTTTGAATTATTTGGACTGGTTATGGTTCATGTGGGTCAATGAACCCTGCCATTTTTTGGAATAAGGACTCAACTACTGTTAGATATAATGGGTTATTCATTAATTTACGAGATTAAGAAAGGGTATTATAGTAATAGATTGTTTTAACCTTTGGGTATAAAACCCCACCTTATGTAAGCCAATCTTATTGAATATAATTTTCTTCTCTTTTCTCTTATTTGGTATCAGAGCCTAACCCTAACCCTAACCCTAACAACCGTCCACCACCAACAACCAACACCATCCAGCAGCCAGCCCTCCTTCGTGCGCCACCAACCCCCTTTCGTGCGCCCTTCCTCTTCCCTCCTTTTTTTCTCTTTTGCACCTCTTCAGGCTGAATAGATCTAGGGTTTTACCCCTTTTGTGGATTGCTGTGGTTTGAAGAACTACAGTTTGGTCACTTTGGTGACTTCTCGATGATCTAGAAGGTTTTTTGTGACCTTTTAATTTATTTTGTTTTCTCCATCGGATTGCTCGGATTCTTCATGGTAGAATCTTCAGGTGCTCAGTCTGATTTGGCACCACCCATGTTCGGTGGGAGAGTGACAAGTGTTCTGCTGAATGGACACAACTTTGCTGCATGGTCTCGGTCTTTGAAATTTTTTATTGGTTGCCTTGGCAAGTCTTCTTGGCTTTCAGGAAAAGCTACACGTCTAGCTAATAATGATCCCAAGGTGGATCAGTGGGACATTGACAATTGCTTGATCTTGAGTTGGATGTACGGATCTATGGATCCGAATATTTTTAATATCTTCATGTATCATGAGACCGTTGACAGCCTTTGGGTAGCCTTGACAGCGATGTATGCCCATTCATGGAATGAGGCTCGCTATTTTGAGTTGTACCAGGAGGTGGCTTGTGCCACTCAAGAGAGCCTTGGTTTAACCGTTTTTCAATTTTTTGGGTATCTTTAGACTCATTGGGATGAGATGG
>JAUPMG010000004.1:20037968-20050468 GCA_031762675.1 Pachysandra terminalis
ATGTATTGTATATCAAATATTTTTCATATGCTTCAATTGTTCTTGACTTTTCTTACCATGATGAATTTGCTGTTAATTTGTCTTCAGTGCGGTTACTTAATAAACTTTTAATCCTTTTTATTTTATAAACTTCAGGAACTTGATAATGACCTCCGAACTTGCAAAGATGAGTTCAAAGAGTTTGAGCGGCAGGATGTGAAATATTGAGAAGATTTGAAGCACATGAAGCAGAAGATTAAGAAACTGGAGGACAAAATTGGAAAGGTTGGTGGAGAAAATAATGTCCTCTACTGAATTCATGCATGAATCTTATTTATTTGGCCATTTGTTGCAGGATATATCCAAGATCAATGAAACTGAAAAGGAGTGTGAGGAATCAACAAATATGATTCCAAAATTGGAGGAATATATACCCAAACTAGAACAACTCTTGTCGGAGGAAGAAGAAATCTTGGAGGAAATCAAGGAGAGTTCTAAAGGTGGTTTCTTCTTTTTCTTCTTCTTTTTTTTTTCCCCCGTAAAAAATAATTTGTTATATTCATTCTATGATTTTTTTTTTCTATAACTTTTTTGTTGTGCTTTCATATGTTAACATATTACTTTTTCAAAGAATGACATTCACATATTTTCATGTTTGTGTTTGGTACCATAGTACTTGTCTTGTAATATGAGATGAAGAAGGTTCTTTTTTTTAGAATCCGCTTATCATGAATATTGATATGTGGTTTCAAGTGTATGCTTGTTCATTTCCTAAAATTGACATGGTTGACAATGAGAATTTTTTTATGGTTGGCAAGATTATTTTTTCTTTATTTTCTTTTTTCTTCTTTTAAGGCATTCATTACAACAGCTCATGGTTGCAATGGATAGTAGGCATGGTTCTCTTGTTATTGTGGACCTTGATAGGCATGGGTAAAGAAATTGGTCTAGAAAGCAACAAAATCTTTACAACTTGGGATTTGGCTTGTTAGGACTTTGATAGGAAATATGTGGAACTTGGTGGTAGCAATGGAAGTATGGAACACAAATTTAATGATAGTGATGAGTATAACCTTAGTCCTTAGGATGGGATATCATTTAAGGTTCAAAATATTGTTCAGAGGAGAGTTTTGGATTTTCAGAAAATGAAACAATTTGGGAAACACATGGAAACCCCTCGTCATCATCATATGCCTTATTAGAACTAGTTGGGGTTGGCAACATGAATCCTGTTCCTCATCCCAATCTGTCAAAAACCATATCTTCAATCAAATAATGAGTATGGCAAATCCTTTTTGATTGACTTTATCCATGTTCTTTTGGGTCTTCCTCTCCCTCTATTAGAACCTTCAATGATTTCTCTCTCGCACCTTCTCACAACTACTTCCCTGGGTCTTCATTTTGTTTGCCTAGACCATCTTAATTGACTTTCCTTTATCTTAGCCCTTAATTGAGCCATACTCAAACAATCTTGAATATGTTCGTTCGTTCCTTACCTTATCTTTCCTAGTCTTCCCACACATCCATCTCAACATTTACATCTCAACGACGTTCATCCTTGCATATGTTGCTTCTTTGTTGCCAACATTCTGATCCATACAACATATCAGGCCTAATGGCTATCCTATAAAATTTTCCTTTTAATTTGAGTGGAACATGTCAATTGAGCACTTCTCCACCGAAGCCCTCCAATTATAACATTCCATAAATGCGGTCTTAGTTTGACTTATTCTAAAACTTTTTGATTCTAAGGCCTCCCTCCATAACTCTAATTTTTCATTTACTCCCCCTCTAGTTTGGTACACTAAAACTACATTTGCAAAAAGTATACGCCAAGGCACCTTCTCTTGAATACGTGTAGTTAATTCATCCATAATTAAAGCAAAAAGATAGGGATTCATAGCTGAACCTTGTATAAACCTATCTTTATCGGGAACTCTTTTGTCTTGCTGCTTACAACTCTCACCCTAGGTACCGCTCCCTCATATATGTCATTAATAACATCGATGTATATGGTTGGTACCCTTTTCCTACTCAAAACCCACCAAATTAACTCTTTAGAGACTCTATCATATGCTTCTATAGATCAATAAAAACCATGTGAAGATCTCTCCTTGTCTTTCTAATATTCTCTATTAATTGTCTAAGTAAAAAAGATAGCCTCAATGGTAGACCTCCCTAGCATAAAATCAAATTGATTTTCCGACACCTGGGTTATTCTTCTTAACCTTTTCCCCATCACTCTTTCCCATAATTCGAGAATATGATGTTCAGGATTCATGTCTAAGAGATTAGCAAAAGTTTTATGGTGGTTGCCAACCTGATGCAATCTCCTCCTTTACCCGGCTTGGGACCTGCAATGCCCAAAAGATATAGCAATACACAACAACATTAGCGGAGTTAAACACATGGAAACCCCTGTAAACTCAAAAATGAAATAACATATATTGCACACGAACAACGTGGAAACAAATTAGTACACGTAAACATGTATAGAAACCTAAACCAGATCTTGTTTAAATGTGTAAACAAGTTATGAATGCAAGCATACGTATAACATGGGACTTAATTTAAGAAATTCTTGATGGAGAGTATATTCATAATTACACAAGGACCTTAAACGGTCATCTAGCATGATTTCTCAAGGATTATATTAGATGCATGAAGGAAAGACTAAAACTGCGATACGTACGTAGAATACCTGAAAGTCCTTTAGCCTAACGAAGTCCGGTGATGAAAGAGACATCGTGGGGACTGATAGTGATTTGTGTGAACATAAATTACTCGAATGCCAAATAACATGCATCTGCATTTCATATTTGTGTGTATGTTCTATCACATGTGTGTGATAAATGATGAGCATTCATTGCATATTAAATCAACAGAACAGACCTTGCATGGCATACATTCATGATTTATCTGTTATATATATATACATATATGCGGGTTGTTGAGAAGTGACTTTGACACCTTACTCCTAACTTAAATGGTGAGACATTATGTGCTTATTGGACTGTGTAGCTCATGCTTTCAAGAGACATTATTTTCAGAACGATGAAGAAGAATATGCAAATGTCAGTGCTTGGATCGTAGAGACCAATAGAGTTTAGATTCACCATAGACGACGAATGGTGAATAATGAACTATGAATTAGTTATTTTTATCACTTTATGTTCGTTTTAGGTCATCTCATGGGAGGCTAGATTTTGGGATTAATATTTTTCTATAATACTTTATATATAGTTATAGTGCTTCCGCTGATGATTATAGCTTTGATGTTGTATATGATGATTATCCATTCTTGTTTTATTATTATTCAATGTATTCTGCTCTATTTTATACTTAAGATTAAGGTCCTGAGCATGTGCTTGGATTTCCACCTCAATTAGGGTGAGAGTCTCAACTCAGTTCCCAAGGGTACCTTGGAAGGTGTGCCACGGGATTGGGATGTGACAGGCAATCTGTTATTTAGGTTTGTTTTGGGTCAGGTTAATAGAAATATAATACAAACACACAGGCATATATAGGTCAGGTATCTGGTTGGGTTAGTTTACCCAAACCCTCAACCCATAATCATTTCGAAGCGAAACCAAACTAAATTAGGAAAAACCTAACCCTAACTGACCCAAGGTCAGGTTGTTTCAGTCTCTCTTTTTGGTTTGAATCGACTCCAGTTGCTCCTTATTCAGACTATCATCTGTAGTCTTCTTTATACTAAATGGATGTGCCTTGCTTCACATATTGTTTATTCATGTATTTATATCAATTAATTTATTCAGAAATTCTTTTTATAGTTTTCTCAGTATCAATTTAGAAGATCATATGTAGGGGTGCATATTTTAAGTGTATCTCTATTTCTCATTGAATGATATACAGTTGAAACGGAGAGTTACCACTTGGAGCTTGCCAAGGTCCGTGCTGAATTGGAACCATGGGAAAAACAGTTGATTGAGCATAAAGGAAAACTTGATGTTGCACATATTGAAAGCTTCTAAAGGAAAAGGTGAGATTAGTTTAGAATATTTATGGGACTGCTTACAGTTTTAACTGGCACATCATTGTAGAAATTTGAATGATATTTATGTTCTAATGATTGTGAATTTTGCTGAAACTTTTTCAATATGATTTTTTTCTTTCTTTTTTTTTTTGTGGCAGAAAATATTGTCATAAAGTATTTCATTATGATTAAAAAAATGTTGTCATTAAGTGGGCTGGATGAAATTATTTTCTGTTTCAGCATGAAGCTTGTCGTGTTGCTTTCGAAGATGCTCAAAAGCAGATAAATGATATCCGGGATAGAATTAAGATAAAGACTTCAAGCATCACAAAGATTCAGAGTGACTTGGAGAATAATAAACATGAAGCATCAGAAGCTCGTAAAGTGGAACAAGCACATCTTTTTCTTTTACCCTCTCAATTTTATGTAACTCTATTATTATTATCAGATATAGCTTGAGCGCTTAAGCCCTTCCCAGGAATGTATCAAGGAGCAAGAATCCTTCATTTCCCTTGAACAAGCTGCAAGACAAAAATTCACAGAGCTTTTGTCAGTCTTGGATTCAGAGAAGAGTCAGGGATCTGTTCTGAAGGCAATTTTGCAAGCTAAAGAGTCAAATCAAATAGAGGGAATTTATGGTCGAATGGGTGACCTAGGTGCTATTGATGGTGAGGACGTTTTTAACTATTCCTTGTACTCCATGCTATTTAGACCTGCCACCACGCACATTAAGCATTAAATCTTATAGAACTTTAATCCTATGTATTATTCATTTATTCTTTCTTCGCACTGGAGCGATTTGCATAGTTGCGTTTTTAGCCTCTTCTACTAGAACAGGAAGTTATGTGTTTTTCTTAAAGTGCTATGTTACATGGACTTAGGTGCTGTGTGTGTCTAGGTGTCAAACTTGTCTAGTCCTCATATTACATGGACATGTGAACTCAGCCTTGTACTATATATTTTAAACCTACTTAGGCTTCATAGTACTATATTATGGCATTATCTATACACGGTACCAGTTTTTACACATCTGAAATTTGATAGTTAAGTTGGGTATTATCATAATATAGGGAAATCCAATGTGTAGATACGATTTCCATTCATTTTAAACTTATTAAACGAGATACCATATCCAAGCTTTTCTTGCAACTGTACCCATGTCATGTCATGTCAACTTCGGTATTTGGGTGAACAGAAGGGTTTGTGTAACACTGATGAAGTGTGATCTTCTTTTAACAATGTTCCACATATATTTTACCTTGAAACATTATATAGCAAAATAAGAACGTTCTACCATTGGTTTCTTTTGTTGCACGAACCTTATTTTTTGTTTTTTGTTTAATAGGGCTTCAAGTATATATGTATTTGTTGTTAGTTTTCTTTCCATGTTTGTGACATCTTATGCTCTAGCGCATGTATTCGGCTGATCTACAAGTTTTTTTTTTTCAAAGAACTATTAGTGTATAAGCTTCTGTGTCTTTTGCTGCAGTTTGCTGACCTGTTTGTTTCTTGGTAACTGTCCAACAAAAGGTTTCTTGTACTTTTTTTCTTGGGCTTTTTTTTTTTCCCTTGATGATTGTTTTTTTGTTGCAGCTAAATATGATGTTGCTATATCAATAGCATGTCCTGGACTTGATTATATTGTGGTAGAATCAACTGGTGCAGCTCAAGCATGCGTTGAATTGCTTCGAAGACAGAATCTTGGTGTTGCAACTTTCATGATATTGGTATATTCTACTCTTTTCTGCTTTTGGTGAACTTTCCAGTTGGAAACCAATTGCTTAAACCAAAGACTACAAACTAGTTGGCATAATTTGACTTGAGCTTGCTGGAGCTTCAACCAGAAAAATGCAATCCAAATTGGTCAATGATTTTCAACGAAAATTGTTAACTATCAACCTCTTGACCATTCCTTATCTGTGTAATGAGAGCATTCATTTCCTTACTTTTTGGCATTTAAATCTTACCCCCTACAACGAATTTCTCTTGGTCTTTACATCTTTGTGGATAGTTCTTATCTATGCATGTCACAATTCACAAAAGGCTAAACCCTTTGTTGTTATTGTTGTACAACTTATTGTATGAAGTGTATGGTTCGATTCAATTGGACCCTAGGTCAACTCAAATCGTATGGCAAGTTGATTTATGTTTGAGTCGTATGATTCATGTTGAATCTTAAGATTCACAATTTAATTGTAAATTTCATATGATTCGACTTTGCAACATTAAAAAAAGGCCAGTTTCTTTTTCTGCCGGAAAAATTCTTTTTTCTCTTTTAATCCTTTTTTTAATAGAATCTAATTCTCTAAAATGACTAAATATACATAGAAAACATAGTTTACTTATTTAATTTTTAACAACAAAAAAATTCTTTTAGTAAGAGAAGTTCCAAAACTTAAGCCCGACATCCTGATCATACTCAGCTCATGTCAGCCAATTAATACTGGTGTAATAAATTTTATCACGTGGAACAACAGTGTTGAATTTTTTAGTATTATTGAAGTTTTGTACAAGAAAAGTGTTATATTTAGGAGAGGCCTTTTGCCATGTGGCAAATATTTTTAGGCTAAAAGTTAGTATGTGAGTTAAGACCATCTGGAAGTACACATGGAAGAGCGAGGCTCTCCAAATATGCTGCTACGTGTGAGATATGTGTCTTAGCGGGATTCTAAGTCTGGAGCATTTCAATAGACAACTCTACCTCTTATTATGTTTATATGTCTACTCTATTTTAATAATATTATTATATAATTTCTCTCCTGTTTGAGGCTTATGCCTATGCAAGCATTGTGGCAACAAGCATGTCTAGTAACTGGGATACCTAGTCATTTTAATGACTATGAACCATATATAAGAATAATGGATTAGGAGCCCACAATAATGTTGCTAATCTCTTTTGCAGGAGAAACAAGTTAATCATTTGCATAAGTTGAAAGAAAGAGTAACTACTCCAGAGGGAGTTCCACAACTTTTTGATCTGGTTAAAGTTCATGATGAACGAATGAAGCTAGCTTTCTTTGCTGCTCTAGGAAACACTGTTGTAGCTAAAGATATTGATCAGGTTAATTTCAGTCTATTCATGTTATTTCAATTTCACTATTCTTTCTTGAAGCATTGCATGCATCTTTGAAAAAAATTGGATATTTTGATGTGCTCTTTTGTTATTTATGACTTGATACCATTTGTGATTACTGACGAGAAGCTCAAAATAGTTCATTACACTCAGAATTTGTGATTGATCTTTCAGCTTGCGTGCATATTGGACAGTCTGGACTGTTGGTCATGTATCCAACATCTAGAGAAAATTTGAGCAGAAAAAGAAATTTGGCTTCTCTTCTCAACCCTCAAGATCTTTCTCCTTTGAAAAATATCAAGTTTTCTATTCCTCCAGATATCCTTTTATGTAAGGAAGATTTTCTATTTAAAATATTCAAGAAAAGCAAAAAAGAAAAATGAAAATTCTCTAGATTTACTCCTGAGAAATATATTAATAGCAAAAGTCGTAACTTGGGATATATTCTGAATTATTTTGATTGGTTTTGGTTCATGTGGGTCAATGAACCTTGTCATTTTTCGGAATAGGGACTCTACTACTTGGTAAATACGGTTGGATCAACCATCCTTTATGCTGTCTTGGTAAACATGAGTTGCTTCTGTTACTTTTTGTCAACCATAGTTGTTAAAACGCCTATCCAAGCCTATGCAATAGACCTGCCTTGTCGCCTAGGCTCTCGCCTGGGTGACAAATTTATATAACTATAGCATCAATTTAAACTATAACAAAGTATTGGCAATCAAAGTATTTAACTAATCTAATTAGGACAATATACTTGGTTCGTTTAGCTTGTTCTTTAGGTCTGGGTTTGAACATCTCATTCTATCAGGTTCCCAGAAAGGGCTAGCGGACAAGTTGGTTCGAGTCGGTGTGGGTAGAGCAGGATTGTTCTCAGGTGTTCTGATTGAGGGAATGTTATGGGTTTTGGGTAATAGTCGTGCTGTTTACATAGGTGCATACTAGGTTTCGTTGTAGCCGTAGAGTGGTTTTGTTTTATAGTTTCCCATCTCGGCCAGCTTGCTTATTTTCCCATCTCAGCAACCTATTCTGATTTATAATATTGCTTCGTTATTGTTATTTATATAAAAAAAAAATCTAATTACGTAATTCTTTATTGTTAAGTAATAATTAGTTTATTATATCATTAATGAGAATATGTCAATATATATTAAATAATTGTATTAGCAACAGGTGATAGGTAAATTTCAGTTATATGTACTTATTTATGAACTAAAAAAATAAAATTTATAACAATGTCTTAAATAAAATGTTGAGTAAGAACTTGCAAATTTATATGAATCATATAAGTAATCTGGTAATATTACTTATTAGTAATAGGCATTATAACTATTAATATAAAATGTAATTATATTTGTAATATCTAATAAGTTATAAGTATACATATAAAAGATAAATCAATAAACAATTACGAAAACCGTGTTAGAACTAATTCTAGCTCACCTAGGCAAGACCTTCTGGGCCCTTAAAATGTGCATAATCACTTAGGCGAGTACCTTTAACGACACTGCATTGTATTAATGCTTCATTTAGCATATAATTACCATGTTTTACAATTGAGTATTTTATCTGGAACTTGATTTTCTTTTTGCATATTTTTAGGCAACAAGGATTGCATATGGTGGAAAAAATAAGGAATTTTGGCTAGTTGTGACTCTTGATGGTGCACTTTTTGAGAAGTCTGGTACAATGAGTGGCGGGGGAAGCAAGCCACGTGGTGGTAAGATGGGTACTTCAGTCCGAGCCACCAGTGTTTCTGGAGAATCTGTTTCAAATGCTGAGAAAGAGCTTGCAAGCTTTGTTGATAAGCTAAATTGTGTACGTCAAAAGATTGCCATTGCAGTGCAGAGTTACCGGGCTGCAGAAAAAGCAGTAGCGCATTTGGAAATGGAATTAGCCAAAAGCCAGAAGGAGGTAGTTCATGAGTGTAGATTTTCGGGGGATTCTTTAGCTCACTCTTGCTTTATTGGATATTGATGCATATATGGATTTCTTTTCAAAACAGGTTGACAGCCTAGTTGTGCAACTTACCTATATAGAAAAACAGCTTGATTCTCTGAAGGCTGCATCACATCCTAGAAAGGATGAGCTTGATAGGCTAGAAGAACTCGACAATATTATATCTGCTGAGGAAGAGGAGCTTGATAAGATTGTGAAATGCTCTAAACAGCTGAAGGAGAAGGTACATGAATGAGATAACTATTAACTGTTAGGAATTTTATGATGTATGATTTGGTGTTGGAGTTTATTTCTGTTTTCTTTTGTTTTTTTTCCTTCTCATTTTTGAAGGCTTTGGAGCTTCAGAATAAAATAGAAAATGCAGGTGGCGAAAGGCTGAAAACTCAGAAGTCAAAAGTTAAGAAAATTCAGGATGTAAGTATACATGTTTCTCAACTAATTCCAATACACATAATAGAATATTTGCGGTAACAAGTGGCATTTCATCAGGATCTTGATAAGAACAGCATGGATATAAACCGTCACAAAGTTCTGATAACAACAAGTCATAAAATGGTAAAGAAATTAGTGAAAGGGGTAGAAGAATCAAAGAAAGAGAAAGAAAGGGTTGCTGAAGAGAAGGAGAAGTTACTTGCTATCTTCAAAGAGATAGAACAGAAAGCATTTGCTGTGCAAGAGAATTATAAGAAAACACAGGAGGTCTTTTATCGGTTCTATTGTGATATACATAGTAGAGTGGTTTCTATAACTCATACATGATTTCATTTATGTATTGCACAGCTAATTGATCAACATAAGAATGTGCTTGATGAAGCGAAAGCAGAGTACAACAGAGTGAAGAAAACTGTGGATGAGGCGCGGACTACTGAGGTTTAACTTTTCCCCTTCAATTTTGTGCCTTGGACCCTCTCACTTTAATTTTCTCCCTTTCACGTTCTTAATCTTGAATTGTTGACACAGGTTGATAGAGCGTATAAGTTGCAAGATATGAAGAAGGTTTGCAAGGAGTGGGAAATGAAGGGGAAGGGTTATGAGAAAACGCTTAATGACCTAGAAATTGGTTTCATGAAATATATGGAACAGTATGCCCTTGTTAATAAATCCCATCTGACATTGGGATGTTGTGAGAAGTTAAGGCCATTAATCTCATATTCTGTTGGTGCAGAATTAAGAAGGACGCCGTCGATTCTGTAAAGCTTCAAGCAGCCCTGGCGGATGAGACCCTTCGTGAAGCTTGTGACCTAAAAAGATCCCTGGAAATGGTGGCATTGCTTGAAGCACAATTGAAGGAGATGAATCCAAATCTTGATTCAATTGCAGAGTATGTATTTTTTATTTAATTCATTTTTTGAACACAGTTATCGGTTTGTTCAGTCGAATCCCAATCATGTTTCAGACATTGAATATGAATCTTGCCTTAATCATGGATATGTTCTAATTGCCTCTTTTGAAGTATATTTCTTCTTATTGCATATATTGGAGAAAGGCTTCTTTGTCTAGTGAACGTGTGGAGGAGCTGAATGCAGCCACTCTAGAATGTGATGATCTGAAGAAGAAATATGATGAACTGAGAAAGAGAAGGTAAGCCATCGTCTCTTATGTAGTGCTATTCTATTGGTGCTTATGTGTTTCTAGTGTTTGCTGATGGTACTGCAACCCAATTGGTCATGATTCTTAGGTTAGATGAGTTCATGGCAGGTTTCAACACCATCTCTTTGAAGTTGAAGGAAATGTATCAGGTGTGTGAATTGTGATACTTAGGTTGGAATCCCAACTTGTCCTTTGTATTTTATTCATTCGACTTGTTTTGATATTGATGCAGATGATTACTCTTGGAGGTGATGCAGAACTGGAGCTAGTAGACTCGTTGGATCCTTTCTCTGAAGGTGTTGTGTTCAGTGTCAGGCCACCAAAGAAGAGCTGGAAGAACATTGCCAACTTATCAGGCGGTGAGAAGGTAAACCACCAACTATGCAGCTATCTGCTTTTTTTCTTTCTTTGTTGTGTCTTTCATTGCTCTTTGGCTAAAAATAATTATTTATAAACAATTTATTGGTTTCAGACTCTCAGCTCGTTAGCTCTTGTTTTTGCCCTCCATCACTACAGACCAACACCGCTTTATGTAATGGATGAAATTGATGCTGCTCTGGGTAAAATTTCTCATGACTTCATCTCCTTGTTGATCAGAATCAAGCAATAATAATAAACACGGTAAAAACGAAAATCAAACAATACACACAGATATATGTGATCGGTATACGGTTACAACTTATACTCCTATTCGGTATACGGGACAAATTTCTAATATATCGTTACCGTATTGTGAGGGTTCCGCCCCTTGCATCCCCTACTTCCATGATACTGATCCACACAATGAGTTACCTAGGACCCGAAGAGGAACATCTCCTAGTTGTCCCTTTTATTAACTTGCTTTATTGTTTCACTTTGGCAGATTTCAAGAATGTTTCCATTGTAGGCCATTATGTGAAAGACCGGACAAAGGATGCACAATTCATAATCATAAGGTAATAAATATATTATTTATTGCCATAAATAATTGAAGAAATATTGATTAGTGACTAATTGAAGAATTGTTTGTTGAACTGAGCTGCAGCCTTAGAAACAACATGTTTGAGTTGGCAGATCGACTTGTTGGCATTTATAAAACCGATAATTGCACAAAGAGCATTACTATCAACCCAGCGAGTTTCGCTGTCTGTGAGAAAGCTGCGTGATGATGCATTTCAAGACCATGTATTATATAATCTACTGCCTTGGTAGAATCCTTACTATAGCCCCTCACGATGCTATTCCTTGTACACCTATTATCAATATTTGGTTTACACTTGATAACAATCCAAATCCAATCCAAATCTGGACCGGTCTAAATTAGAACCGAGTTATCTAACTCATTAATTGAACCAAATTTAAATGGTAAGCTCCCCCCCCCCAACCAATCATTATATACATGCAATTCTGTTAGGGTATATGTATTAGAGGTAAGGCTCCGATCCGAAACTGAGTTGATTTAGTTAAACATTACAAGGTATGTGTTGCCAGATCGTCGTTACGGAATGATGGGCAGCTTTTCATTGGATCCAATTGGGTATAAAAACATCAAAGTAAAAGTAAAGTCTTGAAGGGTGAGATGAGATCGTGTCTATCCCCCTAATCTGTTTTTAGTTAAACAAATAGAAAGACTATTAAGGATAGACTTTGTGCAAGTCGTCATTTTAGTACATGGCGAATTAGTACATCCTCGAAATGGGGATTTCCATTCTAAGCTAAGCTACCAGAACTCTGAGTAGGCGCAAGAGCGGGAGAGCATTAAACTTGAAAATTACTTGTCGTCCAGAGCGTTTGTATTTACATACAAATTGTACTTACTATATAAAGATATTATTCAAAATAGATATCTGTTAATCTAATTTAAAATTTTGTTAAAATAAAACCCATTTATGTTTGTATTTTATTAGAATACCTCAAAAATAA
>JAUPMG010000004.1:20078017-20090882 GCA_031762675.1 Pachysandra terminalis
TAAGGTCTGAAAACTTTGGCACTTTGTCAATCGATTCACCATCTTTGAGTAAAGCCTCATTTTCAATAATCTGCGTACAAGGGGTGCCCCATGACAACGCTCAGATGGTAAAATGCTCAGAGTTAAAAGTTGCCACCTAGTTCGTTTTATGATATTGTACTCCTTATTACTTGTACATAAATCATAATATATATATATATATACACACACACACACACATTAGAACTTGTTGCAAAAGCAAGAAATTCTATTACTTGTAAGTCAATAATTGAAGGAATAAAACTGGGTTTATATCAAAGGAGCAATCATGACAACTCCAGTACAAATATCAAGGAATCAAAGGGGAAGAAATTTGTTGATATTTGATTGTGCACATGGTGCAATCCTGAGAAATAGCTCGATGAGAATATATAGTTACACGGTCCTAGTGCCACACAGCAGTACCTCATGAGTTAGGTCTATGAAGGGTAGCAGTGGACAACTGGACATGGTTCAACGAATAGGAATGTGCCTAGGCCAATCAAAGCCAGTCCAAAAAAAATTACAAAAAAGAACATGGTTTCAAGGGTATGCCTCGAGATTAAAGATCCTAAAACTGATTTAGATAAGCAAAAATCAGACTTAGAATATACACATATCAACATTAAAAAAAAATCATACTTAATGACATGCATATCATGCACATAACACGGCGAGGCACTTCTTAAGTGTTATGTGATCAATATGTTCCACTCAAGCTAAAAGGCAAATTTCACAGACAACTATTTGGCCTGCTATGATGTATGGAGTAGAATGTTAGGTAATAAAGAGTTTTTTAAAAGGCGTACGAGGCTTACGCCTCGAAGCGTGGCATTAACAAAACACCACGAGGCGCAGTGAAATAGCGCAAGGCGCTCATGAGGCACACGCCTCATGTGGTGAGGCATTCATGAGGCGTACGCCTCACGCTATTTGTAGCGCCTCATGTGCGTACAGGAAAAGTGCAGGGGGAAAAAAAAAGCATAACCTACGATTTAATTTTTTAATTATTTAATTGTAGTTAACTTGTTTAAGATGTCTTTTAGCTTTTTTGTTATTAAAATTTAAGAGATAAACTATCATTGACTCTTGGAGAAGAAAAAGAGAAGTTTAGGGTTCAACGAGCAAACCCAACGAAGAAGAAGATTCGATGATTATGCATATGACTTGATTGATGTGGATGACTTAGAATGATATTTTGTTTGATGTAATGTTTGGGGTTTAGAATTTAGAACATTCATATATGTTTTCCGTTGGTGATGATGATATAATGCATATAACCTGCTTTTCTTTTACTTGATGATGGAAGTGGACTAATGGAATTGGAGTATTAAGTGCTTTTGAATTATTTTAGTGTTGAATTTGAAATTTCGTTTATTTTTATTTTTGTACCATTTTATATCATTTTTTATTTTTTTATATTTATGAGTATTATTATTTAATATATATTTATTAAATTATTTTATAATTAAGAAAATACATGTTCACGAGGCTTACGCCTCACGCTTCAAGGCTTATGCCTTGCCTCAAGCCAAGATCTAACGCCTTGCCTCACGTTTAAAAACACTGGTAATAAAGAATAAATCTATCAGTGTCTAGTGTCACCTATATAAGATATAAAATAAAGGAAAGTAGGTTAAGATAGTTCAGGCATGTAAAGCAAAGCCTTAGGGAGGATATTGTTAGAAGGTGCAAGACTCTTCACATTAAAGGATCTAGGAGTGTAAGACAAAAACCAAAGAAGACATGGATGAAGTCAATCAGACAGGATTTAAAGACAAATTGACCAAAAATAGGGTTTTTGAAAGATTGACATAGGGAAACAGGATTTGTGTTGCTGACCCCAACTACTTCGGATTAGGCAATTTGTTGCTGTTGTGTATCATGTGGATAAACTAGGATATGTAAACCAATTGACAACAAACCATACCGTATCTATAAAGGGATTTCTTTCAACCTTTTTACCTGCACAACCATACAGTGTCTGATCTACCACATCAAACTTTGCCATATTACCCATATCAAGATTAGCGCGATTCAAAATATATATATATATATCTGATACTACAATCAAACCCTATCATATCTAGACAACAGTATTTGGTATATTAGTATTAGATCAACATGATTTGGGATATGTGCACTCATTAAATAGATCGATGTGATTCAGAAAGCTACTTTTTTTGTTTAATTTGATACTAAATAAATAGCAAAGACTTAAAAAAAACCCTACTGAACAGTTTGTGTTACATTCTTAATCAAATTGCCTTCTACCATTATGGTTTTCAGTAAAACAAATCCTGCTAGTAAACAAGTCATACAAAAAATACCTTTAGACCCAATTATGGTGATCCATCAATACAACAAATTAGCCTTCATAATCACAAAGAACTCGAAAGATTCCGCAAAAAAATCTCCACTGCTATTTACGAAAGTATGAAGTAAACATCACGCAAGTCTTATCTCCCAACAGCCACCGGTAAATGATGAATGCGTGCTGATACGGTTGCTGAATCCAATGATTCAAATTCAGTTTTTCTAGGCTTGTTTTTTGTGCAAAGATGGTCTTTTGGGGTTCCCTAGCATGAAGGGTTGTTTCTGCTTATATAGTGAGGAATTTCTAAGGAATGGGCAGATTATCTTGGATAAAAAAATAATATCTGAACCTGTGTGGTTTTGCTCTTCTTCGTTCTTCTTGGTGGATGCTAAGAAAGTTCGAAATTTCTGAGTTTCTGTATCGTTAAGGTGGCGATTACTATATCCTTATCGTGGTGAGCTCTTTTCTATCCGTAGGTGCCTTTTGTAGAGGTGGTGATTTTCCGAATCCTCAAGAAAGCTCCTATTCAGTTCATTTTCCTCATTCTGTTACTACAGTCCTACTTTCCAACGTTAAAGATCCCGTATCACGTGCCATCCCCTGAACAGCCCTAACCTTCACTTTCACCCACTAATAGAAAAATTGAAATTACCTCCCCCAAAACAGTTTGGACTGAACCCACTCTACAACTGAAGGTGTTGTTGGGAAAACAGCTTTTTCAGCTACTTATCCAAAGAAGTACTTCAAAAAAAGGGATCAACCATTAAACAGGGTGCCATAGACATTTTAAAGAACATGCACATCCAAAATGTTGCTGTCAGACAAAACTTTAAAGAGCAGACACATCCCAAATGTTGCCTTACAACAAAACGCGAAGTGATGAGCCTATTGCAGCCAACCCCAAAATCGAAAGCCAAACAACTCTGTAGCCAAGCACCCACTTCCCAAATGTTTGGAAGTCATCCAGGAAAAGCTACTGCAACACTTACAGCAACAATCTGACCGATTATAACTAGGCTTTCTCTGGTCCATTTGACCGGAGATTCATAGGATAGCTAGGGCAGGGTATCTACTTTATATGTTGAAAATTTGAAGCCAAACCAAGTTCAATTGGAGTTTTGAATAAGACCTTTTTGCTGGATTACTAGGATTGTAGACCAACTCCTCTCATGCATGGTTATACCTTACAGTTACAATCTGGTTAAATTTGGAAAGGTCTAGGCTGGTTTTGATAAGTGGTTTTAAATTGGTTTATCAAGTCAATTGAGTTTATTGTAACTTAGAAACACACAATTTTGGCTTTGATTTGAACAGAATTCTTTTAGAGATTCAACTGTACAAAAACATAGGGTTGCCCAAGTACATAAAACACCAATCATACTAGGGAATTTAACTCCTTTTAGAGAACTATTGTGTAAAACAATTTAATCCTCAAGCCTAGTATCGGCATTCCCTCCCTCATTCTTCTTCTCACTCCAATTTTCTTCTCATTTGCGGCTCTTAAGCTTGCTAATTTGCATCAGTATTACATACCAAAATTAGTTAAGTAATTAGTATTAGAAATAGTATTTGGGCTACCACAATTAATCATTGATTTATTTTTGTTACCCCAACTCTTTCTTTCATTTTAAATAAATTAAAAAATATATCATAACAGAATATATAGTTAATTATACATACCCAATTAATCAGAATGATTTGTTGATTCAGCTGTTCTTAACTTGGGCCTTTGTTGGGACTTTATCTTATAAAAGTTATGGTCCATATAAAGTTGGTATAAAATGATATAAGGTGCATATAAACATAAGCAATAAGACAATACTTAATAATTCATACATAGCACAGAGTGGCACAACAGGATAAATTAATTTAGATTCTGACAATCCAAGCAGGTGCACTTATGGTTCTCCCAGTTCATAATACAGATATGTAACTTTCAAATCAACGAAATGTTTTAAAACCAACAGAACAAGGCCTAAGTAGTAGGCACAGCTATGAATCGAAACTTATATATTAAAAAAAAATCATGGTGGGACTTTCAAGCCCAGAAAACAAGTAATTGTGTATACAGTGGAAACAAATCCAAACATTTTGTATATAGATGCCAAAAACAAATAAGGAGTTGCTAAAACATAGTAAAGGGTAGCAAAAACAAAATGGCGGTGTAACATTGGATAGTGATTGTCATATAAGACTAAATTGTGACTATCAGAAAATTAATATAGCAATAAAAGGGAGTATTAGAAAGTTAGATTCATATAGATTAAATAAATCTGTCTGCACGAAGTTTTTTGCTTACCACATAACCATCATCCAGTCGAAAGAGATAACTGCTGCCTATTCCTGTCTTCTCATAATGATGTTCACGTATATCTGATATCTGTGAAATCCATATAATAATAACAAATAAGCAATGAAATAAGATAACATGACATTAGAAAGAACAGTAATAGATGGAGAGAACGCTAAAACAAGACAAGTTAAATTTAGATTTACCCGGGGACGAATTAGCTCGCCCACGTATTCAATTACGAAGTCGTCCGCCTCAATCGGCTCAAGCGCAACAAGACCCCAATCATGTATCTTGCTTCGCTGGAAACGTAGTCGCTTTTTTCTTGCCTGGCAAGACACATCAAATAATCCATCAACTCATTCTTAACAGATGAAGCAAACACACACATATAACATACACATGCATACAAACACATTCTTTTTAAGAAACACCCCCTAGTTTGAAAGAAACTAGAAGCACTCCATCATCATCTATACATACACATATTTATGTATATAAACACAAGGCGAAGTAAACATAAACACTTCCAAGCCGACTCATGCTTCTGTTACCTTTAACTGAGTAGCTTTAAGAAGGTCTGCACCATCAGCAGCAGCAAGGAGATTACGAAGCTTAACCCTGTTTGTTCTTGCGGAGAGGCCCTTTGCGTTAAACCACTGAGATGTGTTCCCCTCAGAACCCGAATACTGAGAGTGAACATGTTGAGTTCCCCTAACACGAGCTCGGTCAGTAGGACTTGCATTTAGAGACCATTTATGCCACTCCCAACCATTAATAGACGACCTTGCACAGCCATCAGATCTAGGATAGGGATTTGAAATTTTCAATTTAGTTGACTTGACCTTCTGCATTGCAGCTTGTCTAGTCCGTACTTTGTTAGCAGTGTCATGCGCTAGGTTTAACCCATTTTTAGGGTGGGATGATGAAAGATTCTTTTTCAACTGCGATACATTACTTGCTGTATAGATGAAACGACAACATATGTTGCATAAGGCCGATCAATCCAGAGTGGAACAATTTAAAGCATGGGGTAAAAAAAAAAAAAAAGCAAATGTTGAATTTTTGGCAAAATGAATCAGCAGAAAGATACATACATTTTGGTATCTTTCTGGAGACAGCAATATCTTTCTGATATTCAAGATTACAGCCATTTGTTTCTTTAACCTTTCCAACATTGATAGACTTTTGTGCAGAAGCTGAGACCCCCTCTCCACTAGATTTTTTATCAGCTGCAGCCTCCTTACCTATAGTACATGATATGGTCGTGTTTCATGAGAACCGTGACAGTCCACCAACCTCATTCAATTTCAGAATAAATACAGGGAAAAAGATAGCATACTTTGAACATTACAAGCAACCTTCCTCAATTTGCTAGTCTTCCTGGTTGATAAGCAACTAATAGGCAAGCTACCTTGAACAATAGCCTGCAAAGATGCACCATTAAGTGACAATTCTGCACTGCGTTTATTGAACCTGCTCATCTGAGGATTCACATCAACAGTTTCCACTTCCATTATCTCAGACCTGGATATATCTTGGTTTTTTGAATTCTTTACAATTTGTTTCTCTGACTCAATTTCCCTTGAAGTCATATGCTGCCCCGAAGATAAAAACTTTTTCTGTGGCAATCTCTTCTTGCGGAAATATGTATATTTACCAGTCATCAGAGATACTTCTGAAGAACCTGAACTGTGACAATTTCTTGATCTTTCTCTAATTTTTTCTGGTATAGCAGAATTGGTGTCATTTCCCTTACTATTATTATGTGTTGCTTCCTGAAACAAATACATAAGCAACTGCAAATTTCTATAAAAATATGAAATACCATCAAGACAAAAATAAATAAATAAATAAAAATAATTCCGTAATTACATGTAGAAAAAACAAACTGTCAGCATGATAAAAAATAAATGAAACATTGTAAATGAAATTAAGTATGCACAAGATTAAAAAAGAGAATACCTCAATGGCATCAGATTCAATGTGCTTTCGCAAAGCACACCATGACATGAAACCCTGATGAAGAGCATGATTTAATAACGAGGATCTCCACTCATTAAGCACAATATCATGCAACTTCTGACGACACATTGCCATGGCAACATATTGACCAATTTTAGGGACGCAGTCATCTGAATTTGATGGTCGAAATTTACAACCTTGTGGTGTAATAGCTCTCGAACAGTTTTCAAGTCCAGGAGGTGGCTCATCAAACTCTTGGTCACCAACCACGTCAGCTATTGGCAAGCACAATCTTTTGAATCCACTTGCAAATCGAGTTGATAAAAAAATTTCGAACTGAGAGATAGGGTGACATATATATCTTGCTGGCTGCTCTGCAGTTTGGGTATCAACAGATGAAATGGTCTCTGCAGATGAGCAACGCAATTTTTTTGTCGAATCAGCAGGCATGTCAGGAGTACCATATCCACTACTATGAGGGCACTGCAAGGAAAACTTGCAAGATTGCTCATCGATGTCAACCGCAACAGTCTGCAGTAAGAAGAAGAACTATAATGCCAGGTACTTCACCATAAGATATAATATGCATATACATACACACACACGCACACACACATATATAGTAACTAAACTCAGAAAAACAGAGGTAGGCTTAAATATTACAAATTGAACAATGATGTTTTCAGAATACCTCATTCAAGTTATCTTCCTCCACTGCAAAATTAGCTAATTTACTAGCTTCCTCGTTTACAATATTATTCAAGTATTCCAACAATGACAACTTAGCTGACACATACAATGTTTTCTCTACTATCCCTTGGACAAATTCCATGCCATCATAAATTTCATTGGTGCATGGCAAACATTTCTGTTTCAATGATTCTTCTCTCATATTGGAAGAACAACTTGTCGATGATTGGGAATGAGTATCCATTCTTATCATCACAGGTCCAAAACCAGGAGGGAAATCACCCATACCAGTAGAATGTTCTTCTAGTTGCACCTGTAGATACATTAAAACACAAATTCAACAAAAAGAAACCAAACTCGGGCATAAAAAAATTAAGATGAAATATTAACTCACAACTTCGCTCTTATCAACTGAATCCTTTAACAGCATGACCTGATCAACAGTAACTATCGTGGTAGATACAGGAAGGCCAGACCAACGTTTTCTCTTTCGCCAAACACATGAATACTCTGCTATAGGGTCATAAAAAACAGCATTCCACAAAAGATGCATACAAGAATCAAAGAACACTTTGCAGACTACTGATAAAGCCCCCAAAAAGTTTTCGATGCTCCCAACAGATTTCATACTCGATGTAGACTCTAGAGAAGTATCACAGATAGGAAAAGAAAGATCAGACACACAAAGAGAATTGGCAATCGAATTCCCAGATGCATCCTGATTCTTCGTCTCACCAACAATTTCAGTCTGTTGAACAAAAAAAAAAGTTAACTAGCAATACAATAGTTGTCGTTACAACAGTGGCAGGCTTCCCAAGCATTACCCTTTTATCAGTCAGAGAAGAAATCTTGACAGCCTCATTTGCAGATTCGTTTTTGTTACGTCTCTGAGCCTTCTTCATTGTCACAAATTCAGGAATGACGTTGCTTACTATCTCATCTAGCACCACCCGACGAGCTGCTCTCATGATTCCAGAGTGCAGTTGGGCACAAACTTCTTCAGAAATTTCAGATATGAAGCTTAGCAAAGAGCTAGCCTCATTGCTTTTAGTATTAGATATAGAAGCAGCTTCGCGTCTGTCCGGTCTCCAAGCATTTATCATAGATATCAATGTAAAGGGTTGAAATTTGTTTTCCGCATGACATACCTAAAGAATAAAGTCAAAAGAGATTGCTAAAGACGTAGCATAACAATTGAAAACACTCAACAGGTAGCAAATGAAAACTATGGAATGTGGAGTTCAGAATTACCTTCTACAATCTAGTAGACATCAGGTAAAGGTACAAGAATTATCTTAATAGAAAACTTTTAGAGGAAAAACATAAGAGACCATACTCTACATTAAGGGCTAGTTCGTGACATGAATTTATGGAAAAGGAAATCTATAAATGCCAGAATAGAATCAGCAGATCTCGGAATCCGACATGTATCCCATATGGACAACACATCATTTATTTAGAAGTGTCCATGACATGGATCAAAACTGGGTATATGCACAACTGACTGGTGGAGACAAAGACACCTGCAGAGACTGTAATGTCAAACTGGACAATAGTTACAATTAGAAAAGAATAGGTATGATTGCATGACTACCAATGTTAAGTAACAATTTGCAGGCAGAACACACTTAAAAATTTAAGCAAAATGAGCAGAAATGAATTATATTTATCAATTTCAAAGACGAATTGTATTCACCAATTTCAAAGATTAAAAATGAAAAATAAAATAAAATAACCAAAAAACAAGCTGCAATATAGTACAGTATAAGAAAAAATGAAAGGTCAAAAAGGTAAGAAAGAAAATTTCTTAAAGATAAACATATATGCAATAGAAAAAAGGTACGGTTGTGATGATTCCACTGCTTATCAATTTCTAGGTAAAAGGCTTTATAAGATAAAGAAATAGGCAGAAGTGAACTATACTCTTAGATATTAGGTTAGAGAAATATGTATATGTATATTTTCTTTCTTATTTTTTATCCAATTTTATCTATAAAATCAGTCACTGGTTCTTGCTGTTACTTTGGCATTGCATAGGCATTATTTGCCTAGGAAGGCTCATAACCTAGAAATTGTCTGGACTTGACCACACTGGTACATCAAAAGTCATGAAACTCTAGCAACCCCTTAATGGCACACTATTCAATCATCTCAAGCTTGGATTCTTTAAGATTTATCAGGTCTGTTTTCCCCATTTCCAGTCAGCAAGTTGACTAAAGGAGCCTTTTAGATATGGAGATATGACGTTGACATAGTCTACATCTATCCAAAAAACAATTGCTAGTATTTTCATAACCACTTCAGGTTATCTTCACCAATTCTGATACCAGATTGTTCTTTTTGACTGTACCTTATTCACATATCCTGATATCCTTTGAAGAATCCCCTCAATTGAGGCAGCTTTCTATATTATATAGTAATGATTCATCTCTGTATAAATGCACACAAATGCATAGGCAAATCAAGACAACTAGAATCATGGTAGAAATGTAATTGAGGCAACTATCAAAACAAGGAAATATGTACATATTTAGAAAATTATATATTTAAAAGGATATAAACAAGGGAGAAAAGGTTAAAAAAGTGAAGGGCATCAGTGTAGACAAAAATTGACCACTTCGTTAAATAGTCAACTATTTAAGCAAATGTAGCCTAGCACACCTCGTATAAGATCAAATGGAGCCTGAGCGGAAAAAAATCCTAGCTACACAATTATTCTTGTAGCTTACCATCAATGAATCACGGAGATAACCATAATGATGCCATGAATAAATTTCTATAAGTGAATGTGGCCCACGTTTCCTCCCTTCATCATCCTCAAACACCCAACACAATTCTTCATTTGACTGAAGTATAAAAAAGGGTAACAAAAAAAAACAATAAATGAAAAAAGAAGACAGAAATTGAATACTAGTTATTTATGTGACATGAAACTCAAACAAGAATAGTTTCTTGAAAGGAAAGAAATGATTGACTGCATACCACGTGCTGGTCTGATGATGTGCATGTTGACATTTGTGTGTTGGAACTATAACCACAATGATTTACATATGAATGCGGTGCTGATTGTAATCCAGAATTGGCAATAGAGGGGGCAGAACAATCAACAGACTCCTCTTTCCTATATGTCACCAAGTCTCTACAGCAGTCTGTTGTCTGGCTGGTGCTTGGGATGTTCATGGCCAAGTATGCAAATCCCGTGGCAACATGGTCAGGAAACTGCTTGAAATACTTCAGTGGCACAGCATTAATTAGAGTTCCATTTACAACAGGATATACAGGAAGTTCCTCAGGCAAGAAACCAGTAGATAAGCCCTCGTATAACTGCTCTTGAATGTACGGACCACACATTTGCCCATGCTCATTAACATACATCCATCCGCTCACAGCAGAAGCTTGAGCACATCCATCGTATTTCTTGTCCTGGCTTGAAGTCTCACCAGTACTGGGGAGCTGAGGAATAACACCATTACTGTTTATCAATTGGCAGCTTTCCTCCATTGCAGCATGTGAAACTACTTTTTTATTGGGATTGCGGCAGGAGGTTGGAAAATGAACATCATCCGAAAAACTGAATGGCATTGGAAAAAATAAATAAATGATAAATCCATGTTTCATTACAGCTCATTTAAAAG
The DNA here is from genome assembly GCA_031762675.1 of Pachysandra terminalis. NCBI lineage: Eukaryota > Viridiplantae > Streptophyta > Magnoliopsida > Buxales > Buxaceae > Pachysandra > Pachysandra terminalis. Next base: position 20,088,933 of record JAUPMG010000004.1, read on the forward strand.
TTAAAAAGCTGACAGAAGCGATACCCATTAGATGAGCAGCCTCCAGTGTATTGTTGTATAGGTGAGGCAACATCAACTATATTGCCGACACAGATATATGAAATTGAATCATCATGCTCCTCCGACATTTTCAGCCTCTTTCTGGAGAAAAGGGAATGGTCATATTCATCTATCTGGGTTTCTGATTCGCAAGAGTCACTCTTATTAAAGCAACGAGTTGAAGCAACCATACTCCGTCGAATTTCCTGGCAAGCAACCTGGCCAAAGGATTGCAGAAACGATTTATCACTGCATATTTGAGTGTGACAAACGAACGATGATAACAGCAACAAGAACAATAAAAACCGTTTTCGACTTTGCTAATTTACTTAACGTATAATAGAATTATGTGGAAAAAATAGAAACATTGTTCATGCATTATACATACATATATAAGGGTTGAAATCATACAAAGAGAGTCAATATTCATGCATTGCAAATCATTCCAAGCCAACCATGCAAGATCCAAATACTACCAGAGACAAATAAAAGCAATCACTTTAATGCTTGAACAGCATGGTCACGAAACAAAACCACATCTGACAAAATGATGAAAAAAGGAAAGAATCACATCTTGTCCAACTAAAACCCTAAACATATGAATATGGAAAGGATTTGTTGAACTTCAAACAATTACATCTGACTGATCGCTCGAAAAGATTAAAAGAAAAACATAGGCTGCTCGTGATATGCTATTTTATCAAACATCGAAAAAATTAGGTACATATGAATATGGAAAGGATTTGTTGAACTTCAAACAATTACATCTGACTGATCGCTCGAAAAGATTAAAAGAAAAACATAGGCTGCTCGTGATATGCTATTTTATCAAACATCGAAAAAATTAGGTATACTTTTTCCTTAGTTTCTTTATCTTCTTATGCAAAGGGAAAATACACATAAATCGAAACAGAAATCCTGCACTGATTGGCACCAAACCTTACCGGATCTCGAATGTCAGGATGGATCGACGGGTAACTGCCAAAAGGAGAAGAGATAAACGTTTCTGGCATCGGGAATACAACGGCTGCTTAGATTATGACAGGATCTGATGCACATCGCCGGCAAACCAAGTCAATAGCAAGTTCCAGAAAGCTGGAAAAGAAAAGAAGAAGTTGAAGAAAGAACGAACGAAAACAATAAACAACCTCCCAAAACTCGGACGGGTGCAAGATCAGATTGTAAAAAATCGTCGAGAATTCGAATACGGGAACCAAAAAAATCACAAGAAAAAAAATTAGGGTTTGGGGTTACTTGAACCCGTTGATGGCTCGGAGTGAAGATATATGGCCTTCTGGGTGAGAAACCTATAAATCATAGATAGATAAAATATATAAAAAATTACGCTTTCCTCCTTTGATATATCTGACAATTATAGTTAGACCTCTTATATTTAAGCTTACCTCCCTTGATATATCTTTTGATATATCTAACAATTACAATTAGACCTCTTATATTTATAAATTATAACTATTGATGCAGGATTTGTAATCGACTCTTTATATTAAAAGAACTTTAATAAATAACATAAAGGAGCCAATACAACCACCATTTCATAGAAATAAGTGTCGATAGAAACACCCTTTCATATAAATAAGTTAAGGGAGTCTGTCTCAGGATAGCCTAAACTGTTACGCAGCGTTTTATCAAGAGTGTTTTTTCACAAACATGACCTGTGAATAAGACAAAGAGAAGACCTCAGATTTTGAGTAACCCGAAGTCTATATCATGTAGTATGTGACTGACTATCCCCTCTTTCAGTGTCTTTACTCAATGTTGTCTTTTACCTCTTGAATTTCTCAGAGATTCCACTTCTCTCAGAATTTTCAGATTATCTTTAATGGAGAATATGTTCTGCTATTTATAAGGAATTTAGCCTATCAAATTAGGACAAATGTGATTCAATCAAGT